>ML789009.1:379516-396259 GCA_009831015.1 Picea engelmannii
TACTTAACCTCTCATCCACTTCTCATTTCCCTTAACCATTTTACCATAACTTTTATTACACTATATCCTCAACCAATGAGATATTTCCACATAGCATTTAATTATTGGTGTATCCTCAACCAATGAGATCCTTCCACAAGGAAGATTTTACCATGAATTTTATTACACTACATCCTCAACCAATGAGATATTTCCACATGAAATTTAATTACTGGTCTATCCTCAACCAATGATATCCTTCCACATGGCTAACTATTGGTAGCACACAATTGGTTGACACATGGAAAATACATGGCATAAAACAACTTGTGACACGTGGCAGCTAAGTATTGGCTACACATGATATGTGGTGATGAATGATAATGTGAAATGTGGCAATTTTGATGACTTATCGTATAGAGACACGTGGCGACATGTGGAAGTTGACTCATCGCCATTGGGCATTGACTGGGCATGGGTGGAGGATGACTAGTTGGTCAAAATATTAATTAATTGATTGATTTCTTACTAAGTGTATATTACACTTTTTGATATATATGCTAAAGACTTCAAAAATCACATGCATGTGGGATAAGTATTTTAACAAAAATTTGAATTTCTTAACGGAATGGATGAAATTCAAATCAAGGGCCTAGATTGACCCACTAAAATGATCAACAGTTGTTGAGTCTTAATGTTCTATAGGTCATATCTTGAGATCCGGGAGTCGGAATTGTGAAAAATGTACCTCATTGGAAAGTTATTTTTCGAGGAATATGATTGAACATGTATTGAGAGATGAAAGTGATCATGTTTTTCTCATAATTTGAAAGAACAGTCAGCAATATTTTTATGCCTTGTTGATAAATCTACTTGACACCTCAACTTCACGAGCTCATATCTTGAGATCCAGGAATTGAAATGGTGCCCAAGAGGACTCATTAGAAATCTACGACAATGAACATCACATCAAAATTTGTTTCCATGGCTGAAAAGTTGAATATCATGTCCAAAAAATTAAAACACAATCCACTCTTTAAAGGGGTAGTTGATTAAAAAAAATCAAAATAAAAGTTTATTAAAAAAACTTCTGAAAGAAGAAAAAGGGCCCACTTCAAAATGTGGATGTTAATGATGTAAATTAATTTATGAGACTTAATTGAGGAATTAATTAAAGTGATCTCTCCAATAAAGAGAAATCACTAACTACCTAAAGGAGTTAGAAGACCTGGTTTTAAAAAGAAAGAAAGGATTCATCAAAAGGGTTATAAGGAGGTAATCGAAAGATCACAATAGAATGGATTAGCCATCAATATGCAGCGAAGCTTCTAATCAAGGAAAAAATATCTCCATCTTCTCCATTCTTTTTATTCTTCTACATCATTTTCTCAAGATCTTTTGTTCGTATTTCTCAACTTAGCATAAGGTTGAGTTCTTGAGTGTTCTCTTGTATTCTTCAAAGAATTTTCTTATATTATCATGGAGTATTCCCAACCATGTATGTAACTGTCAGATGTAAGTCAGGATTTCTATTGAATTCACTGAGAATTAGTATTTTGTTCAATAAGCTTCATTTCTGAAGATTTAGTCAATTGGTTTGTTGCGATGTTTTGTAATAAAGAATATATTTCATGAACAAAACTCCATAAATAATTACTTTGGGGCATGAATTTAATGAATTCTCATATCTTGATATTTTTTGAATGTGATATGTTTGAATTATTCTTATCAAATTCGCTTTTGTTATAACTACCATACTGTTTTAAAATTATTTGAATGATCAAAACTATTTCCTCTTATTTCTCAAGAGAATATATGTATGTATTTTATTTGTAAGTGATTAAGAAGGTTGTATATATGATGCTAAGCATAAATATATCCTGATCTTGAAGCCTTCCATCAATATTTTTATTTTTAAAATAATTTTTGTTGCACTTAAAGATCAGATCAGATTATTGAAGAACCATATTTCATGGACAAGGCCAAGCAATAAAGATCTAGGGTTTTCTATCTAGCATTCTTCCTAATCCAAGATATTTAAGATATATATTTTATCCAAAAAGGAGTACCACCTATATAAAAACATCGGGGGATTCATATCCTCATGAATTTGTTGTGATTGAACAAGAAGAGAGCAATGGCGGTGTCATCGTTGGAAAAGGTAGGCAAGACCTCATCCCATTTAGTGAAGTAGTCAACATCCACGATAATGTAGCCATGAACATTAGTTGAGGTAGTCTTACATGTTATGAAATCAATCCCATATTTGGAAAAAGGATCGAAGACCACCACGGGATGGAGTGCAGCACAGTGAGTGTGCATATTATGGGTGAAGATTTGACAAGAATGGAATTTTTGGACCATGTGCATAAAATCCTTGAAAATTGTGGGCCAAAAGTAACCAATGCGTAATATATTCTAGGAAGTGGCCATCCCAAAGAGATGACCGCCACATGCCCCAGCATGGAAATCATTCAAAACTCTTTCATCTTCCTCGTGGATAAGGAAACGACATAGAATCAAATTGACCCCTGACAATAAAGGGTATCATCCACTATGATGTATTGTTGAGCCTAATTCCTTATGCGACAATGTTCATCATGATAAATTTGAGGATGGAAAAGTTGGGTCTGGAGGTGGACCAAGACATCTTCATACAAAGGATAAAATGATTCAATGAGGAATAAAAACTCATCAGGGAAGGATTCATTAACCTCGGGTTCCTCATCGTCTCGGGGAAGCTTAGACATCAACTTTGTGAATGCCAAATATTTCTTAGACTTGGAGGAAACAATATCCAATTCGAACACTTGGAGGATAACAATCTACTTTGAGTAATTTCCCTAATGATCACATGGTTTTGAATGTGTTGCATTGGGTTGGCATCAAAAAACCTATTGGTCTTTCGCAGGAGTATATAATGTCATAGTCATTGGAAATAATGCACTACTTCCAAGGCCAAATTATCAACATGAGAGTATTGAATCTCGGTACCAACAAGTAACTTGATAATATAGCAAATGGTATGCTCTCATTACACATCATCTTCCTAAATGAGCACCATGCCAATGGTGGATTCATAGGATGCAAGATAGAGAAAGAATTCCCAACCATAGTCAGGAGGGATCAGTAAGGGAGTCGACAGCAAGGCCTTCTTCAAGGTGTCAAATGACCTTTGAGCTTGGTTGTCCCACATGAAAGGTACACCCTTCTTCAATAAGAGCATAAAACCTTTGTTGATCTCAACATAATTGGCAATGAATATACGCAAAAATTGTGTCTTCCCTTGAAAACTTTGAAGTTGGCTAATGGTACCAGGAGGAGGCAAATTGAAAATAACCTCAACCTTAAATGGATCAACCATGATCCCATACTTGGACACAATGAAACCTAGCAGTCTCCCAGATACCACACAAAAAATGAATTTATGTAGATTCAAATGGATATTATAGTAGCGGTAGCGGATGAAAATGGCCTGCAAGTGACTTGGGTGGTCCTCATGATGCTTGGAACGAGCAACCAAATCATCCAAGTATGCCTCTCCAATTTTTTTGATGTCATTAAATGAATACAATATGGCCAACTGAATTGTCGCTTCGGCATTTTTAAGACCAAATGGCAGTTTACGATAAGAAAAAGTACCCAAAAGACAAGTAAAGGTGGTCTTGTGTTGATATTCCAGTTTGATCTAGATTTAATTATAGCCGAAGAAACCATCCATAAATGAGGATATTTCACTCCTAACGCATTCATCAATAATATGATCAATGAATAAGGTTGGATAATTATCCTTTGGACAATATTTATTCAAATCCCTATAATCGACACATACCTTAATAGTGCCATGTTTCTTCATGACCGAAATGAGATTGGAAACCCACTCGGTTAAGGGAACCAGATAGATAAATTATGCACGAAGAAATTTTTCGGCCTTTGCCTTGATGGCAACAACTTTCTTTGGGTTGACTACTCAGATCTTTCTTTGGACTGTCTTGGATCCCTCATACATTTTGATTTCATGTTCGATAATATGGAGGTCAATTCCAGAAATTTCTTCATATGAACAAGCAAAAATGTCATGGAATTATTTGAATATGTTTGTGTATCGTTCAATTTCTTGGGGCAAACAGTCATCCCCTATTAGGATGTGTTCCACAACACCTAGATTCTGGGAAATGTCAATGGGTATGGTTTTGGAGATGTTGGCCAAGTTCCCATCTGAAAATACAGCATTAATCATAATGGGATATTGGGACCATTGAATATAATTGGTGGAAATAGGGTTTTTAAGGTCATCCTCAAACCATTCCAAATCAGGAAGAAAATATGTGCAATGGTGAAAATACTCCCATGGCATATTGGGTAAAGCCATGCCCTCCATGATATCTTCATCAGATGGAATTTGGGGATCTAGGAATTCATTGGAACCTAGCGAAGGAGTGATGGCCCAGGAAGGCCTTGGGTACTGATCATATTCCACTTCCTAAGGGGAATCTAAATCAGAGTTGCGGAGGCTGACTAGATTGCCTGATAGGAAATATCTACCAGAGTAAGAGGCATGGATGATCCATGTGAATCAATGTCCTTGGGATGAGGTACCATCCAAGGATCAAAATATGCAAGGGATCGACTTGTAAGTGATGAAATCATGTTGATAGGAGCGATAGTTGTAGTAGGAGATGGTGGGGGAAGGGGATATATACCCATAAGTGAAGGATATTTTACCACATCCACACCAACATGCATATAATATTGTTGGGTATCATCGACAAAAGGTACATTAGACCTTGCATTGGATACAAGGTCTGGGGTATAAAATGTAATTTGATCAATCATCACTATCTTCCCTCGATGAGGGAAGCGTAAGACCCTAAATATTGACGAGACAACTGCACTCATCTGTTAGAACCAAGTATGCATGAGTAGTAAATTGTACTCAAGATATTTTCAATGACCTCCACTGAAACAGAGACAGTATTACCACCTAAATAGATGGATAAGGAGGTGATTATTCCATGAGGATGGAACATATCTCCATAAAATGATTTTAATAGTGTTGCATATGTGTCGAGCTTAGGAGATTCAAGGTCCTTCCAGCAAGAAATGGACATGATGCAAGTCAAGGCTCCTTCATCAACCATGGTTCAGAACATGTTTTCCCCATCAAACGCACTTTGATCTAGAAGGAAACTTGATGGGAGGGCCTATGAGTAACCTGATCATAATAAATGGTCATAAAACTTGACTCTGAGGGATCAACCCTGCCTAAAGAACACAACAAGGCTTTTCTCTACATTGAGAATCTCTGGAGGAATTCGAAGGCAGACATGGCACAAGGTTCCTGGGCCAACTCTTCCACAATATTGTAGTTGTGGATGGCTAGTGTGTTGGTATTATGTGTCATGCATTGAAGAAATCCCTTCGGGGGGTGAAGCTATGTGTCAAAGGATGGGTTCTCAATTTGAAGAGGGCCACCAGGCCAAGGAGAAGATGTTGGTTCATGCACAGCAATAGTAGGCTCAGAAGTGTTATAAGTCTTGGATCACATTTTCAAATTGAACATGTGGTCACACATGAATAGGAAATCACTCAAGGAAGACCCAATGGGTACCTTCCATGCCCCCTTATGGACGGGCGGGATTTGTTGCAACCATGTGTTGAGGTTGAGGAGGAAAAGGATGAATTAAGATAGTAGGTTGTTGGGGGGGATTTTTTTGTGCCAAATAATGATGGATTTTATCCTTCTAAGGAAACTGATGAGTAGGGTGGTCATCCCCATAAATCATACAGGGTAATTGACTCTTCTTATTCCTTTTTGTTCCCCCCTCCTGATTTTTTTGGGTAGAGGCATTCACTTTCTCAGTATTGGAATGTTTCTTTTTATTCCTCTTTTTTATCCTCTAGGTTTTTTAGGATTCTTTGGTTGCATGGATTGTACCAAATTCGGTTTGGATATCTGAGTAGGGATTGTGGTAGTTTGAGCACTAGATCTAATAGCTGACAGGTGTAATGAAATATCCATGTGACCTATATGGTCAGATAATTGGTACATAGAGACATGGGAAATAGAACCAACCATGTCGTCGGCATGGGATCCTAGGTTTGGCTTCTTAGGATCTATCGACGTCCTAGGATCATGTGAGATAACGTCATAAAAAGTACCCAACTGAGATTAGATCAATTCTAAGTGTTGGGCACACATAACGTCTTTCTCTTCAGTGGCCACCCCGGCCATAGCTATATCCTTGGAAATGGTTACAAGGAGGAATTTGGAGAACCACTCCATCAAGATCTTATTCGGTATCTGGGTCTTGATCATCCTTCACCTTCATTGCCACTCATGTATATGATCATAAATTCGCATGGAAGTATCTTTATCCAGTGATGTCAAGATATTTTTTTCATATCTTGTATCGTATGGGTAGTTGGTAATGCATGAAGAACGTCATTTCCAAGTCATTGAAGTTTTTAAAGGAATCAACTTGTAACTCAATGTATCATTCGGTGGCACTTTCAATCAGGGATCTCTAGAAAATATGTAGCCTCACACTATCATATATTAAGGAATTGGATGAGCACCATAAGTGATAAGTCATGATGTGTGTGGAGGGGTCTTCTCCTGGATTTTCGTCGAATTTTGGAATGTCTAATAGGACCTTACTATGCATGTTCGGTCATGAAGGGTTGTGGGAAATAGGGTCACTTGTAAACTGCGATAAATCAAGTAAATGTAATGTCACGAGGAAAGGAAATGGTGTATGATCAAATGAATAATAAGCGGAAGATTAATTTGTTGTTTTCCCATATGAACCTTTCGGTACCCCTATGTTCTTTGCTAGAAGGTTTTTGAGGTGTTATGGAAGAGAGAGTTCCCCTAGGGATGATGTAACTTTCAAGGGCATGACTGCTCCCTAGACTAGACATGCCCCCAAGGGGATTTCCCCAAGGGACAGGTGTAGACCCTCTAGGAAAAATGTTCCCAAAATTAGTCCCAGGGAAGAACCCCCTGAAACCTGAGGTATTGATAATGAGAAATCCTCCCCACTATGAAAAATTACCCCCAAGGGATGTGCCCCCATGGAAAGGTGTGCTAACCCATGGGAACACTACTATAAATGGACAGAATTTTCGACTCCCTATTGTTGTACCCCCGACGTTTGACGTTGCTCAACCACCGCTTATGAGGGCTCAACAGGCATCAAAAAATCTCCCGTGGTTTTTCTGACGTTGGACTATCATCGGTATTCCAACTCCCCTAACGTCTGACAACCAACGGCCTTTAAAATTTTAATTTCAATGGACAACCGGAAAATTACCGACGACGTCCGTCGGTCTACTGATGTTATCCTGCTGACGTGACCGATGAGCATGTTGTAGTTCTAAATCTTTGTTGGGATCGTTTCCCATCGAAAGTCCGATCTGTAGTAGTCAGAAGACCGACAGACCTGAATATTTAAAAAAAAAAATTGTTGAAAAGAGGCGAGGCATTATTTTTCTTAAGTTCATAAAAGGAACAGAAGGTTTCTTCAACACTCACCAGCCCATTCCAGTTGCCAAATTCAACAAGATCTTGGATAAAATCATCGATTGGCTCAAGCTTCAGCAAAGGTAGAGATGGATTGGTTGTTGCAATTGGAAATGGGGCAAAGAAATGGCATGGAATTTATCAACATTAGTCCCTCGTGGCCACATAAATGTATTGTCCATGTTCATACCAAACCAAAATTTATTCACTTGTAGCACCTATGGGATCACAAAATGGGTTTAATAACTCTAATCATCTAGTCATACCATTTGTTGAAAGTGGCCTCATTGAATGAAAAATTCTTAGTGTCCTTCCAACTCTTCCAAGCATCAAATTGCAATGAAAGAATTTGTTGATTGGGCATGGGATGAAGTTATCTTCCCTATAGGGGATTCCATTTCCACATCCAAAAAGCAACCAATGGATAGCTAAAGATGAATTAGGTGGATTATGTGTGGGGATTATCACATACCTGAAAGACTTCATCTATTAATAACTTAAACCATTTCAATTTAGTTCCCTGCACACATAATTTAGTGACAAATTTGGTATCTAGGTTGAATTATTCCTTGGTGTATTTACACATGAGATGGATTGAAATCAACTAGCAAGCAAAATGTCCCTCAGGGTTAATAATCAATGAGATGATGGCACCACAACCTGCCCTATATGTACCATACTTCTGATATAGGCTAGGTTCATCCTTATTGCGACCATGCTTCCTCATAACTTGAAATGCATGGGAGACATATTCCCCCTCCATAGACAACCTTGTTAAAATGTGTACATCATGCACATGTATAGGGTATTCACATTCAATCCATATGTAATGTCAAATATCAACAAGTCATGCAACACCACAAAATTATATTTACAGAGAGGTTCAAACATAGGCTTCCAAACTATGGCAATGTCACTAGACTCAAATGGAATGTAATCAAGATAGGCTTCATGTCTAGGAACAAGTAATCATCAATGAAGTTTTTGTTGACCAGTCTCATTTTCTCAAACTTCCAATGCAAATCCTATCAAAATTCAACTCTCAAATCATAGAAATCTATTGGAACTACTTTTTTTTTCACAGTGTAGCTTTCAGAGCCAAAACCCTTCTTCTCAATGCCTTACAAATCTAATAAAAGTAAAACTAGATTTTATCACTCTAAACTCTACAAACTCTCATCAATGCCTTACCCTTCTTGTTAATGCCTTACCATTTATCTTTTTCCAAGAACAATCTATTATACCAAGAAACATTCTTCAGAAAGATCCTCTTCTAATTTCTCAGGCGAAAAATTAGTTGGTTTTGGTTGGAGAATTCCCTTGTCTTGTATAGGTCTCAGCCATGGACACTCTGATTTTACGCCTGAGAAATTAGAAGAGGAGATTTTTGGAAGAATTCACTTGTCTTGTATAGGTCTCAGCCATGGAATCTCAAGCTTAAAGTGCTTCAAAACCTGCATACAACAATGACCAAATTACTTCAATTGTCACTAAACAACTTCAATAGATAAATATTCTCTAACCTTCAATAGCTAATTAAACAACTTATAAGTATTTAAACAAATACATATCGATCCTTATGGGTATGGGGAACAATATCACATCCTAGAAATTGTACAAAAAATTGCGATGGAGGCCAATTCAGATTTTGTCGGAATTACATATTTAGCCCCAGGAGAATCAAAACAATGTTTAGTATAAAATAGAAATAAACACACTGCAACTTGATAGCCTTTTGATACCAAATCCACTTTTCTGTGAGTCGATGTTAAAACTCTTGGATGGGACCGCCAATGACAAACATAAGAGGATTTAAAAGATAAATAAAAAATAAGGGCCATAACCATACTCTAGCTACAAACACAAAAATTGTGATAGCTACCAACTCTGAAGTATATATTTACCCTGAGGCGAATCAAAACAATCTTGAGAATAAACCATTGTAACAATCATTGATTTTAATCAACACAAAATTAAATCAAAAAATCGTTTACAAAAGCCAAATGCCACTTATAGCTCAACTTCAGTGTAGAAAATAGAAACCGACGTACTACAACTTGATAGCCTTTGAGCACATTGGACAGGGCCGCTATTAAAATAAAATAAAATAAATATAGGGTTTTAAAATAAGAAAGGGGAAACAAGGAAAATTATATAACTAGACCATATAATAGAATAAGCTTTGCAATTTCAACATATGGCCAACATATACAATTGAAAACTAGCTAATCACTAAATATTGTCTAACCTTCAATAGCTAATTAAGAAATTATATAACTATGCAATTTATGAAACATTACTTTGGAGATTATAAAATAAAAATACACCCTTCAAAACAATGATGCATCATATATATAATTAAAACTTCTAGACCAAACCCCTTATTTGTGCTAGTTTCACCTCCAAGTTATAGTGCCATGAGTTGCTTCATGCTCAATAGTTTTTCCATCGGGACAAACCTGGACAAGACAACAAAATCCAAGATTATTCAATGGACATATTTAACCTCCAGGATATTCCTACTCAAGATAATAGATCGCTACATTGGACAATCTAGAATATTAAATAAAATATGTATTTTAAAAAAATTATTCAACTGCAATTATTTACTATATGTTAAGATGCACTAAATTGAGAATGTCATAACATACCTTGACAATGCTTACAGGCACCTTATCAGCCTTTTTTTGGAGTAGCCCTCATCATCCTAGATTCAAAAATCGACTTACTCACTGAGAACAAAATACAAACGTGATAGTTATAGAACTAGAAATAAATCTTGAATGGGCTCCTCTTGGTTTCAAGAATAATTTATTGGAGCCATCTAATCTTGCAGCAAACCTCCCTTGATCTGACGGAGCAGCAATGAAATCAACATTGGCTTTGTTGTTTCTCTGTTGGATCGAGAGAGGTTTGGTCCAAGATTAGCCAATAGCTAATTTATTCTCTACTAAACAATGCCAACCACGTGAAGGTGGAAGCTCTTATGGCCCCTCCCCCCCTCACATCACTCTCAATTCCCCAATACCCAATATAACTAATATATTTAGGGTAAAAACTGAAGTAGACAAAAATTTAAAATTTTTTCTCACAATATGATTACTACAGATCAGATCTAAACATAAGGGCAAAAAGCAGATAATAGAAATATAACAAAAAAATCCAAATCACATCAAGAAGATAACCATTGATAGCAATTGAATATCAATTCATAATATGAACATACTATGAAGATAGGTACTTCTGTAAAATAATTCAATGATCTTCAATATGAAACTAAACAGTGAACATAATAAATAACAATAGTAAAAGAGATAGGGTTAGAAACTTACCTGAGTGTGGAAACCCCCATAGATGTACTCAGTAAAGGGATAAGTGTCAAGCACTTCCCTGAGGGCGGACCTTACCAAGTGAGAGAGAGATGACCAGCAAGAAAAACAAATCACAATATACCCCAAACCAAAGATGACCTCAATCAATAAAAGAACCCTCAGAGACCAACATTGCCTTGTAACCATCCACTTTGGGTCACGTTTCTCTTAACACATTAGGAAAAATATGGAGGGTCACAGCAGCCTTCCTTGAGGCATGCCACGCAACACAGAGGTATAGCAGAGGTCACAAGAGACAGAGGCAAGTTGACAGTGCCAAGGTTAGGCTACGGAAGGGTCAAGGCAGCCACAGCAAGGCTACCGAGGAGCATCTATAGGCTGACAGTGCCAAGGATATGTTGTGGTAGAGTCAAGGCTATCAAGGGGAAGCTATAGGCTTACAGTGCCAAGGATAGGCTACAGCAGGGTCAAGGTAGCCACAACAAGGCTGTTGAGGGGAAACTACAAGCTGACAGCACCAAGGTTAGGCTAAGGCAGGGTTAAGGCAGCCACGGCAAGGTTGTCGAGGGGTCGCTACAAGATGACAGGGCCAAGGATAGGTTGCGACAGGGTCAAGGCTGTCGAGGGGCAGATATAGGCTGACAACTCCACGGATAGGCTGCGACCAACACATAAGAGGGGGAACCTAGCCACAATAAGGGTGACCAAAATATACAAGTCAACAAGAGGGGCTTAACCAATCACAAGATAACAACATAATTGGTCATCTCTCTATCAAAAGTTTGAATCATAATGTGGGGGTGTCATCCTCGTACAAACGGAGTTTCGACACTTTGATGTAGGATTTATACCTTCTAGTCTAATCCAAGGATCAAATGGTCAAAGGCAAAGCAAAATAACACTATCTACTAGATAATATGCATTAAAAATATTCAAAAAATGTCACGGAAAAGTAAATTTATCAAGAACTCATTGAAAGGTAAAGCAAAAAAAGGGTATGCAAGACCTTAATATTGATAGGCATATGTGAATTTTTTTTTATTATAAATGATCGGTATTATAATATTATACATCAGTACTAGTTTTTTTTTTCTTTGCACGACTTGCTGTTAATTTCCTAAGTATTTCATCGATATCTGTATAATCTTCTTTTACTGCATGCTCTTCTATTTTTTATTGTCCTTGCATTCTCACATGCATTGCATTCCTTGTCACGTACTCACGGTGTTGAGGCACCAGATGCAAGTCATCGCCTACAACGACAAAAAATATTAAATTTATAGGGAAAGTTATTGAATATGATTGATTTAGTTCATTAATAAGAAAAAATACGACTAGAATGTAATAATTTACCTGCCCTATGCTCCTCTTCTGTTGGAGGATCTCGATGTATGTCGTGCAGCTCTACCACTGAAACCACAAAATTTATAAGTAGACAATCATAATTGTATTAGTAAAAAGAAAAAATAGAATCACAAAATTCATAAGTACAAAATTATTAAGTTATATATGATTAATATATAGTCATATTACCATCGTGGCTCTCATGTGTAGCAACATCATGGGGCTGCAGTGACCCAGTTATGTTAGGATTAGGTTGCACCTCACTTTCAGGAGGCTGCACCTCACTGTCAGGAGGTTGCACCTCACTTTCATGGGGTTGCACGGAAGCACCATCTTGTGGTTGCTCTTTACTATCAACAAATTGTTCTGCAGTACTATTGATGGGATCGGTAATATTGTTGTTGCCCTGCTATAAATAATAGAGAAACATATAAAATTATTGGACGATATCAAACAAGAATTTATTTTAAAGGTAATGAAATCGTGTTATTGTGGTTAGATTTTTATAATATACCATCTCATGCACATTGCATTTTGGCGACTATCCCAAGCTTTGTCAGTGATCAATAATAGCTTGGTATCCATACTTGTAACCAAACCGAAGGTCTTCCATAGTGTCTTTGGTACCAAAATTGTCCCCCTACATTGCATAAGAGTATTGATTTTTGTTATTGGTTGCCCCATGAATTACCAGAAACCTGGAAGGCGATATAACTAATAATATTGTTAAGATGTTTGATTACTTACAATTCATGCCTGTAACTTCAAATAGCCACCTTGGCCTAGTCTATGTTGGCCATGTTTCTCAACCCTTTCCTTGGTGGATTTCGAAGTGTCAGGGAGCCTATGAAAAATTTCAAGTATGTTATATACTGCAATTGTATTTAAAAATAAAGAAAGCTAAAAGTATCGAATTCAAATTGTAATTTACCTTCCTAGACCAGGTGGATTTCTTCCTTCTTTTCTCAATCTCTTCTCCTTTGCGTCCTCAATGAACGCCTTCCATTCCCTCTCAGGAATAGTGGATGGATGCTCATACCTAGGGTTATTTTGCAAGTTAAGCCTATACATGTCATGTATATATTTTAAATATAGGGCCACCACTTTGGAGACCTCGCTTTTGTCGAAGGTATCTACCCCAAACATACGTTCAAGGTAGTCCAAGATTTCTTTTTTAAGGTGAATACTCTGAGAATTCCACCTCGTGTGTAATGTGGGACAAAAAATTTCCAACGACTGATCATGCATGTGTTTACAAAATAAGTTTTTCCTACATGCAAAAATAAACGATCATTAATTAGAAAATAATAATATATAAGATGATATATGCTTCAAATGTACAACAACAAACGGTTAAAACAATTAAAAACACCTGAATTTTTTAATGTCTTTATTGGAAATCCTTTCTCATTCACCAAAAAAGTGCATGAAATTGTTCCCGTGCTGGCAACGTGTGACGATCCAGGAAATGAACTGACAATGTCATCACTGCCAGTACTGCCACCAGCTCCTGCATGTGTCTCTTCCACCTCCAGCTGAAGGGGTATGTCATGCTCACGATCCCCATCTATAGGTGTGGACCTAGTCTAAGTATGATTGGGATCAATCACAGGTGGAGTGTTGAATAGCCTAGCCAATATATGTTGGCTCGTGTTGGTTGGACATTGTGGTGTACTCTCTGCAACATGACTACTACCAACATCTACTGCAGGAGCTGACTGAATCGGAGCCAAAAAATCCTATATGAGAAAGAAAAAGTTTTTTTGATTAGAAGATGTAAAATTTATAAACATGAAACATTCATAATTGAACTTACGACCAAAAAAAAATCACTTTAAGATATGGTTATTACCTTATATTTTTGAAGGTCTTCCTTCAACTGCTCTATTCTTTCTTTAGTTTCCTGATTTTGATCTTTACTTACAATCAAGCGAAGGATTTCTCTATTCGTTTTTATGATGATTTTTTTGATTGTTACCATTATGTTGGGGTCATCCAACAAGTCGTCATCGACCCAATAATCACAACCATGGCTCGTGGACTACATATTTCAAGAAAGAAAAGTTATTTTCAATTATATAAACAAATAATAAATTTCACATTAAATGTAATTCAGAAATGTTAATCATATGCCTGTTCTGGGGGGGGCTGGAGATTTTCCATGATCATCCTGCTAAGAATTAGGTGTTAGAAATCCATAACAAATGAAATGACTCATGCAAACTCACAGAGTATGATGTGCATTATAGTGAAGTGTATTGCTTGTAATTTACCTGTTTTGAGGGGTCAGCTGGTGCTTTTCCATGATCAGCCTACTAAGAATTAGGCGTTAGAAATATATAACAAATGAAATGACTCATGCAAAAACTAAGAGTATGATGTGCATAATATTTAGGTGTTAGAAATCCATAACAAATAAACATCATGAACAATGATAAATTTACAAACAATGGGAATACAAATTTACAAGCTGCACCACATCACACCATGATAAGTAAACATAATAGATTTCAAATTACCACCCCCATAATAGCAATGGTTGTATGTATTCGATTCAAGTTGTAATCAATCAACAATTCCTCCCCTACAGTTATTGATTTTATTGTGCATATGAATACACAGTTTCGTTCCCACCCCTCAAATACGCAATTGGGTTGCTTATTTGTTGTCCTAGGTCGTGTACTATTTATAAACCCCGCAATATTTTCCGATGCCTTTGGCCTTCCGTCAATATACATAGACCCTCCTTTGTTTCTATCATTGTCTCTTAGTTGTATATAATTTGCAGCCACTTTGTATATCTGTATACCTCGCGTATATTGGACTAGATTCATCCAATCTCTATAATTGTAATAAGGCCCGACATACTCCATCAATTCAATTATTCTGTCATCAAAAACCTTTATCCCATCCATGGAAAATAGCCCCAAGCCATGTAACGATGATGGAGCAATGCGATATATCCTCTCGTCCAGACAAAAATCAGTTTTTACTTAAGGAAGGTCCTTGGGTACCCATCGTTTCACTAAATTTTTGTACCTCAAGGGCACATCGATGTCATCTATGCTCTCAGAATCATAAGAGCAGTAACCCCCTTCAGCAAGAAAACATTCCATGTGTCTATGGAATTCTCTTCTGATCTTCTCACCTCTAGTTGCTCTCCATCTACCTGAACTTTCCTCGCTCGACGAAGACAGATCTGAAAAATACCTGTTTGGTTGTACCTGTAGTCCATCAAATGAGCGAGCAGTTAAGAAGAATGCCCCTTTCAATTCTAGTAATGATAATTGTGTAGGATACAAGGATGACAAAAGGAAAACAACAAATATGCATTCTTCTTAAATGGCAGATTGATCAACTCGTATTATAAAGGGCAGATTGATCAACTCGTATTTGTGATGTAGAGAGACCAAGTGACATATCAAGTTGGTTCAACAAGTCAAGTTTCAATCATTGACAAACTAGTTGAGGAAAGGTCAACAAAGATAAATGAGTGATTTTCATATAGAGTCAAAGTCTTAAACTTAGAAGGGAGCTCACTTGAGGCCTACTAGATGAAGACATGTCAAGCCATGTAACAGATTTTGGGATTGCAAAATGAATGGGTGCAACCTCTATTGAGTCACTTACTTCAACAGTTTCTTTGAAAGGATCGGCAGGATACATCACCCTGGGTATAGCTTTTCAAAATGTTAGTTTTACTTGTCTTTTCCCAAACATCCTTTGATTCATGTTTACTGAAAAGTGTTGTGGGAATATAAATATACTAGTATTTATGTGAGTATATGTGAAGAATTTATGAGGCCATTATATGCACTCATCCACAGGGAGTCAAAAAAATGTATGTATGACAAATATTTGGATACACTATCCACACTCGGGGACTAACACATCGTGGAAAAGAGGACCAACTTGTGGATATATGGTGGAACAAAGACTCCTCATAATGTTTTCTTATATTAGTAATGATTATCTCATGTTAGTAAAGGTAATCATAATGCTTTCTTATATTAGTAATGATTAGTGGATGATAAGCAATTAGACATTGATGTTGCTATTCATATATTCATATCCATATCAAAGGATGATAACATGAGATAATGGGGTTTGAAAGCAAAGAGGCATGCCCTCCACACTTCACATTAGTACTATTGTGGGTTAACAATAAGCTTAGTGACTAGGAGGAAGTACAACTACACCCTCTGCAATGTGGTTGAGTGAAAACTAACAACTATGGATGTAAATATCTTGACAACAATTTCTTGTGAGTTATCTTAGATTCCCTAGAGGAAACAAACAATTGGAGGATGTAATAAAGAGGTAGGTTAGTCATTAGTGAAGGGAATTTGAAGTTCAAAACATTGTTGGAGCAAAGGGATTTTGCAAATTTGGCATTGAAAAATATGGAAATATTGGGAGTTTAAGGGTGTAGCAACAAAAATACCAAGGACCTAGAAGGATAAATCTATTCCTAGATTGAAAGGATGAAGAGGATTTTGAGTTTGTATGAAGATAAAATATTGTGTTTGAGCCAAAACAACAATATGAAAGACACTACTTAGG
>ML789009.1:404647-474619 GCA_009831015.1 Picea engelmannii
TCTTCCAATACTTTATATCTTCTTGATGGATTTCTTTCAATGACAACCATCTATAGTCAATGTTGCAAGCAAGTACCATGTTTCAACAAAACATATAAATTAATATATTACATTATAAGTAAAACATATGTCATTAAGAACTTAAATAACAAATTGGAAAAAATAAATTGCATATAATTTACTACTTACCTCATGTATTTGCCAATATCATATATAACTTGTTTGACGTTGTTGTCGAAGTGGTCTTGGAGAGATAGAGGTAGAACATACTGTAACAATCAAAATCAATTGTTATTTGATTCTAAAGTATAATAAAACTAAACTAAAAATATGTATACCAATATAAATATATATATATAGAAAAATAATTACCTTAATGAAGGTATGTCAATCATGTGTTTTTACCCCACCAAATTCACCTTTCTTTGTTAAGATATTATTTATGTTTGAAGAAAAACCCGTGGGAAATTTTATTCTCCGAATGGCCTCTTTTACATCATTTCTTTGTTGCTCTGTTAATAACCAGGGAAGGTTATTTCGGTCTCCGACGTTATTTGTTTGGATCCCACTTTTCATTGCATGATTGGATTCTTGAATATCACTAAAAATCTTGATGACTTTTTCTTTATCCCTCCTACCATCTATGATTTGCCATAATGTTTCTGTCACATTCTTCCCGATATGCATTGTATCAAACAAATGAGTTATTTTTAGGTCCTGATAGTAGGGCAACCTTATGAATTGAGAGGGATAAATTTTCATTCCTCGTGGGAGCCCATTGTTAATATCTTCACGACATTGATGAAGCATAAAATAAATTCAATAAAATAAAAATTCATAACATTACATACACAATATTACATAAACATATTGCAATATACCATCTCGACGAATTTTTTTATATTCCAACTTCCATAGGTGAGGTGTCATTCTTCGTGGTTTTAATCCGGTCTCTTCTTTCCCATTGAAAAGATGTTTTTCAATAGTACGATACCTATGGTTCTTAGAGAGGAAGTGACTATACTCATCAAACACCTCCTTTCCTAAAGTTTTTGAACGCCAAGATTTGATCTTAGGACCACAAACTGGACATGCAAAACTACCCTTTGTTTGAAGACCTGCAAAAGTTGGATTAATAATTATGTCAATTATACAAAGGGGATTATTTAAAAAAACACACAGCATGGTATCGTCAAATAATTATATACTATAATTAAAGTGCAATGGATCGTTACATACCACAAAAATGTGTTAGTCCTGGGGCATCATGAATTTTCCATACAAGTATTCCACAGAATTGAAATTCCTTCTACCTTATTGGTTTACAAATGTCATACATAGTGATGTCGGCCCATAACTTTAGTAAATCGTCGATGAGAGGCTCGATATATACATTCATATCTTTAACCTGGTACTTACCTAATTGTTTGAAATTACACATAATTACTAACGTGATGTGCATATATAAGTAAATAAATAAATACAAGATATTATTCAACAAGAAATACAAATGAAATCTTACATTCAGAAAATTAATGATAACATTACATACCTGGAACAATCATTGTCAACATTATGTGCTCCCTCTTTATTGACATCCAAGGAGGAATGTTATTGTTGATAACAAAAATTGGCCACACTGAGTAAATAGACTTGAGCTCCCCAAATGGATTAACACCGTCAGTAGCCAATGAAAGCCTAACATTACGAGGTTCATCTTTAAAAATTGGCCATTTTTCCTCAATTTCCTTAAATGCATAACCATATGCAGGCATTCAAAGAACACCATCTCCACTTCTATTACGTGCATGGTAATCCATAAACTGTGTTATTCTTTTGCACCGGAACAGTCATTTCAAACGTGGAATTATGGGAATATGACGAAGAACCTTACGAGGCACCTTTTTTGTTAGTTGTTCGGTTCGATATCTACTGGTCTGACATTGCAGGCATTATGTTTTCGACGCATGTTGTCCATAGTATATAATATGATCATTGGGACATGCATCTATAGCTTGATACTCCATTCCAATTTCTTTCATAATGGCATTTAAATCTCGGTATGTGCGAGGTAAAATATTTGACGATGGTAACAGAAATTCACCTAACAATCTACGACATAAAAAATAAGTAATTAGTGTAAAGAATGTTATAATTTGTAAATATTTAATTTTTATTTCAAACATTAATTAAAACTAAAAACAAGTAAAAAAAATCAACCTTTATGTATACGTGATGATGAACCATATTACATACCTTAGGATCTGTGTCATACAACTATTTGACAAACCATTCAAAACCTTTAAGTTCACCAACAATAATGTAGCAGAAAGAAGATTTTCTTTTGAACCTTCATAAAGTGGTTTTTTTTCCTTCTCTAGCAAGGGTACGTCAAGGTCACCAATGTCCTCATCATCATCCTCATCCGGTCGAGTGAACAATTCTTGGATCGATTCATTTGTCCCATCGTCTTCAACTATATTGTTATTATTGTCATCTTCTTTCATAGGATCATTAACTTGATCTTCAATATTTGGCACTCCAAATTCCTCGGCACCTTGTAGTACAACATCATTTATGCTAGTACTTGGCACATTCGGATGCGTAGGGGGGCAGCCTGACTTTATAATTACAAACAGTCATGCAAAATTAGTGTAATGCATAAGAAATATTTAAACAACATAAAATTTTATAAAAACAATCAATATAAAGATATAATAATGAATATATAGTTTACCAAGGGACGATATTTGTTCGGTCCACCTTCAACGTGACCATGGGTTCTGCAATGTCTTACAGTTGTTTGTATTAAAATTCTTCTAAATTTTGTGCTCCCGCATTTAGCGCAAGGGAAATAACATCTCTCGTCACCTTGTCCATAATATCTTCACATTCTTCACCACAACCAAAATATTGAGACGATTATGTTATAAATTTCAGTGATGATGTGTTAGATCTAGTTGATTCTTGAAATGCAATAGACCAAACCATACAATATATTTTACCACATTAGCTTCAAACCTTCACCATAACCAAGTAATATAATCAAATGACATAATAGAACTAGGGTAAGAGATCAAGTCACATATAAGCATAGAAAAATTAGCATGTTCACAGACGACATAAAATCTACATAAACGTATAAGGTTATAAAATATTAAAGGAGAAAAAAGAAAAAAAATATTTAACTAACCTTCAAAGTCTAAAATCCTCTTGCACGCCTTGAACAATGATCACAAAACTAAGCTCTCTAGATCAAAGATCAGTTTGATCTCTTAATCAACAAGCAAACCTTCACATTAAAATGAATATTAGCAGATCTATAACACATAAAAGATGTCGCAACTATAACAAATTAGTCGAAATTCGGTTTGAATTAACTAATTTATAGATTCGTCGTCGTCGAAATTCCGACAACTATAACCCTAAATTAAGGTTGACCATTTTGAAGTCAATGACCATTATGTTGACCTACAAACATCTATATTAAAGTGTTGGAACTGGGCATCGTACTTCTAACGACCTTAGAACACGTTGGAAATCTGACGTTATCGAGACTAATTTAAAAAAAAAAAAATAGTAAAATTTCATTTTTTTTAATTTTTTCAAAAAAAAAATTTGATTTTATCACAATCATCATAATAGTTCGTCGATTTTTTAGCCTATATGTAATAGTGGAAGTTAAAACCTCCTGACAAACTAATTCCCCCATCCTAACTAGAGACAACCACAAAACCATTAGGAATGTTCCACCCAAAAGGTACACCTGTACCTGATGATGTCGGGCCACCCATAAGAATGGTGGAGGTAGAATTAATTCCACCTCCCATGATAAAACCAAGGCTCATCCCCCCACAGGAAAAATATATGGAAGTGGGCATCGTAATAGAAGGGATGGGAGTAGGAGCACTAGGTATAATAATTGATGGAAATGAAGACACATTCTGGGTCCCCTAGATCGAGGGACCTGTAGAAAATGGAATAGACTGTGTAGCTCCAATGGTGCTAAGAGAAGGTAATGTGGACATCACTAGGATTCCCCCATTCCCACTTGAGGATGGGCTTGATGGCTCAGCCACACTAGATGAAACACTTTGTCCTGAAATGGTGTAAGGATTGTTGAACAAAGAAAAAGGCTCACTAAAAATCTCCCCTACCTGGACAAGTAGAGGTGCTTCAGGATCAGTTAAATGAGGGTTAAAGTTTGGTGGAGGAATTTCTTTGACCACTTCCACTTCAACTAAACAAGTCTCCTCAAACCAAATATAATATATAATACCTTTCAAATTCTTGGTCACCTACTTCACGTCTCTTGAGAGGTGGTTGTACCTCCATGATGGGTTCTAGTCCTCGTAGTTGACAAGACCAACGCGGTAATTCAGCCACGGTGAAAAAAATAGTTGTAAATCAAACACAATTCAACCTAAGGCTTATCTTGAATTTGAATCAAATATCACACCCCTTTCAAATATAGGATAACAACAAGCAAACTGATCTAGATTATTTTCGGCACAAAATGAGAGCGGAGATATAATAAAGAATGCACAAAGATATCACAGATATCCAATAATATAATAGAAATGTATCATAGATGCAACCATAAACATAGAGATACAGTAATACACGATTTCTATTAATGAAAGAAATGTACAGAGACTATAAAAATACAGAGTGAAAGACTTGCTAGACTGGTGGTAGCTTATCTCTGAGAAGAGATGTGATGGCTACTCGCATTCGCAAGAATATGATTACAATGAGGCTCTGAAGGCCTTTTTACAATAAAAAAGAATGTCAAAAACTCTAGACATCCAAAAACCTAACCCTAGGAGATGAAGTGCCAAAATTAATGTGGGCCCTGTTTGGGTAAGTTACTACATCAACTTCCCGGGGTCGTAACTTTTGCATACGATCTTCGTCTGACGCATATGATAAATCATTAGAAAGGTCTATCTGAGGACTAAAAATACTAATAGTAAATATTTTGTTTAAAATAGATTAATATTCGTCGGTTTTTTATTCCCAAAAAATGTCGTTTAGGGCCTCAGAACAGCTCCAGAAGTTCAGGACCCGAAAAACTGCCAAAAATAGTAAATTGCCAAAATTGCCAGAAAATTGTTTTGAGCAAGTTGGAAAAGCTAGGTGGCCACCAATATCCACCTAGATCAATCCTCCCTCCTTAGGAAGAAATGGTGTCCATTGTGTTGAGTTCCTGAGGGAGAGAGGGAAGCATTTGCTGAATTTGAATCTTGGTGAGATGCTTGCCTTGTGGGAGATGTCGCATTGCTCGGTTTGTGAAAGGTTGTCACAAACCTGTTGAGGTTGAGTCTGTTCAACAAGTCAAGCTACATGAGGGGGTTGTGTGTACAAGGAATCTTTGAGCTTTGCTGCAACCTTGTCGACCTAATTTTGTTGGATAGAAAGTGCTTGGGGCAAGGTTGTAGTGGTTGTAGTGTCCTTATGTTCCCCTTTTGAACAGATTGTGAAGAAGATAAATTTTGTAGTATGTGATACTACCTTGCAGAACTGTTTAGGTGGAACAATAG
The DNA here is from genome assembly GCA_009831015.1 of Picea engelmannii. Classification (NCBI taxonomy): domain Eukaryota; kingdom Viridiplantae; phylum Streptophyta; class Pinopsida; order Pinales; family Pinaceae; genus Picea; species Picea engelmannii. The sequence continues at coordinate 410,191 of ML789009.1, forward strand.
TCGGAACTACCTCTAGTATTTTGTAGGGATGACCCCCCAGAGAAACAATGACACTTTGGGGTCGAGACTCATAAACAGCATGGCATCTCCACATATATGGTTGGCCCAAGAGAACATCACATACATCCAGTGGGGAAACATCACATAATACCTCATCCTTGAAGGGTCAGTTGTCGTATGACAATCGACACTGTTGGCTTACACAAAGATCCCGTCCCTAGCGAAGCCACCTGATGTTGTATGGTTGTGGGTGTGGTGTTGTCGACAATCCCAACTGTTTTACAACCTATGCTGAGATGAGGTTCTTCTGGCTTTCGCTATAAACAATAAAATGTAGCGGGGTCCCCTTCACCCACATCTGTGAATAAAAAAGGTGCTCCCCCTCTTCAGGATCTGTTGGTTCTTCTGGTTGAATTGTTGTGGTCGCGACAATAGCAGTAGGGTCTGTGTCGATGATCTATCTTTTACCAGTATTTTAATAATCAGATTCTGAATCAGGTTTTGACTCCTTACCTTTGATCTTGGCCACCAATGACTGTTTCGATTGAAATTCATCGGTGTTGTGCCATGTGATTTTGTGGAAATTGCACTATGTTTTGGTGTCCTTCTTTGTCTTCCCATGACCCTTCTTTTCCTGTGGCTTAGACTAGTTTTTGGGAGACTGTTTGTTAGGGTTGTCTTTGTCATACTTTGGTTGTTGAGGATTTGCAGACCTGAACTCCCATTTTTTTTGGTGTTTAAATTTCTACTCGATTTTAACAACATATCGATAAGCAACATCGAGTGATGAGATGTCCAGAAAATCCATTTTAGTTTGGATGTATCTGTGTAGAGCCCCATGGTATTTCAGAACCAAATGTTATTCAGAGTCTTTAATACCCAGCTTAGTGTGCAAGGTATGGAAGGTATTGGTGAACTCTGGAACTACTTGTCCCCTCTCTTTCCGCAGTGTGGTTTATCTCATGTACTAGTCTTCATAGTTGCCAACAGGGTAATACTATTCCTTTACCGCATCCACAAAAAAATACCAAGTGGGCTTCACCCCATATAATCCAGGCTCCTCTATGGAACTTTTCTCGTAGTAAGTTTCCCACGAATGTTTGACATGGGGGAGAGATTTAAGGAGTGAGAAGGTGATCTTTTCCCTGTCGGAAAAATTATGAACAAAGAAATAACCTTCTAACAGATTTAACCATTTATCTAGGGCATACGCATCTATCTGACCTTCAAATACGAAAATATCAAAATTAACCAGTACCTTGAAAGGAGAGGTGATTCCAAAGTGTTTTTTTATGAAGATGTTCATGTCTCTATCAGTAGGCGTTGAAGGATGTGGGAAAAATCCTCCATCATTTCGTTGCTCTGTCGTGTGAGAGCTTGCTCAAGCAACAGATTGATAGAATCGCCTTCTCCGTCATTTTTCTTTGCTTCTGCCATGGAGGGTTTCTTGGGCGTGAGAGAGAGATTGTCTTCCATAGAGACAAGCTCGAGACCCAACTTTCTATACTTGTACCTCATTGAGGAAATGCACTGAAAAAAAATGATCAAGAGCAGCCTCCTTTGATACCACTGATCTGGATTATTTTCGGCACGAAATGAGAGCGGAGATATAATAAATAATGCACAGAGATATCACGGATGTCCAATTATATAATAGAAATGTATCAGAGATGCAACCATAAACACAGAGATACATTAACACATGATTTATATTAATGAAAGAAATGTACAGAGACTGTAAAAATACAGTGAAAGACTCGCTAGAATGGTGGTGGCTTATATCTGAGAAGAGATGTGACGGCTACTCGCATTCGCAAGAAGATGATTACAATGAGGCTCTGAAGGTATTTTTACAATAAACAGGAATGTCAAAAACCCTATGCATCCAAAAACCTAACCCTAGCAGATGAAGCGCCAAAAGTCATGTGGGCCCCGTTTGGGTAAGTCAGTACATCAACTTCCCAGGGTCGTAACTTTTGCATACGATCTTTGTTTGAGACATATGATACATCGCTATAAATTTCTATCTGAGGAATAGAAATATTGACAAGAAATATCATAGATTGGATTGGACTAATATTTGTCGGAGTTTGATTCCCAAAAAATGTCGTTTAGGGCCTCAAAACGGCTCTCGAAGTTCAGGACCCAAAAAACTGCCAAAAATAGTAAATTGCCAAAATTGCCAGAAAATTGTTTTGAGCGAGTTGGAAAAGGTGGGTGGCCACTGATATCCACCTGGATCACAAACCAATGGCTCAAGGGGGGTTCCAAAAACCAACTCTCTAGGCGAGATGAAGTCCCCACAAGATTGGTTAGAAAAGGTACGAGCAGTTATGATGATCTACGTGAAACAACCCTGATCAGTGCAAGCACACTTTTTAAGGTTGGCACCCTCTGAGGAAACTGAGACCGTGAACAAACTTCTACCTAAGGTACTACAGGAATGTCCCACCTATATTCACCTTTGTTGGCTACCTAGAAAAAGTCACTAAGGCTACCACCTCACAATCAATGATTAGACTAATAGTCACAGGTCTGACCACATGTTCGGGCAGGGTAACTATGCCTAAATATTTGAAGGAATTGCCTCACACAGAGGCATGGCACCAACGAAACCCTTGTATACATAGTAGTCAAATCAATACCACAAACACCAAAATAAGTAGAGAGGGGTAATATCCCTACCTGCCCCGATGTGACCTTGTGTTTAACTCCTGTGTTAGAGGAGCTTCCCAACACACTGGTTGTAAAAATGGATTTTCATTCTTTAATGACTCATAGGTTTCATTTTTGTGGCTTTGGAAAGTTTACTCTCCAATTCTATTCCAAGGCCCTAATCCTATGTTGGTTCACCAAAAAATAAAAATGTCTAATTGATTTTAGATTATGAAATTTCTTTTTATGGTTGTTGTTTACGTCAAAGGGAAATGAATGCAACTTTTATGGTGTTTTTTACTCTTGAACCAACCAAGCAATGTAAATATTCAAGTGCAGTGATTCACTTCAATGAATTCTAGCTATGGGAGGGAGAAGACATATTTTCCTTTGTAATAATTTAATAGTAATCCCACACACTAAACAACCATTCACACAATTTAGATCCAAAATTCTTCTAAGAACTCAAGCCAAACAATTCAGCAATATATATTCCCAAGTGTAATGGAAAAAGATTCTTGATCTATGTAAGAACACAAAATGAAAATGGAAAACGAACAAATCAGCAAGCCAAGTGTTGTAGGAAATTAGTAGTGATGTTGAACAATCCCACTCCAATGTCTCTACAAATATCTCACCCAAAACTCACCTAAATGGATAGATCTAGAAATGAATGATAATCACAAAAGGACAAACCCAATGGGATCAGAACTAGACACTGGCAGATTTGTTCAGATCCGTTGGGTTCACTTCCCAACTTCAAATGTGTCACTAAACAGTAAACAAAATTAATCAAGCAGTCCAAACATGTCACATACACACACACACACACACACACACACACACCAAATAGGGATTGAAGGAAAATATGTGACAGTAAGATTGAAATAGAGGCAATATGTGCACAACACCGATCACTCAAAGGATTCTAGGATTAGACATGCTAGATCTAACCCCAAAATATTGTCAATCTTGTAGTTTCCCTAGTTTACACGGATCATCATAGCACACAAGAAATACAATCGTTAATGATCGTCATGTGACTCTTATATTGCAACCTACGACTATTGATATTATCGTAGATGCAGGAGGTATTTACCTCCACATGTAACGCTGACAAGAATAGAATATTTTGGGAAGCAAGAAGTAACCCTAAAGCATTGAATATAACCCTAGAAGATAATTTGGCTCCAGGAAATAATTAATATTAAGTATTTAGTCTCCAGAATGAGAATTCATTGTAGACAACTTAGGAAATAGTATAAATAGAAGTAGCCAGACCTCATTTTGTACACACTACTCAGAATTACAGCTGGGAAGAAGTGTGCACTGCACGAATTGGGCTAGTGCGCAAGTCTGGGGAGTAGTTGCAGCCGACAACTGTCGCAATCTAGTTTCCTCGTTTAGGCTCAGACTTTCTGTTGGTTATGGTTGGACTTTCTAATCATTCTTGGTTATCTTTATGCATTATCCTTGGTTGGCTATTGGCTTGCTTCCGAACTCATTCTCTTTCAAGGTTAAGGTGCTCGGGGGTGGCTTCGTCCTATGGTTGGGTGACAATATTGCTATATTTTCTATGGTTAAACAAGCACATCCTTACTTTCTAACAGGTTATGGGCCCACACTATCTTTAGCTAGTCTAACTGTTGGAAGATAGATTGGGACAATTTTCTCAGTTATAGTTGCAGTTGCAGCCAGTTCTTATTGTAGCAACGAAACCCTAACCCTCTTGTTGAGGCACCTTAAGTGAAGAGATTGACCTAATTTTTGGATAGCCTAGTGCGCCCTAGCCTAGCCCATCTCTTGGTACTCTCGGCAAGCTAAGACGTCAAGTTTGAGTTTTTGGTCAAAATCAAGGGTTGACCAAGTCAAAGAAATTATGACTTACTCTATGAAGTCATAAAACAAGTTAGAAGGGGTTTCTAACTTTAGAGCATGGAATACAAGGATTTATCTCATCCTTGCCAAGAATAAAGTGTTGGATATCATTAAAGGAAATATTGTGGAACTAGAGTTTGAAGAAGGAAAAGAGAAGGAACCTCAGAATGTTGCAGTCATGGAGAAGTTCAAAGATAGTGACATCAATGCCATGAGTATCATAGAGGACTCTATAAAATACCACTTGATACCCTACATCTCCCATCCTGACTCATCTAAGAAGATGTATGATTCCCTAACAAACCTCTTCTCCGTCAGAAACATTGGACAATTAATGAGTCTGAAGAATGAGCTTCGTGACATGAAGATGAATGATGATGATAGCATAACATCATACTTTGTGAAGATCTCTTAGTTAATATATCAACTACAAGCTATTGAAGAGATCATTTCATAAAAGGAACTAGTAAATATAGTACTCAATGGTCTTCCTAAGACATGGGATGCATTTTCCGCAAGCATGAACACAAGGAAGGAGTATCCCACATTTGAAGAACTTTGGACTTGTTGTGCACAAGAAGAATCAAGGATTAGTGCAAAAGAGAAACCCCAAAATAAATACGATGATCAAGCCTTCACATCAAGGTTCAAGAACTTCAGGAATAAAAATAAGTTTGGCTCAAGGAAGAAACCAAATCAAGAGAAAGATATGTCAAAAATATAATGCTTCAACTATCGAAAATATGTTCACTACAAGAATCATTGTCTCGAGTTAAGGAAAAGTAAGGAAACACACGAAGCATCAATTGTCGAAGAAAGGGAACCCTCAAAGAAGGCTAAGTAGGATAAAGCAAACTTCTTCTTCTAAGACAAGGTAACAATATTCTTCATAAATATTGTACATACCATGTTTACATAGTTTTACGTGCATATCTTGCATATATATTTTCTAGAAGATAAAGATGTTCAAAGAGAAACAATACCTATGGAAGAACAACAATATGAGGATTGCTATCACGATGACTACAAGTCAAGAAATACACATGAAAAGATGAGGTACATCAACAACCCCTGGTAACAATTCATGTGGAAGCTATCAACATAAATAACAGCTGCAAGATAAGCTAAAATCATAAGAAACCTAGAAGAAGTAAAAACTGAAAGAATCCAACAATCAAAAGGAAAAGACGTGTGACACTTTGCAGAAGGCGATAAGGATGCAAACGGAAGTGTGAACTCTCTTAGTTGGAGGGAGATGACTATATAATTCCAAAAGAAGAGCATGCATTCATGCATGAAGCAAGGATTAGGAGGGAGCTAATCCTAAATAATATGATCCATCAAGGATTATGAAGTATCTATCCATGTTCCCATTAATGACAGCAGTCGTGAAAAGAAGCACGTGTTTAGAAGAATTCTTCTTCGAAAAGAAGCCTTAAAGTATCCATGGTTGTCCATTCACATCCATGATCCTATGATGAAAGGAAGAATTTAGAATATTCAGGGCATAGAATCTATAAGAAAACTCCATGGACCCAAGAGCGAAAGAGAAACATGAGGAAGAACATGAAGATTCCAAGAGAGAGAGAAAAGCCAGAACAACCAGTCATTATATCAAGAATCACAAAACTACCAGCCTGGCTTGAACCCACTATAAGCAATCAAACAAAAGAAGCAGAAGTTGTGATGAAGAATAGTGTATGAAAGAATTATGAATAGAAGCATCGTGAGATTCAGAACTAAAGGTTCTCCCAGATGGAGGGAGAAGACTATGATGATTCCTTGTTCCAGTAAACCCGACATATCTCTACATGAGCCATTGTATCTTCTACAATATCCATGGGTTGGAGTTTACATCATATGAATGTAAGGAATGTTCTTCTCAACAGAGTAATTGAACAAGAGGCGTATGTAGAGCAACCTTAAGGTTTTGAGGTATACCAGAAAGAGACTCTTGTATGCAGATGGAAGAAGATTGATCTGAATTATTATCGGCATGAAATGAGAGCAAAGATATAATAAAGAAATGCATAGAGATATCGCAGATATTCAATAATATAATAGAAATGTATCAGAGATGCAACCATCATCACGAATATATAGTAATACACGATTTATATTAATGAAATAAATGTACAGAGACTGTAAAAATATAGAGTGAAAGACTCGTTAGAATCGTGGCAACTTATCTTTGAGAAGAGATGTGATGGATACTCACATTCGCAAGAAGATGATTCCAATGAGGCTCTGAATGCCTTTTTACAATAAACATGAATGAAAAAATCCCTATACATCCAAAAACCTAACCCTAGGAGCTGAAGCACCAAAATTCATGTAGGCCTCATTTGGGTAAGTTAGTACATCAACTTCTCAGGGTTGTAACTTTTAAATACGGTCTTTGTTTTAGGTGCATGATAACCCATTGGAAAGGTATCATAGAGGAGATTCATTTTAGGCACAATATCGAAGGAACTTCCATATTGCAAACATGTTTTCCCAAAAAACATCATTTAGGGCCTCAAAACGGCTCCGGAAGTGAAAACTGTTAAAAATAGTAAAGTACCAAAATTGCCAGAAAACTATTTTGAGCCAGTTGGAAAAGGTGGGTGGTCACTGATATCTACCTGGATCAATCCTCCCTCCTTAGGAATAAATGGTCTCCATTGCTTTGAGTTCCCGGGGGAGAGTAAAAAGCGTTTGCTGAATCTAAATCTTGGTGAGTTGCTTGCCTTGTTGGAGACGTCGTGTTGCTCATTTTGTGGAAGTCTGTCATGAACCTATTGAGGCTGAGGTTGTTCAACAAGTCGAGCTACATGAGAGGACAATGTGCATAAGGAATCTTTTCACTTTGCTGCAACCTTGTCGACCTACTTATGTTGGATAGAAGGTGCCTGGGACGAGACTATAGTGGTTGCAGTGTCCTTATGTTCCCCTTTTGAATAGATTGTGAAGAAGCTGAATTTTGCAGTATGAGATACTACCTTGTGACACTTTTTAGGTGGAAAAATAGTTGCAACTATCTCTCTTATTCTGTAGAGATGACCCCCCAAAGTAACAATGACACTACAGGGTCAAGACTCATAAATAACATGGCATCTCCACATATATGGTTGGACCAAGAGAACATCACAGACATCCAGTGGGGCAACATCACATAATACCTCATCCTTGAAGGGTTCAATGTTGTATGACAATCGGCATTGTTGGCTGACATGAAGATCTCGTCCTTAGCGAAGCCACCCGATGTTGTATGGTTGTGGGTGTGGTGTTGTCGAAAATCCCAATTATTTGACGACCTCTGTTGATATGAGGTTCTTCTGGCTTCTGTTATCAACAATAAAATGTAGTGGGGTCCCCTTCACCCACATATGTGAATGAAAAATGTGCTCCCCTTCTTCAGGATTTGTTGGTTCTTCTGGTTGAATTGTTGCGGTTGCGAAAATAGCAGTTGGGTCTGCATCAATGATCTGTCCTTTACCAGTATTTTCATAATCAGATTATGAATCAGGGTTCAGCTCCTTGTCTTTGATATTGGCCACCAATGACTATTTTGAGCAAAATTCATCGGTGTTGTGCCAGGGGATTTTGTGGAAATTGCATTATTTTTCGGTGTCCTTATTTGTCTTCCCGTGACCCTTCTTTTTATGTGGCTTGGACTGGTTTTCGGGAGAATGTTTGTTAGGGTTGTCTTTGTCATACTTTGGTTGTTGCGGATTTGCAGACCCGAACTCTTGTTTGTTATGGTGCTTAAATTTATGCTCGATTTTAACAGCATATTGATAGGTAGCACCGAGTGATGAGATGTCCATAAAATCCATTTCAATTTGGATGTATCTATGTAGAGCCCCACGGTATTTCAGAACCAAATGTCATTCAGAGTCTTTGATACCCATCTTGGTGCACAAGGTATGGAAGGTATTGGTGAACTCTGGAACTGCTTGTCCCCTCTCTTTCTGCGGTGTGGTACATCTCATGTACTGGTCCTCATAGTTGCCAAAAGGGTAATATTGTTCCTTTACCACATCCACAAAAAAATCCCAAGTGGGCTCGGTCCCATATATTCCAGACTCCTCTGTGGAAATTTTCTCCTAGCAAGTTTCCCACCAATGTTTGACATGAGGGAGATATTCAAGGAGTGCAAAGATGATATTTTCTCTGTCGGAAAAATTGTGAACAGAGAAATACCCTTTTAGTAGATTTAACCATTTTTCTAGGGCTTATGCATCTATATGTCCTTCAAATACAGGAATATCAAAATTAAATTGTACCTTGAAAGGCAAGGTGCTTCCAAAGTGGTCGATTGATGAATATGCACCTATTTCTATCGGCAGGCATTGAAGGATGTGGGAAAAATTCTCCATCATTTCGTCCCTCTGTCACGTGAGAGCTTGCTCAAGCAATATACTGATAGGATTGTTTGCTCCATCATTTTTCTTTTCTTCCGCCATTGTGGGTTTGTTGGGTGTGTGAGAGAGATTTTCCTCAAGAGAGACAAACACGAGACCCAACTTTCTATACTCGGACCTCGTCAGGGACATGCACTAAAAAAAACGATCAAGAGCAGCCTGCTATGATATCACTGATCCAGATTATTTTCGGCACGAAATGAGAGCAGAGATATAATAAAGAAATGCACAGAGATATCGCAGATATCCAATAATATAACAGAAATGTATCAGAGATGAAACCATAAACACAAATATACAGTAATACACGATTTCTATTAATGAAATAAATGTACAGAGACTGTAAAAATACAGAGTGAAAGACTCTAGAATGGTGGCAGCTTATCTCTAAGAAGAGATGTGACAGCTACTCGCATTCGCAAGAAGATGATTACAATGAGGCTCTGAATGCATTTTTACAATAAAAAAGAATGCCAAAAACCCTAGACATCCAAAAACCTAACCCTAGGAGATGAAGCACCAAAGTCATGTGGGCCCCGTTTGGGTAAGTTAGTACATCAACTTCTCGGGGTCGTAACTTTTGCATACGATCTCTGTTTTAGGTACATGATAGCCCATTGGAAAGGTATCATCAAGGTGATTAATTTTAGCCAAAATATTGAAGGAACCTTCATATTGCAAACATGTTTTCCCAAAAAACATCGTTTAGGGCCTCAAAACGGCTCCGAAAGTGAAAACTGTTAAAAATAATAAATTACCAAAATTGCCAAAAAACTGTTTTGAGCCAGTTGGAAAAGGTGGGTGGCCATCGATATCCACCTAGATAAAAGATATTGTATGGATTCAAACAACTTGGTTCAGAGCCTCCAATGCATGGCAAAAGCGTGGTGAAAACTTTCTATAACAGAGATATTGTATCATAATAGTTACTCAAAAGTCCAGGATGATGGTTTGCTAATCCATAACAAACTCTCATGAAGACAAGAAGAAGCGCCACTTGTATATGTTCCAGTTTGAGCCTTACCATGATGTTATGAGCTAGCAAGAAACAAAAGAGTTGAATCCAACCACGATATACTGTAAATATCAGAGCTATATGAAGCCTTCAGAGAAAAACCAGTGTTCCAGAAAGACCAAAGTACATTGAGATCAAGCATTACATTCTCCATGATGAATTCGAGAAAAGAGAAGTGGTTCTCCAATATATATCTCCGTAGATGAGCAGATAGCAGACACTTTGGTAAAGCCTTTGTCTAAGATGAAAGAGTTTACGTACTCAAGAAACAAGTCACAGTTCGTGGAGATGACTTCCTTATTGAAAAAGGAAGAGATGACTCCCAAGTTGGGAGGGAGAAATGATGTGTTATTGATTTATGTATAGTCATTTTTCAATTCGAAAAATGGTCCAAGATGAGCATTTCTTTTCCAAATCAGAAAATGGTTTGAGATTTCTGACGGAAAGGCATTTTCCAGTTTGGAAAATGGTCCAGATCAAACGGTCATTTTCGTAATGAAAATGGTTCGATGGATTGTTGATGTACCATATACAGCGATTCCCCTTGTGGCAAGTGTGGGGGAATGGTCTAGGACAGTCTCTCTTCTTGGTAGTTACTCTTAGTAGTGGTCAAGAAGACTAGTCTTCCTTGTCGAATACTCATTCTTTCGAAGCTCACAGTTGTGAGTAGTTTTGAAGAATGGTCTATTTTGGAGGTTGGTGCGGGATAGTCATTTCCTTAGGAAATGGTCTGGACAATCATGCCCTAGGGCAGATTCATTCTCTCTAGGTTTCACTTTGTTTAGTGCTAGAGGAATGGCCCAGATAGGTGAATGGTACAGGTTTAGCAATCAGGGACAAGAATTCCCTAGGGAAGACTCATTCTCTCTAGGTTGCACTTTGTTTAGTGTCGTAGGAATGGCCCAGATAGGTGATCAGAATCTAGACCAGGGGTCAAAATTTAGCCCAAAAATCAAAGTGTTTGGAATCACTTCAAAATGGACAGGTGCATAGGCCTTGTCCTCATGAACCCAACGCACTTTGAACAGGTTCAAACGGGCATTGGATGAGTGAGATATCGTGTTCTGTTCATTTTTCCAAACAGGCAAAATATTTGTTGATTGTACAGTCTATACAAGATGACGTGGCAGAGTACGGCCTCACACATGGTAGGTGATGTGTCAGTGTTGACGTGTCAGTTCTGTTGCAACAAGTGCTAATTTGGAAAGCTTACATGGCAAGCATTGATTTGGTAGATGTGGGCGAATGAGGTTTCGACACGTGGCATCTTGTTGGAAAATGGTATGGTGCCACGTGGCACCCTGTTATGGTTTGGTGTAAAATAAGTTTTGGAGTCCACAGGGATCGAACCCCAGACCTCCCACACTTGGAAAGTGCCTTAGAAAATTCCACCCAACCAGCGTGCCCACGTCATGTTGCTTACTATATTATGTATTGCATATTTTTTAAATTGTAATGTTTTTTATTTTGGGCGCGAGGTCTGGGCTGGGGCTTAGCCCCAGGTCGCATACACCTACCTACGACCTACCTCATGGAGCATGGGGTTTTCAAATGGCTAGCTCCATATGCCTGACACTTGGTGCACCCATGATGAGTCTTGCAATGAGTGCCTATTTTGGTGTTGGGACGTGGCCATATGGTCCCCCATGCATCCAATACCTTCACAAATTGGGGGCTAGGTCCACTAACGGTGCTACATTATGGAAAAATTTGTGGAAATAGTGCATGTTCTGGGTTTAGGCATGGGAAATTTCCATAATCCAGGTTACTCACACAAAGGTGCGACTTGGCGAACCAGAGACAGCAAGCTTGAAGGAGGAAAATGGAAGGAGGTCTATCTTCTTCATTTTTTGTCCAAATGAGGTGCCAAAAAATCCCAACTAGGGGTTTTTGGATGTTATGAATCCATTGGTATAGTTTTCAAAGGAATTTGGAGACTTTTATTGAATTTTTTTTCTACAGGGAAGTTTCAAAGAGCTCCATGGAGTTTAGGACCACCATTGAATGAGGCCATGCCCAAAGGAGCCAAAATCCATTTTCAGTGACTGAATAGTCATTCTTGACTAATTGATATGCTTTGAACTCATTGGAACAGGTTGCAGAGGCATTTGAGGACTTTTATAGGTTTTTTTTCCACAAGGAAGCTCAGGGAAGATCAAGGCCACTAGTAGAAGAGGTCATGCCCAGACGATCCATGGTCTATTTTCAAAGATCTAATAGTCATTTTTGGGGTTTTTATGTATTTTGAACCCAATGGTACAGTCATTAAATCCATTGGAGTTGAGAAGTAGCTTGTAAAATAATTTTGACAAACTAATCCCAGAGATCCTAGTCCATTGATGGAGGCTCAAGGAGATGTATCCCAGTTGGAGGTGAACTCCTTTATCATGTTGTTATTGTTGTGAGTTGTTGGTTATATTTTGCTGCAAGTTATGTTTGTGGTTGTAATATTTAAACAACATATTTAACCATTAAAAATTCCTCACACATAAACACCTATAAGAAGCCTAAACTTGACACATAAATCCTCTTTCACAACTAAGACATTGAGCAAGGTCCTGAAGTTTATTTTAATGGAGCAGAGGGTGATTGCATAGTAAAACAAGTCAGCCCCCTATTTTCAGATCAATAGGTGAATGGTCCACGCTCAGAAACCAGGACATTTATTCTTCTATGCTTGAGAATAATAGTCCAGTAGCTCATGATTGGTGTTTTACCTTCTTATGGAAGATGCTCTTCCACATCTCACAGATATGAGTGGAAGAATGGCCCAGATGATTCAGTTTATATCATGACATTGTTTTTTCTATGAAAATTGATATCAAATGATATGATTGCTATGGAGACTGTATGTCTTTGTACAGTAGATGTATGCTACTATGGTGGATGTGTTCCACTGGTTGTGACTATATGTCACTGATTAAGTAATTGTGTGCTACTTGGTGTGGAAGTGTACCACTATATTGTAGTTGTGTACTACTATGGATAGACACAGTTGTTTCCTATCAAATGACATTGTTTTGATTTCCATGAAGACTATCAGCAATATGGATAGTCAATGTGTTGGTGGACTGACATTCTCCAGGAGGAAAATGGTCCAGGATGGTTATTGTTCTAGGACATATGTCAAGATTACAAGAATAGTCCTTGTAACCCATGGTGTGGCTTCCAGCATCTGTTGGAACAATTTTCTTCTAGGACATATGTCTGGATTAGAAGAATGGTTCTTGTATCACTATGTGGAGTGATTGACTTATTCAACATCATGTATGATTACTCAGATGGAGTATTCTTTCGAGAGTTGTTGCAGTTGATGTTGTCAAATGACGCTGATAGTGATGATGGTGCTCGTGATCTAATTATGAGATAGTCTATTCAACTATGATGATGCTACCGATTGAATGGTATGTTTGTGCTCATGACCATTGCCTTCAATACATCCCTAGCTAGGAGGGAGTGTTGATATTATGGTAGCTCCGGGAGGTATTTACCTCCACGTGTAACCCTGACAAGAATATAATATTCTGGGAAGCAAGAAGTAACCCTAAAGAATTGAATATAATCCTAGAAGACAAGTCGACTCCAGGAAATAATTAATATTAACTATTTAGTCTCTAGAATGATAAGTCAACCTAGACAGATTAGGAAAAATTATAAATACAAGTAGCCAGACCTCATTTTGTACACACTTCTCAGAATTGCATCTGGGAAGAAGTGTGCAATGCGGGAACTGGGCTAGTGCGCAAGTCTGGGGAGCAGTTATAGCCGGTAGTTGCCGTAATCTGGTTTCCTGATTTAGGCTTGGACTTTTTGTTGGTTATGGTTGGAATTTCTTCTCAGTCTTGGTTATCTTTATGCATTAGCCTTGGTTGGTTATTGGCTTGCTTCTGGAATCATTCTCTGTCAAGGTTAAGGTGCTCGGGGGTGGCTTCAGCCTATGGTTGGGTGACAATATTCCTATATTTTCTATGGTTAAACGAGAACATCCTTACTTTCTAACAACGACTACTGCAAATAAAAATAAATAAATAAATAAATAAAAATTGAAAAAATGGATCTGCTTCAAATCTGTCAAATTTATCTCATGTTTATCTAATCTAAGAGATCTAACTGTTGGAGTTGTATAGGGAAGAAAAATTAAATCACAAACAGAAAACATAGGGTTATTTAGTAAGGAAACCTAAACTAGATAAGAATCAAAAATTATTTCCTAGTGGAGTCACCATTTTTGTTATTGGATAAACCTCACCAGTATGGTGAGTTAGATATCCCTAGGACCTGCCTATTTATCCTAGACAGATAGTGGGGCTCGACTTCTATTATTTTCCTATATATGAACAAGTAATTCCTTTTACACCAAGAGAGGATAGAGTGGCATACCTTATCTCTGTAGGTTGTCCTCATATGTCTTGGTTGTTGTAGCTCCTGAGATCCATCTTTAGCTCCTGCAACCTACTTCTTGCACACAAGAAACAAACAAACACCAATCTCCTTCTTCTCCTAGTGTTAGAAATCACCAATTTTATCTGGATCTAAACTGATCTATTGATTGCAAGACTAGATCCAAACATTTGTAAATTAAATACAAATAGATTTGGGAAAAAACCAATGATATATTATACCAAAATGTAGAGAATACATAAAATAACATACCTTAGTGAATATGCATACTCCTTGGCTTCTTGCTCCTCCTCGTCTTCTCAATCTGACTAGGAAATTTGATTATATGTTGTGACTAGAGAAGCACCTCTACAATTGGACAGCATAAATCTGCAAATGATTATCCCCCCTCAGGATCAAGACTTTGCTTCTTTGTATAGATCCTTGGAAGAGGCTTGGGAGAGATTCTATATCTTCTAGAAACCGATAGAAACTCGAATGTTGTGAGTTCCTAGGTTCTTTCCATGAATATACAACTCATCCATCACTCACCTCTTCATAACTCATATAATCTAGAAGGTTATAAGGATCGCCTCCTATTCCACTATAAACACCCAGCAATGATCGCCGCATGTTGTCTCCTATATGTCCCATGACGACCCTCAAAAAGTTCCTAAATCCTAAGCAATAAAGGTGTTTTGATTTTCATCTTTTGTCAGATTCCCTTCTAACCCTGTAGGGTGGAAATTAAGGCTATAACAACTTCCCATCCTTGATCAGATGATAGTGGTTTTATCCCCACGTGAAGATCACATCCCTCATATACATGTAGGGGCTTCCCAACACTACACAAAATACATCAAGGGGTACTAAATCTAACTCCACTTCATCAATAAAATATGCACTTACAACAAATTTGATCTTATATTGTTTTGTGACCTTGATTTATGTATCCTTCTTTACCCACCCCAACGGATATGGGCTAGGATGATCATGAAACTCCAACCCAATATTGTTAACCAAATCGGATGCTATGAGATTGGCATATGAACCAAAATTGAATAGAGGATATATCAGTATCTTCTTGACCTAGATCTTGATATGTAAGAGTTTTTTCATCTCCTTCTCTTCCTTATGATGAAGGCTACTCAGATTCACCTCCTTATGCACTGAAGTGTAGGAAATATTTGCGTCCACATATGAGTTTCTCTCTACATAATTTCTTAAATTTGTGACTAGAAGTTTATTTGTCTTGGCATACTTCTTATGGTTCTTAGGGTTCATCTTTGGATGTAGTTTCCAACACTTTTCCTCGGTTTGTCCATCAATATTGTAGTGATTACTTGGATCACGGTTGTATTGATGTGGAGTGGTTGTCATCTTCTTTTATTTCCCTTTCCACTTCTTATTTCCCTCATTGGAATCATCTTGGTTCTCTTTTTGTTTGGAACAACTTGTCTATCCTTTCTTCTGGCCTATATTTTATAGATATTGTGCTTGCACGCAGGCCTCATCAATTATCTTAGTCTTGAATATCATCACTTGCTTCTACACATGACTATGTAGACCCCCCTAGATACTTGAGGAGTACATCTGGGTTCTTGGGTGAGATACCCAGCATGATATCCATCTTTATGAATTCGGTGGCATACCCTTGCGCACTATGCCCCTGCCTTTCCATGAAGTAATTTCAATGGATCCATTGGTCATTTACATATCCAATAGGGTAAAATTGGGACTTAATGATGGTTTTGAAATCCTCCCACTTATTTATTGGTGGATCTCCCTCCAAACTAAGTGTCTCTATGTGGCTTTCTCACCAGGTTAAAGAATGGCCCTCTAATTTTAATCGAGAAAATGAAATCTTATGCTCCTCATCTATATTGTGGACATTGAAATAGACCTCTAAATGTTGTGGCCAATGATTCAACTTTAATGAATCAATATCACTATGGTATGGCTTGATATCCACTTTCATTTCCATTTTAAATAAATATTGTGAAGGGAAATGGAACTGGAAAATGGTTGTTCTTTCTCGGACTCTTTCATTGACTCCTTTTTAGGGTCCTCATTATCTCTCAATTTCCCCTCTGATTCAATCATTGAGTTAGAGCCTCCAACTTCCCTAAACGGTCTGAACTTTCTTGATAGAGTTTCCATGAGGAGGGACATATTGCAAAAGATGTCGGAGACTTTCTCTTCTAGCCTCACAAATCTCTCTTTTGTTGGATCTCGAGGGTTGTTTTGAACAGACTCATCTACCATTGCTAGGGTTCCACAAATTTTTTTCTAAATCCAATTCCTAGATCCTGCAACTTTTCATAGATATCCCAAAAAAACCTACTATGATACCAATATGAGGGATATGATCTTAAACTATTTTAAAATTTTAGATTTTTGTAGTTTATTTCCTTAGATCCTAGATTAGTTAATTACTATATTTTCTTGAATTTATGGAATCAACTTAATATGAAAATGAAATAACAAGAAAAAATATACACACAATTTAACACAAGATTTATCATGGGAAACCCAATACGGGAGAAAAACAAACTATAATGTGAGGTCTATTCTCTGTTATATTTTCTTTAGTTATGGAAAGCAAGTACAAAGAAAGAGGTGCTCACTATGGAGTTTCCCTTGACACTGTGGCTTGCACAACTACTATAGAATATCCTACCTCCTATGATGTGCTCTCCAAATACCACTCATTGGATGCTCTTCTCAACTATGGAACAAGTACAATACAAAAGAATGGAACCTTTTCTCCTTCAAACAGCTTGGTATTTAACATATCTCAATATTCATCTAGGGTTAGGGTTTTGAGTTCCTCAATCCTCAATTAGTGATAATATTTGGACCTTCTAGAATATTCTTGAAATTCCACACGCGGCTAGCCCACACGTTTTGAGTAATGGGGGCTGATGTGGCATCCACTCATACCATGGTGGTAAACACAGTTGGTCTAATTGTGAGAGGCATAACTTCCACATACGAACTATGATTGAGGAGATTCTTGCATCGTTGGAAATTTCTTGGTTTGTAGAGTGGGTTTGGACAAACAAAACGTCATTTGATGTGTCAAAATGGCTTTAGAATATTTCAAATGGTTTTTTAGACCCAATTTTTCAAATTGGGACCTACCACTAAAATGGCTCTGCAAGTTGATTCCTCCAATTTTGTACATCCAAAAAGTATTGAGATAGATAAAAAAAATTATATAATGATCCAATCCAGATCATGCTCCTCCTAGGTGGATCTATCAACCAATATATCATCCAAATAAACTATAAAAAATGAATCTAAATGGGCACAATACATCATTCATCAACCTCATAAATGTAGCTAGTGCATTACATAAACCAAATGGCATGACCAACCATTCATACAAACCTTTCCTTGTATTGAAAGTGTTCTTCCAGGTGTCTTATTTGAAACATACATGATGGTATCTCGATTTGAGATCCAACTTGGTCAAGTACTTGGCATGATGCAACTGGTCTAGAAAACCATCGATCTTGGGTAGACGGTATTGATTCTTGAGTGTAATGTTGTTCAAATCTATGTAATCAATACACATCGCCAATTCCAATCCTTCTTGGGTACTATGATGATAGATGACCCACAAGGTGAGGTTCTTGGTCGAATAAACCCCTTCTCCAACAGTTTTTGCAATTGTTTATTCACTTCATCTTCTTCTAGGACAGGTTGTCTATACAACCCAATATTTGGTAATTGGGAGTCAGGGAACAATTGTATGTCATGCTCCACTTCCCTCTTAGGTGGAAATCCTTTAGGTTCTTGGAACACTCTTTTGTATGCCTGCAAAAACTCCTCCAATTGTTGTTTCTAATTTTTAGTACATCCCTCCAAGGATTTCTTTACTCTTATTGATTCATCACCCAACTAATTCTCTTGTAAGAAAATAAAAACATACTTTTTCCTTGAAATAATCAACTTTTTCACTTGGTTGGCACTTACTAGTGAGATATTCAATTTACCTTTATGTGCATTGATGATTAAATACTTCCCATCATTGATCAAGAAGTATTGGTTTTATCTCCACGTGAATATTTAATCCCTCATATGCATGTAGGGGCTTCCAAACACTACTCCACACATGTCAATGCATACTACATCTAACTCCACTTCATCAATAAAATATTCACTTACAACATATTTGATCTTACATTGTTTTATGAACTTGATATTTTCATCCTTGTTTACCCACCCCAATGGATATGGGATAATATGATCATGAACCTCCAACCCAATATTTCTAACTAGATCGGTTTCTATGAGATTTGTCTGTGAACCAGAATCGAATAAAGCATCTACCTTGGTCTTCTTGACCTAAATCTTGATATGGAAGAGTTTTGTCATATCCTTCTCTTCCTTGTGATGATGGCTACTCAGATTCACCTCCTTCTAAATTGAAGTGTGGGAAATATTATCATCCACAACTAAGCTTCTCTCTAACTGATTTCTTGAATCCATGGATAGAAGGTTCTTCTTCTTGGCATCCTTCTTATGGTTCTTAGGATTCAACTCTGGATGTAGTTTCCAACACTTTTATTCAGTGTGACCATTGATATTGAAATGGTTGTAGTGGTTATTTGGATCATTGCACTAATGTGCAGTGGTTTTCATCTTCTTTAGTTTCCCTTTCCACTTCTTATTCCCCTCCTTTAAATCATCTTGTTGCTCTTTCTATTTGAAATCGCTTGGATGTCCTTTCTTGTGGCCTATGTTTTCCAGATATTGTGCTTGCACACAAGCCTCATCAACTTCCATGGAATTGAAGAGCATCAATTTCTTTCACAAATGACTATGTAGGCCCCCCATATACTTGAGGAGTACATATGGGTTATTAGGAGAGACACCCAATATGATCACCATCTTCTTGAATTCAGTGGTGTACTCTTGCACACTCTGCCCTTGCCTCTTCCTGAAGTGATTCCAATGGATCCATTGGTCCTCTACATATTCAATAGGGTAGAAATAGGACTTGATGAGGGTTTTAATATCCCACTAGTCAGTTACTGGAAGCTCACCCTCCATCCTAATTGTCTCCATGTGGCTTTCCCACTAGGTTAATTCATGGCCCTCTAATTTCAGTTAGGAAAATGAAATATTTTTCTCCTCATTTTTATTGTGAACACTAAAACAAACCTCTAATTGTTGAAACCAATGATTTAACTTCACTAAATCAATATCACCTTGGTATGGCTTAATATCCACTTTTGTTTCCATTTTAAATAAATATTGTGAAGGGGTGATGCCACTTGAACTTGATTGCTCTTTCTCGGGATATTTTCTTGAATCCTTTTTTGGGTCTTTATTATCTCTCAGTTTCCCCTCTGATCCAATATTTTAGTTAGAGCATCCAACCTCCCTAAACATTCCTTGTTTGTTTTCTAGAGCCACCATGAGGAGGGTCATATTATGACTTGCTCTTCCGGCCTCGCAAATATCTCCTCTACAGGATCTCAAGGATTTTTGTGAATAAAATCATTTTCAATGGATAGGGTTATGCGAATTTATTCTTAAGCCAATTCCTATATTGTACAACTTTTTGTAAGTTTTAAACCTATGAATTAAATCAATGCATACATATTCTTAAGAAAAACATAAATTAATCAATGGCTCA
Source organism: Picea engelmannii (assembly GCA_009831015.1). Taxonomy (NCBI): domain Eukaryota; kingdom Viridiplantae; phylum Streptophyta; class Pinopsida; order Pinales; family Pinaceae; genus Picea; species Picea engelmannii. Next base: position 430,175 of record ML789009.1, read on the forward strand.
TACACATAGTGCACAGAGATTTACGTTGGAAACTCTTAACTCGGTATTGCACCTCTCAACTCTTCATTGTAATAATTTCACCATTAAAAATACAATATATACAAATTTTTAGGTATTTTGAAGCTACCAAAACCCTAATCCCTTAATCCAGGATTAATTTAGAAAACTGCTAAAAATAGCAAAAAACGCTAAAATAGCAAAATCGCCTAAAAAAAATCCAAGGTGTTGCCTGAAGATGAATGCTCCGTGTAGCAAGGGGGGGGAATCCTAGCCCCCTCAGGAAATTCCTGATGCACTCATACACCACTACTAGGGAGATATCATCAGACGTAGTCATTCAATCTGATGCACCCCCCCCCCCAACACACACACACACATACACATGCAAAGAATATAACACCTACCCAATATTCTCCCACTTGTTGTTTTCTTTGCATATCGGGAGCCTCAATATTACATATTCAACAATCCAGGGCATTAATTCCCATTGTTTCTCTACACTAGGAGAACTTATCGGTGCTCACAAACTTTTTCAATGAATCTACAAAATTCTTCAAAGTGTTAACCTTCTCCATCAACACCTTCTTGTCTTCAACAATGTCTCTCATAAAGCGATATTGAACATCAATATGCTTTGTCTTTGAATGATAATTTGGGTTCTTTGCTAGGAATATTGCACTCTGACTATCGTAATATAATATTACTACTCATTTTACCAACCCAATACCTAGACACAATCTCTCTAACCATATTGTTTATTTGCATGCATGAGTGGCTACCATGTATTCAGCTTCTATAGTTGAGAGTGCCACTACAGCTTGTATTTTTCTCATCCAACTGATTTCTCCTCCAAATAGGTTAAACATGCACCCACTTGTAGATCTTCTGCAATCCAAATCTATAACCCAGTATGCATCAAAAAACCCATGTATTTCCAACACTTTGTCCAGTCCTAGTCTTCCTTGGTAGCACAATCCATAACTAGAAGTGCCACGCAAATACCTAAAAACCCTCTTCATTGTTTTCCAATGCTCCTTCCCTAGTTTTGACATATACCTACTCAAAACTCCTATTGCATATTCAATGTCCGGTCTAGTATAGAACATTGTATACACCAAGTTTCCAATTGAATTAGTATATGGAACATGGAACATGTCGTCTTCCTCTTTATGTGTCTTGGGACACTGATCTATAAATAACTTTACACCTACATGAATAGGAACCTTGAATGATTTACTTTATTGCATATTAAACCTCTGCAATATAATCTCAACATATTTTGTCTAATTCAACCATAGTTTCATGTTTGCATGGTCTCTTTTAATCTCCATTCCCAAAATGAAGTTAGAAGCACTGAGATCCTTCACGTCAAATTTGGAGGATAGTTGGGATTTCACCTCCTTGGCAACATCCATGTTATTTCCTACCAGCAACATGTCATTGACATACAACACTACATAAATGAAGTGATTACCAACCTGCTTGGAATATACATAGTGATCATCCTTGCTTCTCACAAATCCTAGTGCAAGGTTGTATGTGTCAAAATTTTGGTACCACATCCTAGGTGATTGCTTCAGACCATATAGTGACTTCTTTAGCCTACATACCAACTCTTTCTTTCCCTTTATTGCAAATCCTTTTGTCTGCTTCATGAAGATTTTTTCTTCCATATCCCCATTTAGTAATGTTCTATTTACATCCATTTATTCTACTTCAAAATCAAAAGAAGCAACAACAGATAAAATAAAACTAATAGAAGTTAACATGTAAATAGGAGAAAAATTTCACCAAAGTCAATTCCCTCTACCTAGGAATAACCTTTTGCTACTAACTGAGATTTGTATTTCTCCAATTTTCCTTTTGCATTCAACTTTTTCTTAAACACCCATTTGTTTCCAATGGTCTTTCTTCCAGTTGGAAACTCAACTAGATCCCATGCCTCATTCTTATCCAAGGCATCCATCTCTTAAACCATGACTTTATTCTATAGTTTAATATCCTCTGAATTCACTAATTCCTCGACAGTTCAGGGATCATCATCAGTAATAGCTAAATTAAAATTAGCACGAAAAATCAGGTGTACTATACCTTTCTAGTTTCCTTCTTTCCCTCAATTATCTCCTCAATACTGGAGTATGAGGTTCTTCTTCTTCTTATTCATCTTCTTTAATTGATTCAAATTTTCCAACATTCAACTTAAACTTTATTTTCTCAGGTTCTTCTTGCATTGGTAGGAATTCATGTTTGGGAACATTTTTAACCTCTCTAAAAGTAGCATCCTGATTGTACACAATCTTCTTAGTTTATGGGTTCCAAAGTTTATAACCTTTCATACCATGTTTATAACCAATAAAGATACACTTTCCAACTTTATTATCCATCTTAATCATATTTTCCTTTGGAACATATACATAAGTATCACAACCAAAAACTTTGAGATGTTCAAGAGAGTGTTTTCACCAGTCCATACATCATGCAGGATTTTGTCCACCAATGAAAATGAGGGTGATCTATTTACCAGGTAACATGCAGTAGCCACTCCCTCTGCCCAAAATTCCTATCCTGACCTGGCACCACTGAGCATGCTCCTTGCTTTTTCCATCAATGTCTTATTCATCCTTTCCGCAACCCCATTCTGTTGAGGTGTGTATGGAGTAGTCTTCTTCTTTTATATACTGCACTTGATCCAAGTGGATATTGGTGGCCACCCACCTTTTCCAAATGGCTCAAAACAGTTTTCTGGCAATTTTGGCAATTTACTATTTTTAGCAGGTTTTAACTTCCGGGGCCATTTTGAGGGCCTAAATGAAGGTTTTTCAAGATAGAGGTTATCAATGATAGTTGAAGGCATGATTGAGCACCCAAAATAAATCTCCTCGACTATACCTTTCCAACGAGCTATCATACGCCTAAAACGGAGATCGTATGCAAAAGTTACAACCCTGGGAAGTTGATGCACCAACTTACCCAAACGGGGCCCACATGACTTTTGGCACTTCATCTCCTAGGGTTAGGTTTTTGGATGTCTAGGGTTTTTGGAATTCTAGTTTATTGTAAAAAATGCCTTCAGAGCCTCATTGTAATCATCTTCTTGCGAATGCGAGTAGCCGTCACATCTCTTCTCAGAGATAAGTTGCCACCATTCTAGCGAGTCTTTCACTATGTATTTTTACAGTCTCTGTGCATTTCTTTCATTAATAGAAATCGTGTATTACTATATATATGTGTTTATGGTTTCATCTCTGATACATTTATGTTATATTATTGAATATCTGCGATATCTTTGTGCATTTCTTTATTATATCTCCGATCTCATTTCGTGTCGAAAATAATCTGGATCGGCACTTCTTCCAGAACTCTTCAAATTCATTCCCACATAATTCTCCACCATTATCTATCCTCAACACCTTTATTTTCTTCTCTGTTTGATTTTCTACCAAAGCCTTAAATTCTTTAAATTTATCAAGTACCTCATATTTATTCCTAAGAAAATAAATCCATGTGTTCCTTGAGAAATCATCTATGAATGAAACATAATACATAGATTTACCTAGTGATGGAAAAGGCATAGGTCCAGACACATCATTTTATATAAACTCTAAGATCCCCTTTTCTCTTGTAGTACCATATGGAAATATTACTCAATTTTGTTTACCATATATGAAATGTTCACAAAAATCAAAATTTGGGGTGCAATTAGACATACCTTTACGATGTAATGTTTGAAGGCCTTTTTCTCCAATATGTCCCAGTATTTGTTGCCATTTCATGGTCTTATTTCTAGGGCTAGTATGGATCATATATTTGTTATTTCTCTACTCGTGGACAAAGTAAATGTTACACCCATCAATATAAGTTCTTCCCAATAAATTTTACAAAGTTCCGCACTGAACTCCCCTCATCAACACAATTGCTCCTTGTACCATCTTGCAAGTGCCCTTTCTCAATAAAGTATCCACACCTGCATCTTCCAACTTACTTACAGATATTAGGCTCCTTGCTAGATATGGAATGTGTAGAAATCTAGGGAGACTTCTAATCCTTCCATATTTCAACAACAACTTAACCCTTCCACGTCCCATGATTTTGGTTGTTGATTCATCTCCTAGGAACACATCACCACCATCATACTTTTTTGTATTCACTAAACCACTCCCAGTGAGGATTCATATGAAATGATACACCCGATTCGATCAACCATACATTAAGATATGAATGTTTACATGTACATGTCACGTAAACATCACCTCCTTATTCTATGGAGGTTTTTGCCTCTGTGGAAGAGGTATCATCAGATCCATTTTCTTTTTCAACTTTCTTAGACCCGCAATCTTTGTTATAATTACCATCTTACCACATTTCCATCATTTTCTCAAATTTTTTCATGGGGATTTATATCTACCTTTACATTTAGATCTCCCTGTCCCCCCCCAGCACTCTCGAATACTTATTTGTATTCCTATCTTGGGGACAACCTCTTATAGATAAATCATATGTACTATTACTATCCATGATTTTCTACCTCATCTCTTCTAATAACAAGGATGAAACTACATCCTCATACTTCAATGTAGATTGAGTGGTACTACCAATTGATACAACCAGATTATCCCAGGAGTCTAGAAAAGAACATAACAAAGTAATACACTTATCTTCTTCTGAAAGCATAATGTTAATAGATCCAAGTTGACTTACCTATGTATTGAAGTCATTTATATGCTTTGTTACAGAATCTCCATCTTAAATCCTAATATGATATAACTTCTTTCTAAGAAACAACTTTTTTACCAAGGACTTTGACTGATACAAATTCCCCAAATTTTCCCATAGTTCCTTGGTTGTAGATTCTCCCGACACATTTAGTAACACTAAATCTACCAGGTGGAGTCAAATTGTACTCCTTTCTCTTCTATCCAACTTCTCCCATTCTTCTTTCGACGTACCAGTAGATTGAGTACTAATTGTTTGTGTACCAGTAGATTGTGTACTAGTAGGTTGTGTACAAGTATGTTGTGTACCAGGATCCACAATGATCCATTGTTCTTTGTCTACAAGAATTTCCTCCATATTTAGCTTCCATACCTTAAAGTTTTGACCATTGAACTTCTCAATCTCGATTCTAGCACTGATTTCCACTCTCTTTCAACACACAAATCTCCACTGCAAAGCTCCCACTAAACCCAGGTTTATCACAGACCCAAGATAAACTTGATCTATCAATACTGATCCAAACCCTCAGCAAAAAAGGCGTCCCCCTGAAGCCAAAAATGTGCTTTTATACCACATGTAAGTTTTAAACCTATGAAGTAAAGAAATGCATATAGATTGTTAAGCAAAATATAAATTAATCAATGGATCATACACATAGTACACAGAGATTTACGCTTTGTTTCCTTAACTGGGAGAAAAATAGCCTTCCTTAGTGTCGCACCTCTCAACTCTTCATTGTATTAATTTCACCATTCGCAATAAAATATATACAAAGTTTTAGGTATTCCACAACTACCAAAACCCTAATCCCTTAATCGAGGATTAATTTAGAAAACTACTGTAAATAGAAAAAAAATGCTAAAATAGAAAAAAAAAACCTCCTAAAATTCACTTTGGGGTGCTGCCCAGAGCCGAAATCTCCATGTATCCAAGGGGGGCCAATCCTAGCCGCCCTGGGATCCCCTCTCCAGCAACACCCAGTGCACACATACAACATTACTAAGGAGGGATCGTCAAATGCAGTCATCAAATTTGAGGAAGCCCCCACACACACACATGCAAAGAATATAACACCTACCCAACATTCTTCCACTTGTTTCTTTCTTTGCATACAAGGGGTCACAGGATTACATAGTCAACAATCTAGGGAATTAATGCCCATTTTTTCTCTACACAAGGAGAACTTATCGGCGCTAACATATTTTTTCAATGAATCTACAACATTCTTCAAAGTTTCAACCTTCTCAAGAAACACCTTCTTGTTTTCAACCATGTCTCTCACAAAGTTATAATAGGGAGGGATCGTTAGACGCATTCATCAAATATGACACACACACACACACACACACATGCACACGTGCAAAGAATATAACACCTACCCAACACTCTCCACAATACCCCAAAAAAATAATATTCTAATACCAATATGATCAATATGATATGTAAACTACCACGGTTATTCCAATGGAATAGTTCGTCACAACAAATCTTGTATTACACTGAAATCTTTTATTATGAAAGTTTATTTTCATTACATCTCAAATTTATATTCCCTATCTTAATGCTCAAATTAATTAAATAACTAAAATGTGAAAATAAAAGACTAATCATAATAAAAAACCATCCACAAAAATGAACAAAATGGGTATCATGTGAAAACCAATACAAGATAAAACCTATCTAGAAGGTAAGTCATACCCTCTACTATATTTTCTTCAATTATGAAATGAAATTATAAATAAAGGGGCACTCACTATGGAGTTTCCTATGAATTTATGGCCTGAACGATTGCTAAATAATATCCTACCTCCTTTGTTGTGATCTCAAAATACCACTCCTTGATGCTTTGCTCAAATATGGAACAATTGCAAATCTAAAGAGTGGAACCCCATTCTCTTCCTAGCAACCTGATATTTAACATAACTCGATAGCCATTTAGGGTTAGGGTTTTTGCATCCTCAACCCTCAATTAGTGATAAGGTTTTGGACCATCTAGAATATTATTGAAATTCCAAACAGGGCTATCCCCACACGTGTGAGTAATGGAGGTTTACATGGCATCCACTCATACCAAGGTGGTCAACAAGGTAGGTCAACTTGCATGGGGCATAATTTCTGCATACGAGCTCCGATTGAGGTGACTTTTGCACCGTTGTAAAGGTCTCAATGTGTATAATATCGTTAGGGAGCCCAAAGATAATATCACAAATTTTTTACCCCAAAAAATTCCATTTTATGCCTCAAATGGATCTAGAAGGTTTCAAACCACAAATCACCAAACTGGGACCTACTGCTAAAATGGGCCCTACACGCCAATTTCTCCAATTTTTCCACCCAAAAATTACTAAGATAGATGAAAAATTAAATGATTATCCATTATGGATCAGGGAGGGGAATGATCTCAAAATTTCATTATTGTTGAAACTCAAATAAATACTGAGAGGGGGGTGAATCATTATTGTGTCATTTTTTACTAATTTATTCCCTTTCAATGATTAAATTTATTTAGAAGTGCTTACTTAATCACCAATACATGCAGAAATCAAAACAACACATAAAACATAGTACACTAGGATTTTTACATGGAAACCCAATGCGGGATAAAACCACAAAACATCTTTCTTTATGTTCTTCTACAAGCACCAACTTACAATTTATAAGTTTTCATCTTGATAGGCACCCACCCATTGCAGATAATGAGGAAATCAATCCTATTGGCACCAACCTATCACATATAATGAGGACACCAATCCTCTTAGGCACCAATCTGTCATAGATAATGAGGACAACAATCCTCTCAGGCACCAACATGTCGCAGATAGTGAGGACACCAATCCTCATTGATCTTTAACTCACCCTAGCTCCACCCTGCCACCCTTAATTCAGTTTTTAAAAATAATTCTTACAGAACTAGACCTTTTCAATACTTTTCCCTACAATTCATAACAACTGATAAAACTCTAATTCGGTTATTTTGAATAGTTATAGGACCTTTTCCCTCTCATTATCAATGGATCAATCAAACAGAGTGCAATCTTATTTATATTTTTTTTGTGTGAGCTCCCCTTCCTGTATGTGGACTCATAAAAATTACATTGTGGACATGTTTTGACCATATCAAAGTCTTGTCAGTTACACTTATGTCTAAATAAAGTATGTGGACACATGATAGTTACATTGTGGAGAAATATTGGCCAAGTCAAAGTCTTGTCAGTTACACTTATATCTAAATAAAGTATGTGGATGCATGACAGTTATATTGTGGACAAATATTGACCAGATCAAATCCTCGGTAGTTATATGTGGACACACTTCTATCTCAATTAAGAATATTTATTTGTTTAGTTACAACTAGGCATCCTTTGACTAAATCAAATGGACAAAATATAACAATGAATAAGCTCTATCTCATATCCTCAAAATTGACACAGCAATTTACATTTTGGATTTCTCAATGCGTAGATAAAATGGGAGTGCAAGACTCAAGTCACAAGTCTTCATCTTGTCGTATTTGTCATGTAGAATGTTAACCTAGTTTCCCATTAAACTATTAGTGTCCTCTATTGACTCACTTTCTTGTCTACCAACCCTCCATCATTCTATCTCATTCCACTTCATTTCTTTTCATATGGATGTCATCTCATCACACTCAATTACACCACTCATCACACTGGCTTAAGGAACCCTTTAGATTTTCATGTGTGCAACTTCCACATATTCCTTCATAGTCCACTCTGTCGTGAAACTTCCACATATTTTTTACAATCCACTCTATCGCATTGGCTTCGTCTCGATCCAAGGGTCACTATTCATCGACACCTGTAAGGGTTATTCAACTTTGTTTTCTTCGATTTCACTTCATACATTCTTGTGATTGTCTCTCTGCCTTCCAGTCTTCCTCTACACTCATATTTACCTTTCACGCACTTCCATTTTCTGTGTGTCATATTTTTTGTGCACCATGTACATTATAACTCTGACATCAATGACAACATATGCTCAACAAACTCCCCCTTTGTCATTTATGGCAACCAAAAGAGGTTTCTTCTCTGTTCTGAAAGGTGACTACCAAAACAATGGAATTTACTCTAAGCTATTCCCTTTCGATGTGCACAACTACAATTTTCTCCCCCTTTCAATGTGCACAACTGCAATATGCTCCCTCTTTCAAATGTGCACAGCTTCCAGATCAATGGCCTTTATGATATTCTCCTCGTTTCTCCCCTTTTCAATGTGCGCAACTACCATATCAATAGAATTTATGATATTTTATCCCTTTGATAGCAATGACAAACAAGGACGTGGGATATTCTCTATGTCAGGTCTCTTTACATGCACAGAACCATCCTTAAACAGAATACCATCTATAGCTATAGAAAAATTCAACTGTGTGCATCTCCATAAAAGCAAAATTCTCCTTAATAGTGCAGCAAATGGGGCACCTTGTGAAGTAGTGAACTGTTTTCTTTATTAAATAAGGGAAGATGAGATCACTCCCAATTTCTGTCTAATATACTCAAAGGGTTCTCTAGGTAATGGCTTGGTGAAAATATTTACAATATTCTCTTTGGAAGGAACATACTCTAATTTGACCACCTGATCCTAAACATGTTCTCTGATAAAATGATTTTTGATTGGTATATGCTTAGTCTTAGAGTGTTGAACAGGATTTTTAGAGAGATTAATAGCACTTGTATTGTCACACATGATGGAGACAGGTTGATCACAAGGAACTTCAATATCCTTGAGATTTTTTTTAATCCACAACACTTGGGTATTGCAATATGTTGTTGTTATATATTTGGTTTCATTTGTAGAGAGAGATATGGAGGTTTGTTTCTCATTGAGCCAAGACACTAAACAATTTCTGAGGAAGAATGTGCCTCCACTAGTGTTTTTTCTATCATCAATGCTTCTCACCTCATCTTCATATGTATAAGCTCTGAGAATGAGTTTTGTATCTTTTGGATACCAAAAGACATAATCGATAGTGCCTTGAAAATATCTAAATATTCTTTTAACCGCAAGAACATGAGTTTCCCCGAGATTGTCTTGAAACCTTCCTATCAAACCTACAACTTGTATGATGTCAGGCCTTGAAGTTGTGATATAGAGTAAAATCCCTATCATAGACATGTACATGGTTTGATTTATTTCTGGAGCATCACCATCTTTGTTGAGTTTGCAATTGGTAATCATGGGAGTTCTTACTTATGCGCAATTCTCCATGCCAAACTTCTTCAAGATTTCGTTGAGTTATTTACTTTTAGAAATGAAAAATCATTTTTCTAATTGATGAATTTGTAAGCCAAGAAAGAAGGAGAGTTCTCCTAATATGGAAATCTCAAACTCTTGTTGCATTGTAGCTTCAAACTTCTTTATCATTAATTCAATGTTACTTCCAAAAATAATATCATCAACATACACTTCAATAATTAGTAGATCATTACCTTCATCTTTGATATATAAGTTTCTATCAATTGTTCCTTTGTTAAATCCTTGCCGGTGCAAATACTTCTCAAGTATATAATACCAAGCTCTTGGAGCCTGTTTTATCCCATACATGGATTTCTTTAATTGACAGACATAATCCTATTTCTTAGTTAGCATAAAAAAAATTGGTTGATCCACATAAACTTCTTCCTCAAGGTCGCCATTCAAAAATGTTGATTTGACATCCATATAGTAGACTTTGAATTTTTTGTAGCACAAAAAAGCCAAAAACATCTTGATAGATTCAATTCTTGCAATAGGGGAAAAAGTGTCTTCAAAGTCCACTCATTTGAATTGAGCATACCCTTTGCATACCAATCTGGCCTTGTTTCTGACTATCTGTCCATCTTCATTTAACTTGTTTATGTATACCCATTTAATTCCAATTGCATTCATGTCATTTGGTCTTGGGACAAGAACCCAAGTCTTTTTTTTCTCTATTTGGTCTAGTTCTTCATTCATGATTTTGACCCAATGGTCATCTTGACTTGCTTGTAAAAACAATTGCGGTTCACTCATGGATAATAGTCCAAAGTTTGCAAAACTAGATGTATCTATTAGTTTTCTTCTAGATTGTACACCTGCTTCCTTGTTTCCAAGAATTTGGCTCTCTGGATGATGTTTTTGAACATACCCTTATGGATTCTTTGGTCGTGATCTTTAAATTCTATCCTCTCCTTATGAATCCTCTTGTTCATATTCCTCATCCATTCCATCATCTTGTAATTCATTTCTGATTGGTTCATCATATTGATCATTATGGTGTTGATGTCTCATTGAATGAAGTGGTCCCTCATCTAACTTTACATCTATGCTTTCAATTATCCTATGGATCCTTTTGTTCCAGCACTTGTATCCTTTACTTTTGGAGGAGTATCCTAACAGGATACCTTCATCATCTCTAGAGTCAAACTTACCTAAGTTGTCTTCATTTCTTTTAATGTAGCATTTGCTTCCAAAAATTGTGAAGTGCTTTATTGATGTTGATCTTCCATGCCATACCTTATAAGGGGTTTTATTGTTGTTTACTATTATGTGTTATTTATTGAGAATGTTAACATTAGTTTGAACAGCTTCTCCCCAAAAAATTTTGGGTACCTTTGATTCATCAACCATGGCCCTGGCCATTTCTTGAATTGTTTTTTTCATCCTTTCTACTACTCCATCCTGTTGAGGGGTTATGGCAATAGAAAATTGTCTCTAGATCCCATGTTTTTCACAGTAACTGTTGAATTCATCATAAGTGAAATCTCCTCCTCTATCTGATCTTAGGCACTTTATTTTTAAATCCATTTCATTTTCTACCTATGCTTTGAAGATTTTAAATTTTTGAAAAGCCTCAAATTTATGCTTCAACAATCCAACCCAAGTCATTATGGTATAGTCATCAATTAACAAAATGAAATTTGTTTCACATGGAGGTGATTGTGTACTAGTAGGGACACAAAGATCTATATGAATTGGCTCAAGAGGTCGTGTGGTGGATTGTTCTCTTGCCTTGAATTGAACTCTTGATTGTTTTCCACACTGACATGACTTACAGACAGTATTCTCAGGTTTGGAAATTTTGGGCATATCTCTCACAACATCTTTTATTCCTATATTAACAAGATGATTTAAGCTAAGATGGCATAGTTTTTTGTGCCAAATCTAGCACTCATCGATTTTACCAATGCAACATTTTTCTTTTCCTTCTTCTAGAACATACACATTCCCTGAAGTTATGACTGCTTTTACAACAGTCTTCTTTGTATTCGCATACATTACTTTACATCCTTTTGAATGAAAGATAAAATTTTGTCCTTGCTCATGTTGATATTATGGTAGTTGTGGGAGGTATTAACCTCCACGTGTAACCCTGACAAGAATCGAATATTCCAGGAAGCAAGAAGAAACCCTAAAGCATTAGATATAACCCTAGAAGACAAGTCGGCTAAAGAAAATAATATAATATTGAGTCTTTAGCCTCCAGAAAGAGAAGTCAGCCCAAACAGCTAAGAAAAAGCAGTATAAATACAGGATTCCAGAGCTCATTTGTACACACACAGCTCGCAACTGCAGAAATCTAATGCACACTACAGAAATTTAGTAAGTGTGCAAGTCTGGAGAGTAGTTTCAGTTGTAGGTACTGCAACTTGTATTTTCAGTTTTAGGCTTGGACTTTCTCTTGGTTATGGTTTGTATTTTATGCCTTGTTCTCTAGCTCTGGAGAGAGATACACTATATTGATTGGCTATTAGGCCTAGGGTTTGCTTCCAAAATTATTTTATGTCAAGGTTAAGGTGCTCGGGGGTGGCTTCGACTATGGTTGGGTGAAAATAGTTCCATAATTTCTACGGTTTGATGATCACACCTAATTTTCTAACAGTTTATGGTCCCACACTATCTTTGGATAGACTAACCACTGGAAGATAGATTGGAAGGATTTTCTCAGTTATAGTTGCAGTTGCAGTCAATTTTTTTGCTACAGCAACGAAACCCTAACCCTCTTGTTGAGGCACCTTAAGTGAAGATATTGACCTAATTTCTGGATAGCCTAGTGTGCCCTAACCTAGTGCACCTCCTGGTACTCTCAGGAAGTTAAGACGTCAAGTTTGAGTTTTTGGTCAAAGTCAAAGTTTGACCAAGTCAAAGACATCATGGCTTACTCTATGAAATCAAAAAATAAGTTAGAAGGGGATTCTAACTTTAGAGCATGGAAGACAAGGATTGAACTCATCCTTGCTAAGAATAAAGTGTTGGATATAGTGAAAGGAAATATCGTGGAACCACAGTTTGAAGAAGGAAAAGAGAAGGAACCTCATAACATTGCAATTATGGAGAAGTTCAATGACAATGAAATCAACGCCATGACTATCATAGTGGACTCTATAAAAGACCACTTGATACCCTACATCTCTCATATTGACTCATCTAAGAAGATGTATGATGCCCTAACTAACCTCTTCTCTATCAGAAACATTGGAAAAGTAATGAGTCTAAATAATGAGCTCTGTGACATGAAAATGAATGATGATGACAGCACAACATTATACATAGTGAGAATCTGTCAATTAAGAGATCAAATATAAGCTATTTAAGAAATCATTTCAGATCAGGAACTGGTAAATATAGTACTCAATGGCCTTCCCAAGACATGGGATGAATTTTCCGCAAGCATGAACACAAGAAAGGAGTATCCCACATTTGAATAACTTCGGACTTGTTGTGCACAAGAAGAATCAAGGATTAGTGCAAAAGAGAAATTCCAAAGGAAAGATAATGAAAAACACCTATGGAAGAATAACAAGATAAGGATTACTATTATGATGATTACTGGTCAAGTAATGTATCTGAAAAGATGAAGTACATTAACAATCCTTGGTAACAATTAGTGTGGAAGATATTATATAAGTAACAAATTCTAGATAAGCTGAAATCAGAATCAAACTTGAAGAGACCCAAAAGAAGTCAAAACAGAAAGAAGTCATCAATCAAAAGAAAATTAGAAAAATACTTGTGACACTTTGCATAAGGCAATAAGGATGCAGATGGAAGCATGGACTCACTTAGATAGAGGGAGTTGATTATAGAATTCCAAAAGGAAGAGCATGCATTCATACATGAAACAAGGATTAGGAGGGAGCTAATCCTAAATGATATGATCCATTGAAAATTATGAAGTATATGTCCATGTTCCCATTGAAAGTAGCAACCATGATAAGCAGCATGTGTTCAAAAAAAGTCTTCTTCGAAAAGAAGCCTTAAAGTATCCTTAGTTGTCCATATACATACATGTCCTATGATGAAAGGAAGAAGTTGGAATCTTCAGGGCATGGAATCTATAGAAGACTCCATGGACCCAAGAGATAAAGAGAAACATGAGGAAGAACATGAAGATTCCAAGAAATAAAGAAAATCCATAACAACCAGTTATTATACCGAGAATCACACGACTACCAACTTGGTTTGAACCCACTAGAAGCAATCAAGCAGAAGAAATGGAAGTTATGATAAAGAATAGTGTATGTAAGAAAATGTGAAAAATACTTGTGAATGGAAGCACTGCGAGATTCAGAGGTTCTTCTAGAAGAAGGGAGAAAAACTATAACTACAGCTCACCGGTATCCATGGATTGGAATTTACATGTAAAAGATTGTCCTTCCCAAATAAAGTAAGTGAGAAAGAATCTTATACTAGAAAGATACCCATGTATGCAGATATAAGAAGACCTTTTATGGATTCAAACAACCTAATGTAGAGTATCTCATATGCAGCAGAAGTGTGGTGAAAACTTTCTATAACAGAGATAGTATATCTGAATAGTTACTCATAAGTCTAAGATAATGGATTGCTAATCCATGGAAAGCTCTCACGATGATAGAAGAAGTGCTACTTGAATATTTTTTAGTTTGAGATTTTCCACGATGTCATGAGCTAGCAAGAAACAGAATTGTTGAACTTGACTATGATATATTGTAATGATCAGAGCTATATGAAGACATCAAAGAAAACTAGTGTTCCATGACAGATCGAAGTACATTGAGATCAAGCATTATATTCTCTCTGATGAAGTCTAGAAAATAGAAGTGGTTCTCCAATAAATATCCACATATGAGTAGATAATAGATATTTTGGTAAAACCTCTATCCAAGATGAAAAGTTTCCTTGTTGAAAAAGGAAGATATTACTCCCAGGTTGGGAGGGAGCACTAATGTGTTATTGTTTATGGACAACCATTTTTCAGTTTGAAAAATTGTCCAGGATGAGAAGTTCATTTCCAATTTGAAAAGTGGTTTGAGATTTCTGACAGACGGGAATTTTCTAGTTGAGAAAATGGTCTAGATCTGACAGTCATTTTCATAATGAAAATGGTTCGATAGATTTTTTATGTACCATAGATAGTGATTCCCCTTGCAACCAGTGTGGGGGAATGGTCTAGGACAATCATTCTTCTTGGCATTCACTCTGAGTAGTGGTCAAGAATAATTGTTTTCCTCGTTGGGAAGTCATTCTTTCGAAGTTCACAATTGGGAGAAGTTTCTAAGAATGGTCCATTTTGGAGGTTGGTGTAGGACATTCATTTCCTCGGGAAATGGTCCAGACAGTCATTCCCTAGGGCGGACTCATTCTCTCCATGTTTCACTATGATTAGTGTTGGAAGAATGGCCCAGTTAGGTGAATGGTCCAGGTTCATCAATCAGGGACAAGCATTCCCTAGGGAAAACTCATTCTCTCCAGGTTGCACTATGATTAGTGTCGAAGGAATGGCCCAGTTAGGTGAATGGTCTAGGATCAGAAATTAGGGATAGTTATTCTTCTATGCTTGAGAAGAATAGTCTAGATAGCCCATGGCTAATGTTTTACCTTCTGAGGGCATATGTTCTTCCATATCTCACATATATGAGTAGAAGAATGGCCCAGATGACTCAATGTGTATCATGATATTGTTATACAGGTTGATATCAGATTATATGATCATTGTGGAGACTGTATGTCTCTAGACAGTAGTTTTATGCCATTGTGTTAGATGTGTTCCATTGTTTGTGACTATGTGTCACTTATCAAGTAGTCGTGTGTTGCTTGGTGTCATTGTGTACTGTTGGATAGTAGTTGTGTACTACTATGGATAGACATAGTTGTGTTCTATTGAATGGCATTGTTCTGATTTCCATGAAGACTATCAGTACTGTTGAAAATGATTACCAGCTAGATGGATAGTTAATGTATGGTCCATGATTGTTATTCTTCTAGGACGTATGTTCGGATTAGAAGAACGGTTTGTGTATCCCATGGCATGGATTCCAACATCTGTTGGAACAATTATTCTTCTAGGACATATGTACAGATTAGAAGAATAGTTCTTGTATCACTCTATGGAGTGGGTGACTTATTCAAAATCATTACTCAGATGGAGTATGGCTTAAAGAGATGATGTAGTTGATGTTGTCAAATGATATTGATAGTGATGATGGTGCTCATGATTTAATCATGAGATATTCTGAGTAGCTATGATGATGCTACCAGTTGAATGGTATGTTTTTGCTCAATACGATTTCCTTCAATACCTCTCTAGCTAGGAGGGAGTGTTGATATTATGGTATTTGCAGGAGGTATTAACCTCCACATGTAAACCTGACAAGAATAGAATATTGTCGGAAGCAAGAAGAAACCCTAAAGCATTGGATATAACCCTAGAAGACAAGTCGGCTAAAGAAAATAATTTAATATTGAGTCTTTATTCTCGAGAAAGAGAAGTCAGCCCAAACAGCTAAGAAAGAGCAGTATAAATACAGGATGCCAGAGTTGATTTGTACACACACGGCTCGCAACTATAGAAATATAGTGCGCACTGAAGAAATTTAGTAAGTGCGCAAGTCTGGAGAGTAGTTGCGGTTGTAGCTACTGCAACTTGTATTTTGGGTTTTAGGCTTGGACTTTATCTTGGTTATGGTTTGGAATTTATTCCTTGTGTGCTAGCTGTGGAGAAAGGTACGCTACATTGATTGGCTATTATGCCTAGGGTTTGCTTCCAGAATTATTCTTTGTCAAGGTTGAGGTGCTCAGGGGTGACTTCGGCTTATGGTTGGGTGACAATATTTCTATATTGTCTATGGTTAAACGAGCACACCTACTTTTCTAACAAGTCACACATTTGACTTACACTCAACAATTTATGTTTTAGACCATCTACATACAATACATTTTGTGCTTTGGTATTTACCTTCTTATATTCATCTAGTACAACAGATCATTTGCCTCTAATTCTAGTTGGAGCATTGTCTCCAAAATTAACATTGCCACCTTTTTCTTCAATTAGGAATTCAAACTTACTCGTGTCTCCTATCATGTTCTTGGAGTAGCCACTGTCAATATACCATCGATTTTCTTGATTTTTGGCATATAGAGCCAGCACACAATTTTATTTGTTTTATTTTTATTCCTCCAAACGTTGGTAAAATATTATTGTTTGATAGGCATCATATTGATTTTGCATTCACTTGCCTTGTGTCCAGAATTATTGCATATGTGGGATTCGAGGTCATTTAGTAGAGGGGAGAAGGCATTTTGATACATATCCATTAGAGGTTTTGTGAATCTCATTCATACATTTCGGTTATGTCTAAAAGTATTGCAACTCATAGCCTTATGTCCAAAGTTGGCACAAGAGAAACAATATCCATAGAAAAAAAATTGGATACCTTGGAATGAAAACCTTACTCGTAGGAATCGTTCTTTATCTTCCAGTGTGATAAGATACAAGCACTTATTGCTTCCTTGCTTCATATTTGTTTGCATAGTTGGATTGATCCAATTATGACTTATTCTTCTTATCATCTTTTGATTTGTTAGGATGACCCTTGAGAGAATTTGCATAATTTTTAGGTTCCTCACTAGTTGACATGTTGGTGCTTGATTCACCTTTGACAATTTTCAGACTTTCCTTATATCCTATTCCTATCTTGTCATCTGGTGATATTTGATTGCTAAGAATGTTATCTAGAGTTTCCGATCATTTTATGAATTTCATTTGATTCTTGGATTTCTATATATCCTTTCTTAAGGAAACTATTTATGCTTCTAGTTTGTCACAGATGTTCTCTTTTTCTTTTATCCAATTCATCAATATTTCTTCCCTTCTTTTGGCCTCTTCTAGATGTATTTTTAATATGATTATATCTTCGTTGATATCATTACCTTTTTCTTTATAAAACTATCATTGTTCTTTTCTTAGTATATTATTTTTCTTGAGTAGGGATATTTCCTCCAAAGCACTAATGAGTTCTCCTTCCATGTCTACTATAGCTTCACATTCTTCTGTGTCTATTTTTTCTTGATCAGATTTGTGTTACTCCAAATCCATGACAAGTTTTTCATCTTGAGTTATATCTGGCTCATATTCTTCTTCTTCAGTGTCTGAAAAGTTGTTGCTATCCTCTTTTGAATAAAAACAATTCCTTTTAAAATATTTTTTCTTTTTAAACTTCCTGGGCTTATCATTGCCTTTTATTTCTTTTTCATTGGTGTTGTTTTCTTTGAAAGGACATTTAGATGCAAAATGACCAACTTTACCTCAATGAAAGCATTTGAATGGTAACATACCTTTATATTTTTCGGAACCCCTCTTCAGTTTCCTTACAGAGTTAGCTTCTTCTTCATCTGAGAAGTGTTATGATGAATCATGATCTGGAGATGTTGACGGTTTGATTGATGCCTTGAATACTGTGTCCTTTAGATCTAGTTATCTTTTCCTAGTCCTCATCTCATAATCAGTTAGAATTCCATGGAGCCTATCCATAGTCAGTTTATCTAGTTCATGCATTTCTTCTATAGAAGAAACCTTTGCATCAAGTCTTGAGGGAAGAGATATCAATACCTTATGAACTACTATAGCTTCTTCAATATTCTCACCTAGCCCTTTCATAGTGTTTATAGTCTCATCTACTCTGAGAAAGAAACATGCAATATTTTCATATTCACTCATTCTTAGGATTTCAAATTGCATTTTGTAATATTGAAGTTTGGCCAACTTTACTTTCTCATCTCCTTCATGGTTGTTTACCAATTTGTCCCATACTTCCTTTGAAAATTCCAACTACATTACTTTGAAAAATTTTGTTTTTGCAAGTCCTCATTGGATGGCATTCATATCTCTTGCATTAAAATAGTAATTTTTCTTACCAAATTCATCAGTTGGAAGAGTAGTCGGGATTTTATAAGCATCTACCACAATCTTCCATACTGCCATACAAAGAGACATCAAGTAGGTCTTTATTCTGATTTTCCAAACTACAAAATTTGGTCCATTGAACAGAGGAGGTATGGTTGAAGAAGAAAATGAATATTGACTTGACATAGTTCATATGTGATATTCCTTCTAGTTGTTAGGTTGTTACAAAAGAACCTTCGCTCTGATTCCAATTTTTGAAACTCAAAGAAATACTAAGAGGGGGTAAATCGGTATTGTATAAATTTTTACTAATTTATTTCCTTTCAATGATTAAAATTATTTAGAAGTGCTTACTTAATCACCAATACATGCAGAAATCAAAACAACACAGAAAACATAGTACAACGGGAATTTTACGTGGAAACCCCATGTAGTAGAAAACCACATAACATCTTTCTTTATGTTCTTCTGCAAGCACCAACCTACAATTTATAATTTTTTAGCTTGATAGGCACCCACCCATCACAAATAATGAGGACGCCATTCCTTTCATGCACCAACCTGTCGCAAATAATTAGGACACCAATCCTCTCAGGCACCAACCTATTGCAGATAATGAGGGCACCAATCCTCTCAGGCACCAACATGTCGCAGATAGTGGGGACACTGAACCTCAGTGATCTTTAACTCACCCTAGCTCTACCCTGCCACCCTTAATTCATTTTTTTTCCTTAAATCTTACAGAATTGGACCTTTTCAAGACTTTTCTCTACAATTAAGAAAAATTGATAAATCTCTAGTTTAGTTCTTTTGAACATTTATAGGAACTTTTTCCCTCTCATTATTAGTGCATCAATCAAACAGAGCACATCCTTATTTATAATGTTTTCTCCTGAGTTCCCCTTCATGTATGTGGACTCGTAATAGTTACATTGTGGACATGTTTTGACCATATCAAAGTCTTGTCAGTTACAATTATGTATAAATAAAGTATGTCGATGCATGGAAATTACATTGTGGACAAATATTGACCAGATCAAAGTCATGTTAGTTACACTTTTGTCTAAATAAAGTATGTGGATGCATGACAATTATATTGTGGACAAATCTTGACCAGATCAAATCCCATGTATTTATATGTGGACACACTTCTATCTAAATTAAGATTATCCATTTGTTTAGTTACAGTTGGACATTCTTTGATTAAATCAAACAGACCAAATGTTCCAACGAATAAGCTCCAACTCATCTCCTCAAAATTGAAGCAACAATTTACATTCAGGATTACTCAATGCGCAGAGAAAATGGGAGCACAAGACTCAAATCACAAGTCTTCATCTTGTCGCATTTTCCCTACAAAACACTCACCCAGTTTCCCATCAAACTATTAGCATCCCTTGGTGACTCGCTCTCTTTTCTGCCAATCTTCCACTCATTTTGTTGCATTCCACTTCGTCGCTTGTAATATGGACTTCATCTCGTCACACTCCACTGCATCATTCACCGCATTTGCTTAAGGTCACCAGTAGATTTTCATTTGTGCAACTTCCACATATTTCATCGCAGTCCACTTTGTCATGCAACTTCCACATATTCCATCGCAGAACACTCTGTCGCATTGGCTTCGTCTCGATCTAAGGGTCAATGTTCGTCGACTCCTGCAAGGGTTATTCAACTATGTTTTCTTCGATTTCACTTCATACATTCATGTGGGTGTCTCTACGCCATTCAGCCTTCCTCTGCATTTGTATTTACCTTTCACACACTTCCACTGCCTGTGCGCCATGTACATTATAAATTTGACATCAATGACAACATATGCGCAACATAGTACAAGGTAATCTTGAGATTGTCTCACACCCCCTTCCTAGAAGAGGCATTTTTTTAGACAAGGGGGTGAAATAAGATCATCGGCATGGACAGAATGTGGGGATAATGTTGTATGGGATGTTGTCAACCCATCTTGGTGGAGTAGTAAGGCCATATCACCCTAAGAATTTATCAAGGTGATCTTCATCCCAATAGAGTGTTGAGGTAGTCTTAAGATTGCCTTCCTACCCCTTGACCCCAATCAATATCACTTTATTACCCTATCAATATGGGGTGATGTCACTATTAGGATATTTCAACACTGGAATATAGTTAATATTAACTTGGTTTAATGTAATATTAGGTTAAAGTGTGATTTTAGTGTGTTTCTTTAGTGTTATTTTATAATTTACTAATTTTGTAGTTATAACCATGTCATACACATGAGAGATTCAATGGATACATCTTCTTGATATTAATGATACTTGATATGTGGCTTATAAACTTATTCATCTATGATCACTATTTAAAGAGCATGGAGGGTCATTTGTTGATGATTGAATTGAGATATGTTCTTGTAAATTATTTTTCGCATTAATCAATTGCCTAAGTGTCATCGACCATTTTCCTCATTAAGGGTTTTAACCATGTAAATAATGGTGTCTTGATCTTTGATTTGTATGTGAGAATTTGTATTAAGGTGTTTCACCTATGTTGATGTGCCCTATTTTTTAATCATGGTAGAAGAGGTGCCTACG
The DNA here is from genome assembly GCA_009831015.1 of Picea engelmannii. Taxonomy (NCBI): domain Eukaryota; kingdom Viridiplantae; phylum Streptophyta; class Pinopsida; order Pinales; family Pinaceae; genus Picea; species Picea engelmannii. The sequence goes on from ML789009.1 coordinate 451,598, forward strand.
AATATTTTCTTTCATTGTTGATCAAGTTGATCTTGATCAAGTGTTATTGCATGCAACCAATTCCCTCTATTATTTTCCATTTCTAAGCCTTGTTGGATTAATAGGCCCCATTACATTGTGTCTAAAATGTCATTTATAGATGGAAATTGTTTTTATTTCATATGAAATGCTTTTGTTTTTTCCAAGATATCAAAATTTCTCTCTATTAATTCGATTTGAAGGTATAAAATTTTACTTTAATTTTTTTTACCACTTATTCTTTGATTTTATTTAGCATTTTGGATTATAATTTATATTTTGGGTTGTTTCCCTTCTAATACATGTATTTTATTTTCCTTTCACCTAGAGTGAACTTCGTAAATAAAAATATATAAAGGAGATTTGCATTTCTTGACTGCATTAACCAAATACTAAACCCCAAGCATATAAGTCTTTGGTGAAAAAATTGTGTGGTGTTCTCAACTAGTTTTCTATGGGTCATGTTGTGTTTAATAAGGATGAATCATTTTATCTCTTGGTCTGCACATTGTTTTAGACCTTCTTTTGCATATCATCCTTCCAATCCACATTGCTTCTTGTTTGAATATTTCATTTGGAGTGTGGGTGTTTCATTTCTTGCAACGAACAACCACATGCATGGGCATCCTTTGAAAAGGAAACATGCACTTAAACCCTTGTACATGCCATCTTGTTACATGAAACACTTTTAAATTCAGATTTAAAACCTCATTTTATTTTTGGTGGAATATTTCAACCAAAGTTTGAGAATAACATCAACCAAGAAGACCTCCACATCCACCACAATTTTTCACACGGACGCTAATAATATCAAGAAAGAAACTTCCTCTGCGTTATTTTTCCAACTAGCCACACACCCACCTCCATGTGTGCCCCTCGATGCCTGCCACATGGCACCTAACATGTCATCATTTCCACGTAAATGCACCAGGTCAACAATGCCATGTCAACATAACTACCAAGTGTCACTTGACACAATGGAAAAATACCAAGTCCAATCAACTTTCCACATGGCAGACACACGGACTACCATGTGTCACATTCGCTAACCCCTTCCATTGGGGATTTGGTATTTGACATTGATCTTCAAAAGAGCAAAAATTCTCAATCCAAAGTCCATTTTGGGGGCAATGTTTTCTTCTTTCGACTAATTTTTCATGATTTATGCATCGGTGTGCTCAATTTCTACAAATTTCATTGTTTTAATCTTTCCTACTTACCATATTTATAGAAACTAACCTCTAATCCTCATTTTTCAAAATTCCAAGAGGCATAATTGTTGCATCTTGGCACTATTTTGGGTGTCATTTTTTTTAAATGCATAATGTTTCAAGTAATTTGTACTTGAGCAATCAATTTCTATTTTTAAAGCCATTTTACTTCTAGATTTTAATATGTTAATTTCAAGTGATATCCTATTTATAAAAACCAATTATTTCTCTTAGAAAACTCATATGGTGGATTTATTGATAGGTGAGGGACTTCACCAAAACACCTTGGGAATAGAAGTTTCCCCCATGGAGGCATTCAAGAAAGCCAAAATGGACAACATAGATAACTTAGAACATAGATTCATAAGGATGTCCATCTTTAATGACTAGTAGTTTAATTTTCAAGGAGTTCATACTCCAAATGTAGCTTGCATGAAATTGGACATTGCTTTTAGTAAACACAACTAGATTTGATCCCACAAACTTGAAAATCAGATTATAAATTTAACTCCTTATGATTTTCCTAATTATTGTAGTTGCATTTAAGATTTTCTTTCTAAGTTGAAGACACATAAGCTCCTACTTCTACATTGTGGAATCAAGAAAGATGATGATCAAATAATTTTTTTCTATTCTTTCTAACCTTGGAAATGCCTATTTTATTTTCATATCCACCTTTCACTCTATTAGAGAGGATTTTCTTATTTGAGGCACTGCTTATAGAATTCCCTCTTTTGACATAATATGTGATTCTCTAGTTCAAGAGCGAGATGAGATCTCACATCATGGAATTGTCAATTATGTAAGTACCCCTAATAAGTACTTAGTGGAACAATAGAAGCAAGACCCCAAACATGATTATAAAAACAAACCAACCAAGGGTCCCAAACCCTCACAGTCTCCTCCTACTCATAATGCGGATAAAGGAGCAAATAAAAAGGAAATAAGTCTAACAATCATTGTAATTTTTGTGGGTGAGATGGTCATCAAGAGTCACATTACTTCAAGAATATGGAAGCCCTTGAAGAACCACAAAGAAGAACAACCTTTAGTTGGATAACTCTTCGTATCCTTCCTCAAAAGGATATTCTCTTTCAAATGCTTCTGGTTTTTATTTCAATGCATCGAATTATAGTTCTTCAAATGAATGGATTCTTGACTCAAGAGCTTCTTATCACATGGATAAAGATAAAGAATTTGTTTCTTCTCTAAATCATAACACCAAATAAATATTTGTTAATGATAATGGATCACTAGGTGTTGTAGGATCTTGAATAGTTCAACTAGTTGACATGTTATGAAAATCAAACACTAAGAGAGAACTTGAAAAAGAGATACTTCTTGGTATTACTCAAATATATTACAAACGGAAGAGATCCATTGTCTCGATATAGTAAAGGAACACATAAACCTAGGTGCATAAACCCTAAGCATAAAAACTAGATACATCAAGAACCCTAGGATCATAACCCTAAAATGACGTAAATATGCTTTAAGACATTATCACAACCCTAAAGTATAAAATAATAAATTAAAATAATAATCAAAAAATGACTTGAATAGTATGCCTAGTGTAAATGACCAATATAACTCTAGCATCCTCCCTTAATGGTAATTCTAGAAAGTACACCAAGTTTCTTTCTAAATTTTGTAAATTTATATAAGCTCGGAGATTTGTTGAGAATGTTTGCAATTAGTTATAAGTTGGTAAATATTTCATCTCGACTTCTCCATCTTCTATAATCTATCAAATGAAATGAAAAATCACATTAATATGTTTTTCTTTCTCATGGAGGATGGGGTTCTTTGCTAAGTTGTGTTAAGACAAGTAGATAGCCGCAGAGGAGAATGGAGAATCAGAGAGTAGTGATGGTGTCTAAAGACATTGTTGCACTGAAGCACAATCACATTCCATTAGAGTGCAAAGAGATCTCTCCCAATGATGATAGACCAATCCATAAGGATCATCTATAAATAGGTTATGGGCATGGACCAAACCAACAATCATGAGATGGATTTGGTTGTACCTATCCATAAAAGGTGGATCTGGGATCTGAAGTGGACATGATTAACCAATAGTTTAGTCATACTTCTACCCAAATAATTGGTCAACTCCATTAACCGACAAGGTGAGCTTTACGATGGAACCCAATGTTCCAACACCCCCATATAAAATCATCTTGGAGGAAAACAAATTACACATCTTTCCCCTTGGAATTTGTTCTAACTGCAAAAGATGATCAAACACAGTAAAACAACACTCATGAAAAATTCTAAAAATTGTCACCATCAATGTTGATCAAGGAAAAAAAATGTAGTCATCCATTGCAAACTGGTTGCAAAATTGTTGTCCATCGTTTCATTGCAATCATAGAATGAAAGCTTGAAAACTCAGTTGAAGGTTGAATCATTTGTGTTCCAGAATGATTTCAATGAGGAATCTAGGAAGGTTGATGTCCTAAAGAGTTCCATGCAAACCATTTTCCATAATTCTTTAATTGAACTTAAGGACAAGGTTGATCTTGTTGATGATATAGATAAAGAAGTGAAATCCCTTTTTCAGATAGAAGATGTTAACTTGAATACCACCATTTTTTGGCTAAAGAGACCAATGCCTAGCTGATCGGTGAAGTTTCTCATTTATAGGCCTATATTTATGAGCTTCATGCAGAATATTCTCCTCTTCAAACTTTGAAAGAATATTATGTTGCCTTACTGTTGTAGCAGATTGAGAAGAATGAGCTTATTCAGTGATTACAGGACTGCAAACAGAACCTTGAAGAAAAAAAAATTCAACTACATAATGTTGAGAAGAAGATTGTTGTTAAGCTTCCAAGCTCACCTATTCCTTCTTCCACCCTTGATATTATTGATTGCAGTTGATCTCTTTATAAGAATGTTTTTTTTTTTATGCACCACTGACAATGTTATTTCTCCTAGTTTTGAGAAATGCAATATAGGTATTAGGTCACGACTATTGAAAAAGATGGGATATACTGGCGGAGGACTTGGAAAGAAAGGACAAGGAATTGTTATCCCTATTACCCCTAAGATGAAATCACCAAGAGAAGGTCTTGGATATGATGTTGTTGTTGCCTCCTTGCCTTCCCCTGGATTTTCTACACCCAAGAAAGTCTTATTTGTTGCAGGTGGAGTTCAGACTGGTTTGTAAGAAGAGAAAACCACTACTGATTGTGTTGAACAGATTGTTGAGTCGGTTATTCCTAACACACCAGAAATTGAGATTGTTGTTACACATGACATTTCTATTGATATGTCAAGTGGTTCTACTCTTGTAAGAGAACTAGAACCTAAGTCTACATTCTTTAATCATCCAACACATAAATGTGTACCTTATCATCATCCTCGCCATAGAAATCAAAGGAATGGAAATCCTTCTTTCAAATATTTGTAGAAGAGATGTTAAAGATAGAATCATGGACCAGTGTTAATTACCAGAATCGATTTTGGTTGAATTGATGGTTGGTCATGGAATCATTTGACCATAAGTTTGAGGACTTATTATCACTATATATAATTGTTTGTATAGTCATGTGGAATTCATCTTCATTATTGATTTCATTGGAGGTGGTTGACTAAGGATCGACTTGACATGACAGTCAACCGATGCTCAGGTGAGATATTGGTCGACTGAGGTTAGACCAGACTATTTGTCGACTAAGTTTCAACTAAGTTTCGACTACTATTTTTCAACTGGAGTTTCACCTAGTTGTTGTTCATTGACTAGAGTTTTTTACAAGAACTTTTTCTACTCCTTATTGAATCCCTCGATTGTATTTCAGGGGGGGGAGTAATTGAAGCTTTTGATGTGTAAATCCAATTGATGTCTTCTTGTTGACTCGATTGCTTCTTGTTGAATTGACTTGGATTTTCTAAGACCTATCAAACCATGTTCGATTGTGTTGTTGGGAGTTGTATCACTACTTATTGTACCTGATACAAAGACTATTTGGATACAGAGATTGTTTAGATACAGAGACTGTCTGCATTGACAAAGACTGATTTGGTGTGTTTCTTGTTGTTGATTTTTCATAGCATTAGGTTAAGCATGAATTTCATTCCATTTTTAACAATTAACCATAACCATAAATGTTGCAGCAACCAAGATCACATGAAGAAGCACCATGCACAAGAACACAAGATATATCCTGGGAAACCCTTCTCAAACAAGGGAGAAAAACCCAGCCAAATCCTTTGTTATATTCTTCAAGAGAAATACCTTTCACCACCAACAATATCTAGCACACAAGAGGGTGCACAAAACCCTAGAAATCTAGCGCCCAAGCGAGGTGCGCAACTTTGACCAAGAAGTGTACTTGCTTAAATTTCCAAAACTCGCAAGTGTGTGTGTGTGTCTACAAATGAAGGATTTCCTTTTACTTATATTAGACTTGTCCTATTAACTGAAGTGTCTATTGGAACAATAGGTCCAACCTCACTTAGATATATTATTTATTTTTTATTATAATAATTGATATTAATATTAATATTAATATTAATATTAATTATCTTTTACATTTTATCTTTAGACACAGTAAGGTCGGGCTGACCTGTACCCTTTACACAATAACTAGGGTTACAAGTAGGTATGACTCTTGAACAATATATAGCAAAGGATATGATACACCCACTAGTGCACATCCACTAGGGGCACATCCATAGGGATGCCATGGACCCGATTCACTGCATTACACAGATGAACCAGGTCTTCACACATTCACCTATGCTCGTCCACAGGCATGTCCACTCTACAGATTTTCTTTCCCAATGCCACCAATAGGAGGATCATCTAGAGTCTTCTCGTCAACTTTGTTGCTGCTCAGAGGAGGCCATCACGTCATCTTCATTTTTGTTCACATGATGATGTGCCCGGCACTTTTGGGATTTCCTGCATTCACCTTGTGCTCAGCCACAGGCATGTCCTAACTCAATAGATCGCTCTTACATCGGATAATCATCTGGAGTTCTTCTCACTCACGTCATGGAGGAGGCCATCTCTACGTTCCTGACTCTATCCCAGGCAAGAACCATAAACCCTTCATAGGGGCTTTCTCTTAGGTTTTTAAGCTGAGAGAAAGACTTCTCATAGCTGCTATGTTCCACATCTCAGAGGTTTATAAGATGGAGGATGTCTCCCATAGTTGCATTCATCAACACTCCCTCTCAGCTAGGGAGGCATTCTTCATTAATCCAAGTCTCATACCGATGTACTCTGAATTTTGTTTTTGGCTAAGGTCATCCATACTCCCTCTTAAATCGGAAGGATTTCTTCAACAGGTAAATGTTTGGTGTAAACGTTTGCAGTCTTCTCAGGTGTAGAAAGGTACTACAAGTATACAATTTTCTTCTGCATCATATCTTTGACATAAGAAAATTTTATCTCTTTGTGTGACAATCCATTAGGAAGCTCTGAGTTCTTTAAGGAGATTTATATATGGCTCTCTATCATCAATATAGGATCCATCTCATGGTCAAGTAAATCTGTCAGAAGTATGTGAAGCCACATTGCTTCGCACACTTACTTCTATATATGTACTATGTCTCTAGTTCACTTAAGGCTACAGAGTTATGTTTCCTGTTGCAATAGGAAACCATCGAAGACTTCAAGGTGGAACATCAGCAGGATGTGATTTTCTGGTTCACTAAAGATTTTATTGATCATCTGTCATACTTCTTGTTTCAAGAAGTAGTGAATCATACTCAGATTCTTTATCTCAAATTCAAAAATTTAGGATTACTTGTAACAACAACCTTTTCTGAATAGGTCATCAGGTCCAGGATTTCATAACCAATGTTGTAATGATATAAGTTTGGATCACCAGCACTCTTGTTTGAAATCCATACTTATCAAGAATCCATTTATCTGATATGGTTTCCAACTCATGGATGGAAGTGTATCTGGTTCACTGGATTAGGTGTTTCATCATGGACGACTCCCTATGTTTGTGAGAAACCTCTGGTTGTCGATCTAGTTTTGTATTTCCTTGATACTTTTATCAACTGCATGCTTTACCACAGGTTTCTCTTTCTGGTCCCTGAGTAAAATCTTATGCACCATCCTATTAAAGTATATTGGTACTCTTTTGTTATGGAATTTTGGCCATATTGGTTTTCTTGTATTTTATAAAATGAGGAATCTCATCATCAATGAAGTGGCTCATGTCTGAAGGATAGCTTGAAAAACTCATTTTCTTTCTTGGAATGTGCCTTGAGAGGATTGTATGTTTCTTTGTCTCTTGCATAGTGAGTCTAGGTAGGCATTTTATGCCTTGCTGCAATATCACTAAACATATCAACTGGAGAAACTGTATGTCTCCCTCTGAACTATTGAAGGGAGAGAAGATGTTTGTTTTTCTTCAATATTTGTTTTTATATTTGTATCTCTCTTTCGAGAATAATATTTTAGTTTAGTTCTTGTACAATGAACAATGTTTGGACTCTCGTACCAGGGATAATGGTCCAAGTTTTGAAAGATCCTTTAGTATAAGGAGTGATATCCTTCTTTTATTTGAAACATGCAATCCACTATAAAAAAAAATTAGAACGGAAATATTTTACTTATTTTGTTGCAACGTTCTTCTAGAGAAAATGCTTCTTGTTTCTCTTCTCTTCATTTTCTTGAGGTGGATCTAGATCAATGTCGGAAATGGTGGCATATTGTTTTCCCTTCTTTCTAGTTGGACAATGTTTAGAAATATGTCCATACTTGTCACATCTGTAACACTGAACTTTTGAAGCATCTCTTCTTTGATATCTTGAATTTGGTGAAGAATTTTCTTCTTTAAATGTTTTCCTGAAGTTTCTTTTGAATCTTCCTCCTTTCCTAGTATGAAGTGCAAGAGCATGATTTTCTTCTGGGTAATCTTCCACTCCTCTATTTATGAGTCTTATTTATTCTTGAGTACAATCTATCCATAGTCGCTCAAAGATTAGTAGGGTTTCTCTCCCACTGATACTCTGAAGGAAGGGCTTCCATGATTTTGGAAGATTCTGGAGAGTAGTTAAGACAAGTTCTCTATCGGACATGATTTCTCCAATTGTCTCTAGCTATTCTTTAACCTCTGATAACTTCATGAAGAAAAGTGCAACTGTGTCATCTTTCATCATCTTAGTACTTTGGAGTTGACTTCTCAAGGCGAGAGCTCTAAGAGTGTTGTCACTTTCAAACATTTCTTTCAATGTTTTATACATATCATAGGCAGTCTTCAGATTTGCAATCTAGGGCAAGAGATGGTCTCTTACTGAGTAGATGATTATTTTCCTTGCTCTAATGTCATCTTCTTTTCTTACTTTCTTCTCTAATTTAGTTGTTGTTTCTGGTATAGTTTTAGTGGTTGCATCCAAGAGATCTTCTTCTTCAAGAGTGACTAGAAGCTTTGATTTCCAAGGGCTGAAGTTGCTTGCTCCATCAAGCCTATCTTCCATTGGAGTTTTGTTCTTCATCTTTTCTTGAATCCTTGTAGACTGGATTATGTTTGGACTTATGACTGCCAACAATCAATTTGATAGTATCACAAATATGCTTGCTGATTCAGAACAATGTTTCTTCAGAAAAATAGAAATATTCTGCAGGAAATTTCGGCACCCTAGAAACCCTAGGTCCAAAAATCAAAATTTCTTGAAATTTAGTTCTGAGATCTTTTGGAGATGCGTTGGAAGAGGTCATACTCTTTTGTGTTGAAATTAACCTCGACGTCCAATTTTTCAGGGGCTGAAACACTCAAAAGAGAGGGTCGTACGGAATTTTCTGGAACCCTAGGAAAGTCGTACAGTTCTGCAAAAGTGGAGGGATTGTTGGTAAGGGATGAGACTTGGTGGATGCTTGTGCAATGGGTTCTTTCAATACCTATGCTCAGATACCATGTTGATTTTTCATATAATTAGTTTAAGCATGAAGTTCATTCCATTTTTAACAATTAACCATAACCATAAATGCTACAGCAACCAAGATCACATGAAGAAGAACCATGCACAAGAACACAAGATATATCCTAGGAAACCCTTCTCAAACAAGGGAGAAAAACCTAGCCAAATCCTTTGCTATAATATTCAAGAGAAATACCTTTCACCACCAAGAATATCCAACACACAAGAGGGTGCACAAAACCCTAGAACTCTAGCACCCAAGAGAGGTGCGCAACTTTGACCAAGAAGTGTACTTGCTGAAATTTCCAAAACTCACAAGTGTGTGTGTGTCTACAAATGAAGGATTTCCTTTTACTTATATTAGACTTGTCCTATTAACTGAAGTGTCTATTGGCACAATAGATCCGAACTCACTTAGATATATTATTTATTTATTATTATAATAATTAATATTAATATTACTATTAATATTAATATTAAATATCTTTTACATTTTATCTTTAGACACAGTAAGGTAGGGATGACCTGTAGCCTTTACACAATAACTAGGGTTACAGGTAGGTCTAACTCTTTAACAATATATAGCAAAGTATCTGATATACCCACTAGTGCTCATCCACTATGGGCACATCCATAGGGATGTCATGGACCTAATTCAGTGCATTCCACAGATGAACCAGGTCTTCACACATTCACCTGTTCCCGTCCACAGGCACATCCACTCTATAGATTTTCTTTCCCACTACCACCAATAGGAGGATCATCTTGAGTATTCTCATCAACTATGTTGCCGCTCAGAGGAGGCCATCACATCATCTTCATTTATGTTCACATGATGATGTGCCCGACAATTTTTGGATTTCCCATGTTCACCTTGTGCTCAGCCACAGGCACGTCCTAACTCAACAGATCACTCTTACATCGGATAATCATCTGGAGTTATTCTCTCTCATGTCATGGAGGAGGCCATCTCTACATTCCTGACTCTGTCCCAAGCAGGACCATGAACCCTTCATAGGGGCTTTCTCTCAGGTTTGTCAGATGAGAGAAATACTTCTCATAGCTTCTATGTTCCACATCTCACATATTTGTAAGATGGAGGATGTCTCCCATAGCTGCATTCATCAACACTTGTCTAGTCGACTCATTGACTGGCATGTGATGTCTTGTTGTCTAGTCAACTGACCGACTGGGACTATGTTTGGACAACAGCTTTGCAACCAATTTGCAAAGGATCACTACCTTTTTGCATTGATAAACATTAATGGTGACAGTGTTTCAGACTTCCTGAGTAGTGTTTTTGTACCGTATTTGATCATCTTTTGCAATCAGAAAAAATCCAAGGGGGGAAATTTGTGTGCTTTGTGATTTTTTTTCCTCCAAGATGAGTTTATGGGGGGTGTTGGAACATCGCATTCCTAGGAAAACATCACCTTGTTGGAATTAAGGGATTTGACCAAGTCTCTGGGTCAATCGTCAAATAAATATGGTTGACTATGTCCACATATGGATTACAGATCCATTTTTCATGGATAGGTACAGCCGACGCGATCTATGGTTGTTTGGTTTGGTCCATGACCGAACCTATTTATAAATTATCCCTCAGATCAGTCTTTCATCAACAGATCATGCAAGATATTTTGTGCTTCACTACAATGGTGTCTTTAAACACCACCACTGCCTTCGGATATCCTATTCTCCTCCATGGTTAAATGCTTGTCCCAACAAGTTGAGAGCTCTTTGGTTACAAAAATTAGTGTAGGATCGTCCAAATTGACTTGCAAATCAGCAATAATTCTCCTAATCCAAACTGCTTCACATTCCTCTTTTACTACTGCTTTGTATTATGCATCTATAAAAGAAAGGGAAATTGCATGTCATTTCTCGCTAATCCAAGAAACCACCCCTATGCCAATGTTGAAAAAATAACAAGTTGTAGACTTCCTGTAATCCACAAATCCTACCCAAACCAAGTATGAATAGCCACACAAATAAGGCTCCTTTCTCTCCCCATATAGAATTTCAAAGTCTGATGTCCCCTTTACATTTCATAGAATCCTTTTTGAAAAAATTTAGTGTTTTAGTTTTGGGGCTTACATAAATCAAAATGTGTATGTGAATACATATCTCAAATTAGGTTTAGTGGAAATAAGATAGAGCTACCTAGTGATTGATTGTAGATTGATTCATTAGCTACCTTTGAATCAGTCTAGGCAAAAAGTTTCAACCATTTCTCCATAGGTGTAGATGAGATTTTACAATCTACCATCATGAATGTATCTAACAAACTTTTTGTATGCGGATTCTAAATATCCATAATAAATTAGCATGAAACAAACGAATGTCAAAAGGGTCTAAGAATGTTATCTAATCCAATGTTCTTATGTGCACTATGGATTAACTAAATCCCTAATAGAAACAAAATCCAACATTGTGTCTTCAAATCACCTCTCTTTGTCCTTACCCTTTGCACATAATTTTTTCTCCTCGACCGACAACTATCCAAAATTATTTGCAAGTTTCATTCTTCAGAGTCTCTAATAGGATTCAAAACTTTGCAAGAAATTTTTTTTCCATGACAGTTATCTCATTGTTATCCCATTCATTTCTAGGATGTGTGTCTCCTTAACAATTGGTAGGCTCTGAACTTGGACAAGGAAATTTTTCTAGAGAGCTTGTAAAAGGAGTTGTGGATTTTTATTGAGTTCATGTGTTTTAATGGTTAGGAATAAAACTACAATAAGGTATTCTACTGTTGGCCCGCGTTTGTCATTAAGCAAAAAGGTTGACCAGTTAGTTTTTGATACTATCGCCAGAGTTAACAAATTTACAGGAGGTCGTTAAACCATGTCACAAGTCCCAAAGGAGGTGCTAACCACCAAGTCAACAATCTCCCCCTCAGTACCAACTAAGGTACTTGGCACCAACCAAGCAGACTCAAACCCTTGACCTTTTTCTGTGATACCAATTGTTGGCCCAATTAAGTTTGTCATTAACCCAAAAGGTCGACCCATTAGTTTCTGATACAACCGCCAAATTTAATGAATCCATGGGAGGTTGTTAAACCATGTCATGAATCCCAAAGGAGGTGTTGACCACCAAGTCAACATCTACCACCTCTAAATCCATTCCCATTGTGAATATTTCTCGAGAGGAAGTATCATCTCCATTAGCCACAAGGAAGGACAAAGTGATATAGCCATTGGGAAAGTGACCAATGATGATAGAGTGATATAACCAATGAAAAAATTCTAAGTAAGGAAACTTCAAATAAGGCAAGTTCAATTTTTTGGTAAAATACCTAGTTCTTGTTGATTCTTGCTCTTGTTGTAAGCTCCAATAAATAATCCAAATGTTGCTTTCTCCAATTCAGATATGAGTAGGCCAAGTAAGGGGCAATATCCCTTTGCAATGCATTTTATCTAGGATTCAAATGCAAGGACAAGTTGCTTTGTGTTTTTTCCAAGGTTCAAATGGGAGTATCACTTTGTATTGGGTTTCCTCTAAAGTTTAGGTTTGTTTTCCAAAAATTCTTAGAACAGTAACAACAATTGTATCTAACATTTTTGTGATTTTGAAGAATTGACAAAAATCAAGTGAGAACAATTTCATTGTACCTATACATCTCAAGTTTAAAATACACCTCTGAGGTACCCTCCAATTCTTGTTGTCAAAGGTGAGGTCGATGTTGTGCATGCATTGCATGCTACATCCATGGACATATGCAATATCATGAAGTGTCATGATAGTCTGACGAGATCTATAAGGCCCTACAACATGATGGATATTACTTGCCTAACATAAGAAACAAGTGATAAGTTAACCCTGTATTTCTCTACATTTAAATTCAAAGAATAATAATGGTGTGCATACATAGAGAACATCATTAGTGGACATATACATAATGGTTATCCTCATGTTGTTGATATTAACTTAAATTATAATATTTCATCAATTACCATTTATGTTAACTTCTCATAAATGTTGAACAAAATATAGCTATGTGAATTATTTCAACTATTTCATATGTTTTAGCCACAATTATAACAAGAAACACTTCATCTTCAAGTGAATGATTAATTATGCAATTGTCATTTTATGTTGAAAGGAAAATTTATAGTTTGACACATGGTATTGAATTGGACTCAAAGTTTGTGTACGAGATTGGTATTGATCAATTGATCATTGGTCTCACTTTATCTAAGCTCAGTCTATTCATTGTCATCTTAAAGAGTATATAAGAACCCAATTTTGTAAGCTAACTCTATTTGGTAAAGCTTAAGCTATATATTCTCAAGATGTTAATGAATACTATGTAAATATGGTCTATATGCTTCATGTGATAAACCTTTGTCAACAAATGGAAACTTATAAAGTTAGAAGCTTATATTGGCGCAATTATTTTGTACCAACTAAAATCAGCACATGTTCTCATAAAAGGGAAATTTAAATACATGAAAACTCAAACTTTGTGCCACCATAGAAGAAACACTACCAAAATCCAACCCAAAAAAAAAATCAAAATCAAAAACTCAACTTTGTGACACCATAGAAGAAAATGATACTAACAAAAGCATGATTGTAACTTTACACTCATCATTTTTTATTGACTATTTCTCAATGATGTGCTTGAGATTGTAAGGTTTCTAGAGCTGGATAGAACAAAGTATTGAAATTTTACAAATGTTAAAGCAAAATGTCTAATTGAAAACACAGTATTTTTGGATAATTGAAAATTTACTCATGTCAATTACTATTATAATGTAACTCTATGTAAATTTTTATGATATATAATTATTGAGAATGTGAGAGGAGATGTCATGAGCATTATATTTCACTTATTTCAAAAAAACAACATGAAAATGCAAGTTTTGTTTTGAAGAGCTTCTTGCTTCGAGAAGTCTACATTAAATAGGACTACCTAATGGAACCATGATTGTACAGTCACTTAATCTGGTTTGGGTAATTTAATCCAATTTGAGTAATTTTATTTGACATTATTCTTTTGGTGACCATACTCTTTTACATTTAAAATTTCAGTAATATTTGAAACTTGTGTCCTTGTACTACCTTGTGAATGAAAGACATGGAAACAAGCCTCTTCTATTGACATGATCGAGAAAAATATACCTCATTAGTCTTCTATGTTAATGGACCCAAGATTTGTGTTTTCGCAGATTGGATCCACCCGGAATACATTTCCGATTTGGATGCACCATGCATTATGCTCAAGATGTATTTCTAGCTTGGCAGAAACCTCAAGTTGGCCACCCCTCCAAAAATAACTATTTTCTATATAAACACGGGAAAACATAAAATAAAAATAACAAATTTGGGGTCATTAAACCCTAAATTTTGTCTAACCTTAGAAATACCTACTTTATTTTCATATCCACCTTTCACTCTCTTAGATAGACTTTTCTTATTCAAGCCACTACTTATAGAATGACATATTTTGACACATTTTGTGATTCTCTAGTTCAAGAGCAAGATAATATCTTACATCATGGAAGTATCAGTTATGTAGGTACCTCTAACAAAGCCTTAGTGGCACAATAGAAGTAGGGAACCAAACATCCCAAGAAGAAACATTATCGTAACAACAAATCAACCAAGGGTCACATACCCTCACAGTGTCTTCCTACTCCCAACACAGAGAAAGGTGGTGAGCCAAAAGGAAAGAAATCTGACAAGAATTGTAAGTCTTGTGGGTGGGATGGTCATCAAGAGTCGCACCACTTCAAAAAGATGGAATCCCTCAAAGAAGCCACAAAGAAGAACACCCCTCCGCTAGATAATTGTTTTTCTCCTTCCTGAAAAGGCCATGCTCTTTTAGATGCTTCTAACTTTTCTTTCAATGCATCGAATTATAGTTCTTAATATAAATGGGTTCTTTATTTGAGAGTTTCTTATCATATGGATAAGGATAAATCCATTTCTTCTTCGCTAAATCAAAGTAACACTAAACAAATATTTGTTAGTGATAATATATCTCTAGGTGTTGTAGGATCTAGAATGGTTCAATTAAAAAAGATATTATGAAAATCAAACACAAAACCAAGAAAACATGAGAGAACTTGAAAGAGAAATACTTCTTGATATTACTTCAATATCCTACAAAAGGATCCAAAGTACCTCCATCTCTTTCCCAGCAACCATCTTGTGCTTCCATCTCCAAAGTACCTCTTCTCTTTCCCAGCAACCATCTCCAAAGTACCTCTTCTCTTTCCCAGCAACCATCTCCAAAGTACCTCTTCTCTTTCCCAGCAACCTTGAAAGAGATCTTGTGCTTCCATCTCCAAAGTACCTCTTCTCTTTCCCAGCAACCATCTTCTACTGATCCACCTTTCCAACTAAAAAAAATACTCGCGCTGACAATTCCTACCAATCCTCGAAATCATGTATGCCAAGATCTCATCAACCTCTAACTCATATCGATCGGAAATCATCGTTGGACCACGTGTGGGATCGACTCTCTCTAGTTCCTCCATGTCTGTTCGACATGGCTTTAGCTGACTGATATGAAAAACAGGATGATGGGATCTCAAGTGAAACAGGAACTCCAACTTGTAGCTTATCTCTCCAATCTTCTCAAGTATCTTGAAGGGGCCTTCATACCTCCACACCAGCAATGTATTCATGCCAGTTGGTGTTGTGAATTGGTTCATGCCCTACATTAAGCTGCAAATCGTGTCTCTCTTGGTTTTCCCAATGCTTCATCCTCTCTTTTGCATTCGTCAAATGCATGTGAGCTAGTTCCAACCAATCTTCCCAATTTGTCATGATCCCAACATTGATGGATTTGTTCCATAGTAGCCTTGCATCACCGTGTGTGAGGTGATAGGTTGTTTTCCATTCTTCAATTCGAACAGATTGTAGCTCGTCGCAGAACTCTTCTGCAAATTATAACTGAATTGTGTCGCATCCAACAAATCTAGCCAGTTCGCTTGATCCGTCCTCACATAGTGTTGCAAGAAATCCTCCAATAAGTCATTGACTTGTTTCGTCTGTCCATATGTATGTGGATGGAAGTTGGAGCTCGTCAATAGTTTTGTTCCGACAAGCTTGAATAACTCTACCCAAAACTTCTCGGTGAACCTCGTATCTTTGTCTAAAACGATGTTCAATGGAAGACCCCAATACTTCACTACGTGCTTGAAAAACATTTGTGCCACCTCTTCCACCCCAAAGTTTGCCTTCATTGGAATGAAGATAGGATACTTGGAACGATCAACCATGACCATTATCACGTTGTATCCTTGTGCTAACGGAAGTTGGGTGATGAAGTGCATTGAAACACTTGTCCACGGTTCCTCTAGAATCGGCAAAGGTTGTAATAGACTTGTTTGCATCCGGGTGTCAACCTTGTCTTGTTGACAAACAATACAATTATGGACATATTCTTCAACATCTCTCTTCATGTGATCCTAGAAGTACCCTCTCTCCAACAATGCAAGTGTTCTCTGCTACCCTGGGTGGCCAACCCAGGTGGAGTCACGACATTCCTTCAAGAGCTCCTTTCAGAGATGACTTGTCTTAGGAATGTAGAGGCGCTCACCAAAATACAAGAGTCCATCACGCATAAAAAACATTCTCATCTTCCCTTCCTTCACCTACTTCATAATGTTCTTCGTAGATCAACCTGTAGTCCTTCCTCTATCTTCTTTCGCAACTCTGTCGACACACAAATATGGCTTCCATCTGTCGTAGTAGGCACTTCGTTCTCCTCAAGTGCAGCTAGTTGAGCCTTCCTACTCAAGGTATTGGTAGTGGCATTGAGTTTTTTGGGCCTATACTCAATGGTCATGTCAAATTCGGCCAAGAAGTCCTGCTAACGCGCCTACTTGGGAGACAGCGTGGGTTGGTCGCAAAGTAACTTGTTGCCACATTATATGTCTTGACCACGAAGGGCATGTCCAACAAGTAGTGTATCCATACTTGTAGATAGTGCACAACAGCGGTCATTTCCTTCTCATGGACCAGATACCTCCATTCGCGATCATGTAGCTTCCTACTCTCGAAAACCACGAGGTGCCCATCCTGTAGCAAAACTCCTCCTATGGAAACTTCTGAGACGTTTGTCTGCACTTCAAACGATTGCTCAAATTCTGGCAGCTTCAACACCGAGGTAGAGACAATTTTGTGTTTTAGTTCAGCAAACGCAGCCTTGCTCTTTTCCATCCAATTCCACGTTCTCTCCTTCTTGAGCAAATTTGTTAGTGGTGCAACGATCTTGGAATAGCCTTCTACAAATCTTTGGTAGTAGTTGGATAGCCCCAGGAATACCCTCACATCATGCATAGTGTGCGGCTGCTCCCAATCTATGATCGCAGCAATCTTCGTTGGGTCCATGCGAATTTTTCCTTGCCCCACCCAGTGGCCAAGAAATGGTATTTCAAACTCCCCAAAAACGCACTTGGACTTCTTCAAGAACAACTGATGCTTTCGCAATGCCTCAAAGACTTCCTCCAAGTGTTTCTCATGCTCCTCCATACTCTCGTTGAACACAACAATATCATCCAAATACACCACCACAAACCTGTCCAAGAAAGGCATGAGCACGTCATTCAACAATGTACAGAAAGTGGTTGGAGCATTGAATAAACCGAACGGCATCAAAAGGAACTCAAACCTTTTGTATCATGTCACCATTGTTGTCTTCGGTTCGTCTCCCTCCGCAGTCCGAACTTGGTAATAACCGTGTCTCAAGTCCAATTTCAAAAATACCTTGGTTATGGCTAGATTGTCAAAAAAGTCCGCAGCTAGTGGCAAAGGATATCAATTCTTCACAGCTTGCTTGTTCAACGCCCTGTAGTCAAGGTATATCCTCAATTTTGTCATGTCCTTCTTTTGAAAGAGGACCAGGGCACAGTATGGGGACCTAGAAGGTCAAATGAATCTTGCATCAATCAACTCCGTTAATTGTTTCTTCAATTATTCCAACTCGGGTCCGAACAATCGATATGGAGCTCTTGCGGGTGGCTGAAGCCCCAGCTCTAGCTCGATTCAGTGGTCAACGGTGCGCCTGGGTGGAAGCGTCTTAGGAAAATCGTCTGGCATCTAATCCTCAAAATTATCCAACAGTTTGGAGAGTTTTGGAGGAATAGGCATCCCCACTCCATCATCATCCTCAACCTCTCCAATAACCGTAGCATAAATCTGTGAACTGAATTGTCTTGTTGCTCTCTTCATGCTTAATACAAAGACGATTTTCACTCCACTTTTAGGCTTCCAAGAGATTGTGCTCAAAATCCATGTCTTCCATTCACTCACTATAACCATCTTGTCTAGCCATGGGACCAGAACAACCTTATTCCTTCAAAGGAAATCTTGCCCCAAAATAACTTCAAAGTCATCCATTGAAAAAACTGTGAAGATTGCTCGTCCTTTCCATTCGTCTAACTGTACATGGACCAGTGACGCAACTCTCGTTGCCTTCCTTGCCTTAGAATTTACATCCTTTACTTTTGTTTTACTTGATGTGACTTTGAGACCAAGCTCCATAGCCAACTCTGCTTTCAGAAAGTTATGCAAAGCCCGTGTCAGCAAGTGCTTAAATTGTTCCGTCGTTGATGATCATGTCAACAAAACACAGTTTATGCATACCTTTTCCTTGGCCACCCAACGCAACAATTTTTTTCCTCCAACCGACCCTTTCCATGCCTCCTGTGTTCCGTCGAATGAACAGCAACAACTTTCATAGCTCACCGAACTCTTTCATTCACAATTTTCGCCCAGCTTCGTTTGCTTCTGCCCAGCTTGCCTCATTTCTAAGGAAACTCTCTTAGACTTCACAGGTTGTGGTCGAGCACTCCATTTATCCACACCCTGTTGTGGCCTACCATTGTTTGTTGCTTTCGAAAACATGTGCAAGCTCCTCCCCAAGTGGTCGAGTCACACTAAGGTGACTCGCGCACCCTTGGGGAAGTTTGTTGTGATTAAGGGGTGAGTTCTGATCTAGGGCGAGTTGGCCTAGGTGACTTGGATTTTCTGGACGAGTTGACTAAGGCTGCGGTGATATCTTGTGATGCGCGCTCTGTAGGTCGGACAAGACTATTGAAGACGGTCAAGGCAGAGTAAGGGCGCTCAAGCAACAGAAGATACGTGGAAGTCTTGGTGGTAACTTTTGGTGGGGTACTTTGTGGTGGAGTCTAGCCAGGAGTCAAGTGCAAGTGCATGAAGAGTGCCCAAGACTTGGCAAGTGGAAGGAACGATCGCAGTGGAGTAGTGAAGGTTTTGAATGGAAGATGGGCAAGGGTGAAACAAGACAGTGTGGCAAGACGAGAGGTCTGCGACGAGACGAGTCGAGACGCAGAGTCAACGAAGACTCATCATGATTTGTTGGGTCGTGTGCTCCATGTTTATTCTTTTGGTTGTAACGAGCTACAGCTCGATTCTTTGTAAGTTAATGAAGAAATGAGTGTTAGGCCGGTTTGGTCGCCCACTTGTACATTTTGTCTTGTTACTTTGCATGAATGGTTTCTTTCTACTTTTGAAGTTAAGTATAAGAAAACGCAGATATAATATAAGTAATAAACGAAAATGTAATGAAGTAAGGTGTAGTCTGAATTAAGTAGTTTGGTGTAGCTTTGTTGTCAAACGAACGATCATGGTGTCGCACGGTGATTGGGTGCATCGGATGATTTTGCCACACAACCGCAGGCTCACCAAGCTTGTGACAGATGGTCAAAAAAAAGTCAAAAAATGACTTCAATATTATGTCTAGTCTAAATGACCATTATAACTCTAACAACTCTAACATCCTCCCTTAAAGGTCATTCTAGAAAGTACACCAAGTTTCGTTCTAAATTTTGCAAATTTATCTAGGCTAAGAGACTTTGTTGAGAATGTTTGCGATCTAGTCCTAAGTTGGGAAATATTTCATCTCAACTTCTCCATATTCTATAAGCTATTGAATGAAATGAAAATTCACATCAATATGTTTTGCTTGCTCATGGACGATAGGGTTCTTTGCCAAGTTGAGAGATCTTTGGTTACAAAAAAAAAGTAGTGTGGGCTCATCCAAATTGACTTGCAAATATACAAACATTCTTCTAATCCAAACTACTTCACATACCCCTTTTACTACTACTTTGTATTATGCTTCTATAAAGGAAAGGAAAATTGCATGTTTTTTCTTGTTGATCCAAGAAACCACCCCTATGCCAATTTTGAACACTTGACTTGTTGTAGACTTCCTGTCATGCACAGATTCTACTCGATCCAAG
Source organism: Picea engelmannii (assembly GCA_009831015.1). Lineage (NCBI taxonomy): Eukaryota > Viridiplantae > Streptophyta > Pinopsida > Pinales > Pinaceae > Picea > Picea engelmannii. Next base: position 471,942 of record ML789009.1, read on the forward strand.
TTTGGATAACCACACAACTAAGGCTCATTTCTCTTCCTATATAGAATACCAAAGTTCGATGTCACCTTTACCTCTCGTAGCTCCTTTTTTGCTATTGTTTAGTGTTCTATTTTTGGAGTTACCTAGTGGTTGCTTGTACATTGATTCAATTGCTACCTTTGAATCAGTCTTAGCAAAAAGTTTCATCCCTACCTCCATAGGTGTAAATAAGATTTTACAATCCACCGTCGTGAACCTATCTAACAAATTTTTCATGTGGGGATTCTAAATATCCATAAGAGATTAACATGAAGAGAAGGAATGTCAAAAGGATCAGGGAAAGTTAGCAAATCCAATGTGTTTATGTGCATTGTGGATTAATTTAAGCCCTAATAGAAACAAAATCCAACATTGTCTTGAAATCACCTCTTTGTCCTTACCCTTTACAAAGAGACATTTCTCCTCCATCAACAATACACCAAGATTCTCTACAAATTCATTCTCCACAGTTTCCAGTAGGATTCAAATCTTTGCGAGTAGGCTTTTGTCCACAACAGTGATCTCGTTGTCATCTCGGCTAGTGCTAGGATGTTTGCCTCCTTAATCATTGGTAGGCTTTGAACTTGAACAAGGAAAGTTTTCTACATACCTTGTAAAAGGAGTTGTGGATTTTGATTGAGTTCACGGGTGATGTAATGGTTAGGAATAAAACTACAACGGGGTATTCTACCACCTCTAAAGGCATTCTCACTGTGAATATTTCTCGTGAGGAAGCATCATATCCATTAGCTACAAGAAAGGACAAAGTGATATAGCCATTAAGAAAGTGACAAGTTATGGGAGAGTGATATAGTCATCGAACAAATTCTAAGGCAAGTTCAAAGTTTTGGTAACATACCTAGCTCTTGTTGATTCTTGCTCCCACGGTAAGCTCCAAGAAATACTCCAAATGTTGCTTGCTTCAATTCATAGATGAGCAAGCAGAGTAATGTGAATCTCCCTTTGTGTTGCATTTTATCTAGGATTCAAGCACGTTATTCAAGGGGAGTAATTACTAGTTTATAGTTTGAATTTTGTAATAGATGCACGTTATCCATTTCCCAAATAGCTTTTTGAGCTCTGATAAGAGATTGTGATAGTTGGCTTATATTCTGCTATCATTGCAGCAGATGTTAGGGTAAATCGGTGAGCTACCTAACAAAATTAGGGTCTCCGTTGAGTCTTTGTATTCTATGATGACTGTGCTCGATCCAGAGGGAGGCTCACCTTCTACGTATTATGTATTCTATATTCTCTGTATTCTGTATTCTATGACGAGGGAGGCTCACCTCTGTATTCTCTGTATCCTCTCTATATTGTATGTATTATGTATTCTTTGTATTCTATATCCTATGTATTTTGTATTCTCTGTATTTTGTATTCTATATTCTATGAAGAGGGAGGTTGTATTCTGTGTTCTTTGTATTTTTTATTCTATGACGAGGGAGGCTCACCTTCCAAAGGTGAGAATGTCACTCGCTCCATTTAGTTAGTTGGGCCCAACAAACAAAACAATACTGGAGGGAAGCAAGCAACATGTGCAGGATATCGTTATTGGCCAATCTGTGTGCATACCCGATTTCATTTTAAAGCTATACTTAAAACAATACTTAATTTCTTTGTGTGCCAGTGTGGTAGGTATGATAAACTCCAGAATGCAAGCAAACAATGAAAATTCAGCATCCCAAATAGCCTGAAGCATTGTATTATAAAATCAACAAGCAATACACCCACAAACCCATATTAATGTGTATGCATTTGTTAGTTTTATGTAATGATTTGGTAAATCGAGTCCAATCGATATTCGTATACTCACTAAAATGATAATAGTTGCAAGTATAACCATCCTGAACTTATCCATACATCTGGCAATAGTATTCTAGTCAAAGCCGTTAGTTGTCTAGTTAGTCATGAAGAGCTTTATTTATAAACAGGCCATTCGGCCTCATTCTAGATGTATGGGTTTGTGTTTATGTTGTATTTCATGACCCAATTTAGGTTTTATCTCCCGTGTATCATATTATGCAGACTAGCATAAGTGAGTTATTCCATTATAAACTTGAGTTTTTGTTGTTATTTACTCGAGGGTTGATGTCAAGGTTTCCAGCAATAGTCTTTGGTATGGGGGTGCATTTGATATGGGTATGGTGCATCTGGGATACAGCTCCAAAAACAATGTACAACACTTATGAGTATGTGTGTGTGTGTGGAGTCAATGTTTTGCCATTTTGATGCCCATAAGAAAAATATTGGTGCCCACTATTTTAAAAAAGAAAAATATGTCTTGCATTCCTATAGCAAGAAACCATCTCCTTTATAATAGAAATCGCTATCAACTGCTGAAAAACATCCTAGTGTCCCATAGCCAAAAAAATGGTGCCCAATGCATAGAAGGACTCTTCGTAGCAAAAGGAGAGCATCCACACAACAAATTACCTCCCAACGCGATGAAAAATGATGTTTGCAGCTGCAAATTAGGATTCCCATCTCCAAATCTGCGTCCACGAGCGTTTTCCAGCTCTCACCTGCATTTTCTAAGCCCCCAAAATGACCAACAAAGTTTGTTGTTGCATTTTTTTTCTTCAGATCCATGATAGAACTCTTGGGGATGTCCCATACATCCCCAAGTCTTCCAGCTATCACTACTCATGTACCTGCTG
>ML789010.1:0-12430 GCA_009831015.1 Picea engelmannii
CCAAAATCATGATATTGATACTCTTTGAAATCCTTCTCTCACAAAGAAAAATTATGCAAGAAGTTGGATAATCCTGTTGTTATATAATGTCTCTTAACACTTCCTGGAAACAAACAATCTTTGGTCTACTTCAAACACCTAGACCATTTAGATGAACAAAACTCTAATATTCTCCTTAAGTCTTTTAAGATGGCTTAAGGGGTTCATCCTCTTAAATATGTTATTTTGTGTTTTTTGGATTGCGTGTATCTTCATATGATCAGTTTGGTGAGGTCAAATGGCCACTCGTTGTTGTCTAATAGTTGTATCATTGCTTTCTAAGTTGTCCTTTTATAGGAAGTTGATTATCAAAATCATGATGTTGGTCTTTCAAAATCCTTCTCTCACACAGAAAAATTATGCAAGAAGCTGGATAATCCTGTCACTATATAATGTGTCTGCTGGATAATCTTGTCACTATATAATGTGTCTTAACACTTCCTATATAGTGTCTTAGCACTTCCTCGAAACAATCTTTGGTCAACTTCAAACACCTAGACCATTTAGATGAAAACGACTCTAATGTTCTCCTCAGGCCAGGTCTTTTAAGTGGTTCATCCCCTTAAATATGTTAATTTTTGTATTTTGGGTTGCATAAATCTTCATATGATCAGCTTGGTGAGGTCAAATGGCCCCTCGATGTTGTCTAATTGTTGTATCATCGCTTTTCAAGTACATGGTATGATTAAATGTCGATTTCTTGTGGTTCTTTTTTCTTTGAAAAAGCTCAACAACTAGGCTGAATTGGATATAAATTTATAGCTTGTGCCCTTGTCCATGGTGAATCTTCTTCCAAGATCGTGGTCAAAATCTATTAAAAGCATAAATCTGATATACTCAAAATGCTGATCCAATATCACTGTTTCAATTTATCATGATTCCCCATATTACATACCATCCATGTTACAAGCTTATCCCAAGTCATCCTTGTCAAGGATTACAAACAGTAGATATCTTTCAAGTAATTTGTATGTGATTTTACAGGGATAGGAAAGATCTCATCTTTCTTTACTTTAACTGAATATTGAAGTACTCTGCATGCCGCACCGTATATCATGCCATCATGAATGTACTCACAATGTCGAAATGATATGTTGTTTAACATTTTAGAAATTGGGTTTCATACCTTTTGAACATTTGGTTCTCAAGTAAATCCATTTAGATATATTTATATTCTTTAGATCCTACACAGGTTGACGAGATTAGGGTATGCACAAACAATGCTGTATGATTATACTTCAGAGGTCCTTTATACAAGTCAAGCAAGGCATGATGATTTGCTAAACTTCAAGGAAAGTAAATAGAGCTTCCAATAAATGGTCATTGCCACCTTCAAAAACACGCAGACAAATTCATCAGTAAGTGAAACCGGGAACATAAACAATGAAAATAAAAGCTGGATTCAGGCAAGAAGCTCGGCAGCAATACTAATAAACCATGATACTTATTTACTGAAAGGGATGCAGTGATGATCCCTTCAAATGATACATGATAAGCAATCAATAGATCAGAATAGCCTTCATATCTATTCATAAAATCAGAATACACTTACCCATGCTCATGGGTAAGTGCATGAGATCCAGCCCCTACATCTAGCTATTCATAAATTGAATAGCTATAGAGATGAATGTGCAACCAATTAATGAATATCTAATATACATATATCTTTACATTAGTCTGGTAAAAGCTATACCACAATCCAGACTATTTAATTAATTGAACACAATCCATCAATCTCTCACTTCAAAGAAAGGACAAAAGAATGTTTCTAATGGATGGAAACAAGGTCCGAGTTTCCATCTTGCTAGAAATGTTTGAAGGTACACTGTAAAAATTTGTCAGAGAAGCCTCGCATTAGTTTCTTGGTAAGACACTATGCTTTATCAAAACATATCGCATCAGGTCAGTTAGGATATTGTTGCCCTACAAAGACTGGGGTGGGGACTGATGGTTTGCATCTCCTCCGCATGGCATGAAATGATTCTGGACCATACTTCATTGGATTTGATGAACTCAACCAACATTGCAACCACATCAAACTTCAAATCAGCCAAATATTATACAATTTTCTTGGATAACCCGTAAACAAAACAAACTGAAAAGAGCATGCCCACAACACTAACAATATGGTGTCAGGACTCCTGTGGCATTGTTGAAGCTACAGCACGAGCCCAAAACTTGAGTTGTTCTTTCATGGTCACTGCTTCCCCATGTTCGGAAGGCACTCTCCAGTTTAACACTGGTGAATCTGATCTGGGAGTCAGCCATGCCTCTGAAAGGTAGGGTCTACTTACAATAGAGGTCTGTACTCTCTGGCCGCCAAACCTCTGTAATCCAGGAAGCATGTTGACAACCTGGGGACTCAAGTTATTCATGTTGAATTTAAATCCAAGGTCCATGAAACCTTGAAGTTCATCAATTTCCAGATCTGTCATGCTTTTCGTGGTTCTTCTTCGGTCTCTCCGTCTCACCCTTGGTTGTTGAGCTCCCAGATCAGCTAGACATGCGGGTCCTTGAAGTTGCTTACCAGATGGAATACTCTCCAACTTTGGTGGCCAAGGAATACCGGAAGACTGTTGTTTTTCCTGATTCCAAAATGACAAGTATGTGTCTGATCAATATTTAAGATTAAAGAGTTTAGTCTTTAAAACAAGGAAATCCATGATAATAGAAAAAGGTATCTAACTTTAGATGCACTCTTACTTGGTGGCAGAGGATATTTGACCTATAAAATTTCTCTAAGTTCCAAGTTCAAACGCATTAAGGAAATTCTCTCCTCGGGCAGGGAATCAATATGGATTGGGGTCAAAAAATCTATTGAAATCTAAAGTACTTATTCGTAATGGAAAGACAAGTAAAAGCATGGGAAAGAGGGAAATGATTGACTAATTTCAAATGATGTGATGGAAAAAGACAGAAAACAGCAAGCGTCAGCCCTCAGAACAGGGCAGAAAACTGTAATGCATAAGGTATTTAAATTGCATAAATGATCACTCAAACAATGATTTAACGATACATTAGATCATCATGATTGAAGTTTCACTCTCAAACAAGTTAGGTTGTTCAGGGTGACCCTATTCTTTCAAGTTGGGAGGAGCATTTTGAATCCAGTTAGAGTATTTGAATCTCAGTCACAAAGCTTGCTTACAGGTAGTCGTAGTTTACAGTGTTCTATGCTGTATATGATACACAGATGCTGGAGGTTGCATTACAATATGTCAAAGCCATATTGATAGCCAGAATTGTGCCAGAGAAACTCGACTTCTCAGGTGACTCTGATTGTTCCAAATTTTATGACAGTGATTGTATCACTAATGGCATAGATTCATTGTAATCCAAGATGGACTAAAAGGAAATCAAGGTGGATGTTTAAAAGATCCTAGATTAAGATATATCTAGTTTATTTTTTCTATTATTAGATATATTTTTACATTGGTTTTCATTACTATATATATTTTTAAATTACAGAATTCATTTTTTTTCATTTTAATTAAAAAGCATAGTTTATATTATACATCTCATCTATACTGGTTTTTCTAATGCACCTCCCTTGTCTAGATGCAATGATCGGTACAAAGAAACCCTGAGTTTTACAATCAAAGTAAAAATAAAAGGCACAGGTATCTGTATGGATACAAATTACCATACTTAAGATTTGCTTCATTCTAAAACAAATAGTAGCTCTGGTTGTTATAGGTTAGATATCACAAACTAGGACTTTGGTTGGGCTGTGGTTTAGCAGTGGATTGGTGGGAGTTTACCTCGACTAGCCCAGGCTCAATTCTCAATGCATTCTCGTATAGGATCTACCTGAAAATCCCAAGGGCCGGAGGCAATGGACCAGAAGTTGTTTCCATCTGCTCTATCCCAAAAATAAAATAATCCTGCTACAGCCAAAAATTGGGCAGTTTCTATCCAAAAAGATATTCCGCTCTAGCCAAAATTGGGTGTTTCTGTCAAAAAGGAAAAGCAATCACAAACCATGTTTCTCCTCAAATTTGTCAGAGTTGGCTTGCGTGGTAAGAGGGGGACAATCCCAGAGAATAGATGTTAAATGAACATGTTGTTTTCCTTCCTAGGATTAGGAAGGAAAATTCATGTAGATTATTACTCATAACAGGGAGAGGAAGATCTAATCAAACTGAAATGTTTTTCGAAGGGTCCAAAGAAGAACCATCAGATAGCAGTGTAAACTACCCTGGAGAAAAGTTCCCAGCATCCCTAGAAATTTACAATACTCACGAGTCCACAGATTGGGAATGGTGGGTTTCTGATGTGCTGCTTTTCTACCAGACTTATGAAATCATCTCACTTTCCAACTCAGTTGATTTTCAGTTTACAGAAGTCTGAGGCACATGGTCTGTCTGTGGGAAATTAAACACCTGCTGTATCGCTATACACAGCTGGTTATCTTCATGTTCCGTTGCCTATTTAGCTTTCATATAGCGCACTTACACAGTAAATAAACTCATTTTATAAAGTTCCATGACATCCTGGAAATATAGTTCAGAATCCAGTTTCATGTCCATTTATAAAGTTCCATGACATCCTGAAAAGAGAGTTCAAGATCCAGTTTCATGTGTAATAATATGTAGCAACAATTCTTTTATCTTAATAAGCCATGACCCATAAACAGGGTCAACTGATTACAATTTTTGGTTTAACTGTTCTGAGTAGGAACATTTTGAACAGAAACCACCGTATTTTTGGTCCAAGAGAGTTCAAGGAAGCCACGCAAATTTTTGGGCAAAAAGAATCAACCGATTACAATCATTAGTTTAACCCTTTCAAATTAAGATTTTTTTACAAAACCACCTAAATTTTGGCTGAAGGTAGCCAAGTCCTTATAATTATTGGTTAAATTAGGAATTTCTTTTACCCAAACCACCCAAATTTTAGGATTTTTTCAAAGAGATTTACCCAAAAGAGTATCAACTGAGTATGGTTATTGATTTAACCTCTCTAAAAGCCATCCTCCCAAATTTTTAAGCCTACACTGAGATTTCCAGATAATGCCGATGCAAAAATGAGCTCGAAATCTGAACTAGTTATGATAATCTCCCACCTGTTTATCGCTAGACCACATCCCAATTTCCATAGTAGACTCGGAAACTCCCTAGAAACATAAACTACCAATCCCAGTGGGTGCGGGCAGTTGCAGTAAGTGCAGACATGAATGACAATGATTCAATAGTTTTACCTGATGCAACCGGGGGTTGGGTTGTAAGTGCTATGCAAAAAACAGAGTATTCAAATGAAAAGGGAATGCTGTTGTGAAGTAGAAAGAGTGGTTGAGAATACCTTCATTGAAGACAGCGTTGTTCCGGTGATTTCTTGAGCAGGATTAATGGCAGAGTCGAGGAACCTAACCCTTTTCTCAGTCAAATCATAAGAAGGAAGTCTATAATGAATCACCCCCACACTCCTAGAGCCCCGCCGGCCAGTTATATTACTCTGCGACCTCTGGTGCCCCTTCTTTGGCGGATTAGCTTCCCTTTTCCTTTCCCTTTCCCTTTTCTCCAATTCCAAACGCCTTTCGCTTTCCTGCAATTCCGAAAGCGTTCTCTGTAGAGACGGTCTCGGCAACCCTATAGCGTTCCTGCGCTTCGTATCTTCGTCAACAATAGCCTCCGTTCGATTCACCATTTCTATGTTTCTCACGGAATCCTCGGCAGAAGAAGCCAACAAATACCCACTCGATGATGGGCCACAAAGACTGAATCCAGTGATATTATCAAAGAACCAATTATGGTCCAGATTTTCTAAAACTTTCAGAGCGAAGTGATTTTCTCTGAGAGCAGATTCATTCTCGAATGGAGAGCTTGCGAGATCGACAATAGAGCGCCGGAACCCGTCAGACTCGTCGGCCCCCGACCCGGATCGACTGGCTAATGCAGTTGAAGGAAGATCAGATCCACCTTCTATCATTCTACTCTGACCGAATTGAAATTTAAAATTAAAATCCGACAGACGGCTGTATGAAGAATACTACGATCTCAAACCAGAACCAGACCCAAATTCAGTGGCTTTCTCATTCCCCGAGGGCCGATCCTTCCCGTACTTCCAAAATGATTTATAGATGAGCTGCCTTCTGCGCAGACACTTCTATCTCGATGGGTAACGGTACAAAACGAGTATTTTGACTGCATTCCTTCATTCGCTCCGGACGCGGGCAGGCCACCTTTTACTTTGACCACAATCATCATTAAACAAAACACACGAGGATCACAGCGGATGCCACGAGTGCAACCTCTAACGAAACCTATGGCTCCGTGGCTGCGTGAGAACCGCTGTCACGCTACCGTGCCATGTGGAGACATGCCCTCCATTTACTCAGAAAGACGCCGAGGCGGGTCCAGCACGGATATACACGGCCCCACTTAACAATATTCAAAACTATTTTATTTTTCATTTTTTAAACCATGTTAATATATATATTTTTTTAATCATGGTGATCGGTAAGCTAAATCAATCTGGGATCCCTCTCGGATCAAACCAACTAGCTCCCACTGAAACTCACGAGTATATCCATATACTCTATTTATTCCTTGTGATTTTCAAAGAGGACAAATATATTTTTACTCGTTAAACTCACAACTCCCACTGAAACTCAAGAGTATATCTATATACTTTATTTATTTATTCTTTGAAAACTGATTTTTAATGAGGACATATGTATTTTTATTGGTTAAACTCATAATTTAGCGATCTTATATAGATGTATATAAAAGTTTTACGAAATGATGATTTTTTCCAGGGGATATTTGTTCTAAATTCGGCGAGGAATTGTTGGATTCGTAAATTTGAGTGATTATTTATGTATAATCTAAATATTCTAAAAGTTTTTCACAATCCATTTTTGTAAAATAGATTTTGAACAATAAAAAATAATGATTCATATAAATTTATATGTAAAAAAAACATTTCTTAAAATAACTAGCCAACGTCTATATGTATATATGGTGATGTATATTTTAACATATATCATTAAATTACATTGTAATACTCATTATAAATGTAATATTAATAACAATATATAAATAAGAGAAGATTTTTAGATTTATGTGAGATGGCAATTGGGTTTCTACTATGCAATTCTCAAATCATAAGGTCAAATCTCCCTACTTGCTTCATTCATTAGTTTTCTCTTCTGCATTAATCTAACATCCCTAGTGTATTCTTTTACATTGATGATTTTCAATCTTAGTCATTTTAGGAGTAGGCAAAATCTTCCATTTTTATTCTTTTACATTGATGTTTTTCAATTTTAGTCTTAGTCATTTTAGGAGTAGGCAAAATCTTCAATCTTTAGATACATTATGTTGAAACTTTGATTATATTTAAAAATCTATTTACATTTTATGAAATTTTGGTGCGAAAAAGAGTTTTTTAACTATATGATTAGTTAATCATAAGAAAAGGGAAAAAAATCTATCAAAAACTTGAATCTTAATCATTCTAGAATTAGACAAAATCTTTAATCTTTAGATATATAATGGTGAAACTTTGATTATGTTTAAAAATCTATTTACATATTATAAAATTTTGGTTGAAAAAAGGGTTCTTTTAACTACGTGATTAGCTTACTATTTGAAAAGAAATAAGTACCCTCAACACTTCCCTCGGAACTCACGCCCTGGATCTACTTAAACTCATTAACACTATTTATAAAGCTTGACTTGATAGGAGCATCAAGTGAGGCACTCAACGGAAGTAGTAAACATAGGGGATAGATATGGACAAGTAATGCATGAAGCTTAAAGCAATCAACCACTTGAGCTTGAAAGTAAGTTAATCTTGTATAAAATAAACCCTTTTTTAGCAACAAATTTAACAATAATCTGACATAAATTTTAAAGAAGGATGAGCTAAGCTCTACCATAGTCCAAATCCCTATGCATTGTGGAGCAAAGCCCTTAACAACTTTGTCCAATTCTAAATCAACTCAAATCATCAAAAAATGGATCAAAGTTCTATAGCAATAGGAACTCTAATTTTCTATATAATAGAAATCCAATAATTAGAAGAAAGTTTAATACAAGATTACAAGCTCCCTCGAGCTAGCCCACCAAGATTAAAGTATAATAATATTATAATAAATATAGAATACTAATAATATTTTTTTTTTCCAAAAAATAATTTTAAGGAATCTAATGGATGCTTCATTATATTAGTAAATACAATCCCTAGTAAACTCCTCATTATACACTAATACATTTAACTTAAAAATTTAAATAAACCACCAACCAATATAAAACTAGCTTAGCATACAATAATATAAAACTAACTTAATACACAATATTTGCAAAATGTGATGAACTTTCTCATATATATATATATATATATATATATATATATATATATATATATATATATATTCCAAAAAAATCTCGATAAAAAATTCTCTATTGTATTTTCTCATGATCCATAAATGATAAATAGATAAATCATACATAATGATTACAGAGCTTCATTCCCACACAATACACAAAGTTAAACCCCTAACCTTCCAACCCTTCATTCTTCATGAGAGAAAGAACTCACATCAATCTCTCTCTATAAATATAATTTAACAATATATATCCACTTGTATAAATATCCAACCATATATATCTAATTTATACCATCAATAATAGTCCATAACGAACTTCAATGCAATGCCATATTGAAAGGGAAAGCCACAATGATTATCCAACGACGAAGTTAAGAATTTGTCCATCCAATTCCAGCTATGTCAACGCCCTTTGCGTGCTTTAAATTTTTACTTTTTATGTCCCATTTCTCAGATTGTGATGGTGTTGGTCACATGATAATATTACATTATTTTATAAATATTTTAAATTTACATTATTTTATAAATATTTTAAATTTATTGTTCAAAAGCATATTAAAGGAAGCTAGCGATTGAGTTGTCCATGGACCCAGTTCACTAACGTGCATTAGATTATGCCATCAAACAACACGGTTATCCATATTGGAGAATTAAAAACTCAATTTTCATTCTGAGGCCGTTAAATGATTATTCTTCTTTCATATTGTCAAATGCCAACTTATATTAAAATAAAGAAAGAACCAGCTAGATCCACTACCATTGGTGTGCGTTCTTGGTATAGTGTTTATGCGTATTGGGTGAGTGGAAGTGGGCTGGTATTATTGTTACATTAAGATTCAAATTTCTCCCTTTTAATAATAGGTTTGTATTCATTTCAAATTTGTGGTTAATAGTTTATGTGTTGCCTTTTGGAGAAGTATTTAAATCATTTTTATATAATATGTATTTCATTTTGGGGAAGTATTTAAATTATTTTTATATAATGTTGGTTGTTAAAAAGTTTGATTTAAGGTTAATGGTGTGGTTTGTTTGGTCGGTGAAAGTTAATTTTTATTGAGCGTTAGTTGTTATTTATATTGCTTCAATTAAGGTTCAAGTGTTTTCAATGGCATGTTAGTGCTCATGTTTACCCCTATGTTTGTAAAAATGAATGGAGCTAGGTGTAAGTCCTAAACAACTTTGATGAAATAAATGTTTCATTAGTGGTTTTTTAGTGGAAGAGTGACTTCTATAGCATGACAAGTTGTTTATATTCATTGAAGTTACAAATTAAAGTAGTGTTTCATGTTGACCAAAACCGTTCAGTGGAAATTTCATGAACTTCACTCGATGCCTTGACCATATTCCATTTCTACCCGTCATTTCAGTGCTTTGAGGTATTGTCATTGTGTTTTTGTTTGCAATTATATAAAAATAATGTTTACTTTACACCTTTCAAGTGAACATGTCAACCATCATAAACAAGAGAAAATAAAAGGAAGTAGGATAAATAACCAACAATTTAGATATTTCTCTAACACTTTTAAAACTAGAATTGAGTACATTTCTTTTTTTCATCTTTAGAATGGTGAAATCAATTGTTGAAATTGCAATTTACATAGATCTTGTGGGTTTTAATCCTTTGATTTTATTCGTAGAATTGACAACATGTATTTTAATTGATTTGCATGCACTTTTTGGATTGAATTTTCCTCAACCTAATGTGGTTAAAGATATGAGCACATTATTATATGGGCAATGAGGGTAGATCAATAAGAAAGAATATGCAGTGAAATTCAATATAAATGTAACTGTTAATTTAAAGAAAGAATTATATCAAAGAATTGATGATAATATAAGATAATAAAAATTATTTGATCTTGAAGGAAATCGTGAAATAAGTTTTGAATGGATATTAGGAGGATCCATTAACAATCAAGCGAACGCACTAACACTTTATCAAAGCTTACATATTATAGTCTCAAGAAAGATCTAGAAACTCTTGGTTATAAGAGACTCAACTCTTATCATTAGGGATATACATCATTCCACATCACTAAAGGATTGCTCCCTAGCAAGACTCCTCTTTAGAATTCAAAAGGACTTAAGCAAGTTCAAATTTGTAGACTTCTTCCAAATGTTAAGGGCACATAAGAATTAGGCAAATCGATTAGCCAATGAAGCAAAAATATTCAAAGATGGAGTGTGAAGGATAAAAGGTGGTTTGTTAAATCTCTTCTACATCCCCTAGTCCATTTATATTGTGGTTATTCTAATAAACATTACCCATTTCAATGAAGGTCAAAATTCAAAACTAGCGGTTAAGCAACCTTAATATGAAGAGATGGGCATTAATATTCTCTCTCCCTTTGATACCCTCACACACTTCAATTACAATGGCACCATAGGAAACATAAAGTTGGAATCTGGTTTTGGGGATATGGTGGTGGGATAATAATGAAATTTCATCCCGAAGGAGGGCTTTCAGGGTGGTTAGGAAGGAGGATTTTAGATGTTGCTAGGAGGAGGAGACCCATAAGAATTATAATATGTTTTTGGAATGCAATTTGGAGACCCATAGGCAATTAGATACTGAAATTTGCAGGTGGGACAATTCTAAATTTCTTCCCAATGCATTGTCTTTATGGAATAGTTGGCCCAAGGGTAAATTGAGACTCATCAATTCAAGCTCTTATCTTAGGAATTTATTTTTTCAGAGTATGAAGGTCCACCTTGTGTTTGAATTCAAGGGAAGCAAAAGTTCAGTCTAGGTTTGGGTTGTATTCCTCTCTTCCCCAAGTGAATCTAGGTGAACATAAATGGAAGAGCATAATCATTCCAAGTGTTTCTCTCATGCTTCTTCATAAATTGGGTGTGAGTTGCATGGGCATGAGTTCCTTCTAAGGGATAATTCAATTCTCGTCTCCAATTTGAGCAATAAAATCACAAGACTTGAAGAAGTGTAGAATTTCAAGCATGCAAAGGTTTTGGAAACAATGAATCACTAGAAGAGTAAAATAAAGAAGCTTAACATAGAATGTGGCATGTCTTACTGGTTGATTTTGTGCCTAGCCAAAAGCATGTGGTCTAAGACCTCTCCCCCAAAGTTATCAATTGGGTATGTTCCAACTTTTCGAAATAAAGATGAGACAATACAAGTAGGCTCAAGGCAACCTGGAAATGGAAGATTTAGACCAAGAACAACAAGTGCTAATAGAAATCAAACAAAAAGTTAATAATGGCATAATTTTTTTCCATATTTAAATTAATGTACATATTGCAAAATAATCTTGATTTCTAAACAACTTTTCATGATCTATCCTAATAGGACTTTAAACTTTAAATTTTTGAATGTTACATTAGCATACTGCATAAGAAACATGTTTTTTTTACTCTTCTTAAAACATTGGATGTTGGAAACCTCATCTCATTTGTATTACTATATCATACGAACAAATCATAACTATTCCAATTTAAAAATATATAAAAGACAATAAAAATAAAAACAAAAATTGTTAACGATGGTTTATTGGATTTAGTGAAAGTAAGATGTTGTGATTCCCTACATGATAAGTATTTTCAATCATATTTATGATTGTACTCATGGATGTTGTGTCTATATCCATGAATGAACATAGAGTGTGAACACTTCTTTAAATTAAAAAGAAAGGGCTGACACTTCTTTAAATTAAAAAGAAAGGGCTATGTTCCTCGCGAGTAATTGAATTGGTCTTAAACCTTGAGTGTTTCTTAGGCTTATAGGAGATTCATAGTACCTCCTCGTAGATGATGAAAAATAAAAAGAATTATGAGTTGTTTTTGGTCTTTGCGTCGGACTACTAAACATACCTTAATGTTTAAGCAAAATCTCTTAATGAAATCAAAACATCTCAACAATGGGGTTTCAAAGGGTGCTTATTTAATTAAATAAATAAAGTTATCCTTTGTTTTATCGTTTTTTGCAAAGGGTTACTCAACTTACCTTAATGCTTAAGCTTTAATAAATTATGTTGTTAATGATTTGAAAATTACTTGGTGCACATGGAATAAGGGGTTCCATCCCATTTATTTTGGGTACGC
>ML789010.1:12530-48814 GCA_009831015.1 Picea engelmannii
AGGAAGTGTTAAGAGACATTATATAACAACAGGATTATCCAACTTCTTGCATAATTTTTCTTTGTGAGAGAAGGATTTCAAAGAGTATCAATATCATGATTTTGGTTATAACCAAATATTGATAACCAATTATCTATAAAAAGGTCACTAAGCCAAAATTGAATGCTGAAAGGAAGCACTTGCTAACATGTAACCCAAAAAGTTTCTCTGAAATGACAATAACCGAATATTGATAACCAATTACCTATAAAATGCCACTAAGCCAAAATTGAATGTTGAAAGGAAATACTTGCTAACATATAACCCAAAAGGCTCCTCTTAAATGACAATAATTTAACTGATATTATGTTCTCCAAACACAAATTATTAACGACTACGAAGGCTTTAATGTGTTTCCCGGTATCATTAACTTGATATCCTTTAAATTTGCATCCATCCTTATAACTTATTTAATGTTAACCATCTTTTGGAGAACAACAAAACCACTTTTTAATGATTGTATACATAAGGGACGTCTCCAATGGTAGATGCTTGAATTGATGGATAACTACAAAACCACTTTCTAAAGAATGTATGTATACGAAGGGCTATCTCCAATGTTAGAGATGCTACAATGAGAAATTGCAATCTATTTGTTCAATGAATGGCCATAGAGGCAATCTCTACGAAAGTGTACATTCTTTTTCTGTTAGAATGTTTATAGTGAGGACAAATTCTCTTTGTAGGGGGAACACAAAAGTAAGTTTAAGTTATTCCAATCAAAGAATAAGTCCCAGTCATTGATCTAGATCAAGATCTAATGGCTAGATCGTTTTACTAGCACTTACATGGATCCCCAAGAGACTTATAAGGAGCAAGTCGATACACTCTAAAGTGAGAGAAACTCGAGCTAGACAAGGTTTAGACTAGCCTGAAGGGAGGAAGCCGTACCTTTGTACGACACTGTATGATCAAATCCGTGGGAGCCTGCTACGACCTGTCTAGGGCCGATTAGATCCAGCCAAGCCGTGGATTAGAGAGGCCGAGTCAGGGCCTGATTCCCTTTCCCAAGAAGGGGTTGATATCCCTGTCCTTCTCAGAGCCATAAAGATCTAGAAGGAAGTCAATCCGTACAGCAGAGAGCAGATCCGTACAGCAGAAGCAGGACCAAAGTTGTACAACCAAGAAGGGTTGTAAGATGTCTCTGCTTGTATTGTGTATTTCTCAGAAATAAATAAAAGAGGAAAATCTTTACAGTTTTCTTGTGTTGTGTGGTTGTTCTTTTATTAGATCCAAATCTATGTGTTTTATTTCATATTTTTTACATGGTATCAAAGACAAATAAATTGAACAACCCTCAACAAAATCCAGACATTAAGATGTCAGAGGATGCCTACAAGGCATGTCTATCTTGTACTCAAATTAAGGATGTTTGGTACATAGATAGTGGAGAATCTAGTCACATGACTGGCCATAAACATTACTTCAAAAGTTTGAGCAAAAGAAAATTTTAATTCGAAATTATGCTTGGTGATGATTACGCATACCATCCAAAGGGAGTAGAAACTATCAAATTTGAGAGGGAGTCAGGTAAACCTCTCTATCTTTCAAATGTTCTCTATGTTCCTGGGTTAAAGAAGAATATTGTCTCAGTCTCCTTTCTAGAGGACAATGGATATGAAGTATTCTTCAAGGATCGAAGGGCATACATTAAACCAAAAGGTCTAAGTAAGGGATTTGAGCAAGTTATTGGAGTAAGAAAAGACAAGTTGTATAAGTTGCAATTTGACGCTCAGTATGCTCTAGCTAGCAGCAGTGGCAATAGAGATTGTGAATTATGGCACAAGCGTATGGCTCATCTTGGACATGGAGATCTTAAGATTTTGGGCAATATTGTGATAGGAATGCCTTCTTTCTCCACAGATTATCATGAGGTATGTAAGGGATGTGCTCTGGGTAAGTATGTAAGAGCACCATTTCCTAAGAGTGATCATAGATCCAAAAATATTTTGGAGTTAATTCATACTGATATTTGTGGTCCCATGTCTTCTCTCTCCATAGGAAGAAAGTTTAAATACTACATCAATTTTATAGATGATTTTTCTAGGAAAACTTGGATTTACTTCTTGACAGGAAAAAACTCAGAAGACTTGCTCAAAAGATTTCAAGAATTCAAAGATTTTGTTGAAAATCAAATAGGGAAGAGAATAAAAGTCCCCAGATCTGATAATGGAGGATAGCACACATCTCATGCTTTCAAAAAATTCTGTGCAGAAGCTGGGACTAAGAGGGACTTGAGAGTCCCATATACTCCTCAACAAAATGGGGTTTCAGAAAGAAAGAATAGAGTGATTGTTGGGGAAGCAAAAATAATGTTGCATGATCAGGATCTTCCCAAGTTCCTTTGGGAAGAAGCATGCAACATTGTTGTGTACTGTAATGTTTCCCAAATTTACCAAATAATAAAAAAAAATCTTAGGGACATTAAATCTCTTTCTCTTTGAACAACTTATCTTGAAAGGCCTACTGTTATTATAAGTAGGTATTTATCATCACTATTTAATTTTTCAAGGTTTATGTTTCCAGTTATTGACACAAATTAACTATCTTTATAACAGATTTTATCTTTGGTTCTTTCCTACTGCACAATAGTCATATACTTAAAGGGTCAAGGTAACTTCGTTGTACCCCAACCTCTAAGATTCCCAACATATCTAACATAAGCGTAATGGTTAGTAAAGTCCCTCTAATCATTATGATAATTTCCCAATATCTATATATAAAGATATACACATATTAACGTTAGATTTAGAGAGGAAGAACCCCACTCAAATTACAAAAGATCCTTAAGCGTAGATAGTAGCCATGTCATATAGGTCTAAACGATGTGGAGTCCAAATCGTAGAATTGTGTGCTTAAAGAAAATAAGGTTCAGTGCATCTATCACAGACTTGAAACCTTCTGACTCTATGCGCTCTGGGCGCTTCTCAGTTTACGAGCACTAACTCTTCTTCACTAGCCCCTTCATTCATATGCCCATCTTTCCTTTTCCACACGTATCCCCAGACTCCCTCGATCTGTCGACACATATCTCCCCTCTGGATCAACAACTATCATTGACTCCACCTTTTCGGCCTCTAGGAGTTTCAACTCTCAACTCTACTCTTCTCTGCGTGACGATCTCCCAGAATGGAAGATCTATTGCCACCTGTCCCCTTGAATCCATGACTAGGGTCTCCTCCGCAGATCCGGCCTTCGGGGATCTCAAATCTCAAGTCCCTTTTTCCTTCTCCTTAAATTACGCGGAATCCTGCCACGTGGCCACTTAAATTAGACGACCTATAATTGCTTCGGGTCTTTTCCTAGAGTCCACAGATCTTCGCCACATCTCCTCTATGGATTTGACAACTCAGATTCACTTTGGGTGATCTAACGGCTCAAATCTGCTCCGCTTCTCCAGACTTCTGAGATCTCAAATCTGAATCTCTCGCCCCTATTGACTGGGTATCTCCCGAAGTTCTAGATCTGGTGCCACGTGCCCTCTTTCACATCGATGGTTCTCATCGTTTCCGAGACTTCAGCCTTCGACGATTTCAAGTTTCAACAGCCACGATTCTTCAGAGTGAATCCTTTCGGATTCCACGATCTGGTGACACCTGTCCAACCTAGATCGACGACTAACATTCACTTCGACTGTTCGGGCTTCAACTATTTCAGTTCTCAAACTAAAAACTCCAGGGTAACTCTCTCTAAAGCTCCCGATATGGTGACAAGTGTCCCCTCGCAGATCGACATCTCTCAGCTCTTAAGCTCCTTGGGCTACAACTTTTTTAACACTTCGACTTCCGCCTCCTTCTGGATCTCCCAACCCGTTGACACATATCCTTTCTGGATCCAATGGTCCAAACTCTCCTTTCGCAAATCGTGATTTTGCGACTTGAGATTTCCAAGTTAACACTTCCTCCACATTCCCGACTTTCGAAATGTCGGCATTTTGGAATGCCCAAATCCAATGGCTCGCGCTTCTCTGGATCTAACGGTCCAGATCTTCCCTTCATGCATCGGGACTTCGCGTTTCGTGAAGTTGGATGGGTGCTCACTTCCCTGCTTCTGATCCCCAATACCTCGAAATTCTCCCTGGACAATCGACGGTCCAGATCTCTCCTTGATCAATGACTCATATTAAATCGCGATTTTGCATTTCGCAAATCCTCATGACTCCGCCCTTTGACCTCTTCCCCCTGCGAGTTAGCGAAATGTTGATCTCTTACCACGTGTCCCCTTTCGATGGACGGTCCCGATGATTTCAAGATTTTGCGTTTCAGGGTTTCACAGATTTCACTCTGCTTCTTCCAAATCTTCTGATTTGTGAAACTCCAATACTTCCTCGCGACTAACCAGTGCGCTATTTTTCTAAGATATAATGGCTTGAAAGATTTCAGATTCTCCTAGATGGATCTTAACCCTTAAGCTTCCTTTGATTATCTAACGACCCAGATTCTATTGAAAAAGATACGGATCTACCCTAGCATACTATTATCTTGGTAGTTTTTATACTAGGCTCCTATAGACAACTGGTTAAATTTATCTTCAATCCTTAAAGAAAGGATAGAGGGGGAAATCCCTACTAGAGATGATTTTCCCTAATCAATAGTTATGATCGCAAATGTTATGTAGAGTTTGAAGACTCGCTTAAATAAGGGACCAACTCTGTAAAAGGTAACAGGTTTATGTATTTAAGTCCCTTGACATTTGTTCCTGAGATTAAAAAGGAAAAGAAATTGTAACCCCTTCGTTATAGTTAACATAGTCGACTAAAGAGGAAATCACTTACAATGATTGAAACATAGCTTCCCGTGTAATAGATATTCATATAGCTCGGAGAATCTATATAGGTAACAACACATATACATATATAGTCCAATTCTGATATTCGTTCAAACTTCCATTTGGTAATTTTACAATTTAAGCATTCCTTAATATCAGTCACAGATCGATCCGTTAATTGTTTTCTATTATAGACCATAGATTATATCACAAGGATAGGAAAGTTTCACACTTTCATCAACAACAATACATACAACAGTTTTCTTGGCTCTACTCAAGAAACTTCCATACATTTATCAATGGTTAGCACATACAATAGTCATCCTTGACTCTTCTCAATGCATAATTCAACTCTACATGCCTAATCAATAATTCATTTCCTTTTACCCAACAAGCAGATGTATTCTATCAGTCGTTCATCCATAGAAAATTTAACCAGAACTAAGTAAATACATTCTACCAATTATTAATCAATAGAACGATCAACCAGGGAAGAGTAGAGGAACATATCTAAACAAATTGATGGGACAACAAATGGAACAAGAAAGTTCCACCCAACCATAGAACAAAACAACCAAATTACTTGTTCCGTTCACCCCCTAGCCTGACCATGAATCCATGAGGGAGAACCTTGAACTCCTCTTTTGCTACCATCCTCTTTCAGATCCCAATTCTCCTTGCCTCACACTCAGAAATAGTGCTCATAACAACAAGTCCATATTTATTCAGATAAGAAGTTATCCTTGCCTCACACTCATAATTAGTGCTCGTAATAGCAAGTCCATGTTTTCCCCAACATACTAGGCATCATCCTGCCTCCTCCCATATGATATATATGTAAAAACATCTTGTGCCTAGATCTTTTCCCCTTGGGAATTTTCGTAGCTTTACAAATCCCTGATTTTCAGGGGCTGCCAATGGCCAAATTCCAGATTTGCCACTTGTAAAATTCATCCCTGAGGTAATTCAAGCCTGTTCCCCACTCATGGAGTCATGGTCAACTGATTTCAACCTAGCTATTCCATTTGTCTCTCAGCAATAGATATATACAGTATTTGTCTCTTACAAGTGTCATAGTCAAAGAGTTAGTTGGGAAAATCAAATCTTTTCCCAACCAATCACAATAATGAATTACAATGAACTAAATTCCCAATTCGGAATTGCCATAAATGGCAATAATTTTCCAAATTCGAATTTGCCAAAAACGAAAATAAATCCCTAAGTATTTTCAGTCTTCCAAAATAATTTATTTTTGGGGATATTACATGTGCCTTCATAATAGAATTCCTCATAGATTACTTGGAAATGTAACTCCCGAAGAATCATTTACAGGGAAGAAACCAAACATTAGTCATCTTTGCATTTTTGGTTGTGATGTCTACTGTCATATCCCTGATGAGAAAATGGCTAAGTTGGATCCTACAACAAAGAAAGGAATTCTAGTGGGATACAATGAGACATCCAAAGCCTACAGGGTATACATTCCTTCCTCCAGGAAAATGGTAGAGCGCAAATACATAAAATTTGAGGAAGAGAGAGATTTCCGGAAATCCTATCAGGAAAAATATATTCTGGAAGCAGAAGTTCCTCAACAAGAAGAAGTATCATTTCCTCAAAGTTCAGATATTCCCACAGAAGGTCATCAGGAGAAAGAACAACCAACATCTTCTAGAAAAAGAAAACCAAAGTGACCTGAGAAGTTACTAAAAGAAGCTAGTGAGCAAGTAAAGTCACCTAAGCCCTCAGTCAGAACAAGCATATCCCCTCAGAGGTACTCAGGATATGCTTCTCTCATGAGTGACATTATTGAATCAGAACTGAATTTCTTTGAAGAAGACATTAAAAAGAAAGTTTGGAAGGATTCCATGATGGAGGAATATACCTCGATAATGAAGAATGATGCATGGGAAATAACGCCCGGGCCAAAGAACAAATTTGCAGCTAGCTCCAAGTGGATATATAAGATCAAGCATGCAACAGATGGTAGCATTGATAGATATAAGGCTAGATTTGTGGCTCAAGGATTTTTTCATAAGGAAGGAGTGGATTATGATGAGATCTTTTCTCTAGTGGCTCATTATACCTCCATTTGTCCAGTTATGTCTATTGCCACTCAGATGGGATGGAAAATACATCAAATGGATGTTAAAACAACTTTTCTCAATGGGAAGATTGAGGAGGAGGTCTATTTGGAACAACCACAAAGTTTTGAAGTTCATGATAGAGCAAGTCATGTATGTCGACTGAAGAAATCTCTTTATGGACTCAAGCAAGCACCCATAGCATGATATTCTAGAATTGACAGTTATCTACAGAGTATTGGTTTTGTCAAAAGTGATGCAGATTCAAATCTGTATCTTCTCATGAGTAAAGGTGATATTCTCATTCTTGTTCTCTATGTTGATGATCTATTCTTAACTAGAATAGAAACATTGATTACAAGTTTCAAATGAGAATCGAATGAAGAATTTGAGATGAAAGACTTGGGTCTAATGCATTATTTTCTTGGCTTGGAAATCTGGCAATGAAAGGGTGAAATTTTCCTTGGTCAAGGAAAATATACAATTAATATTCTCAAAAGGTTTGGGATGGAGGAATGAAAACCCATGGCCACTCCCATGATTACTAATCTTAAGAAACTAAACACCTATGAGTTAGAGAAGGTGAAGCCTGCCATCTACAAACAATTGATTGGGTGCTTGATGTATTTGATTAAAACTATACCTGATATTTGTTTTGTTGTTAACACTCTTAGTCAGCACATGGTGGACCCCATGAGAGTGCATTGGATTACAACAAAACATATCCTAAGATACTCGAAAGGCAACATAGAATATGAACTTCAGTATGTTTAGGGAAATCAAATTAGACTAGTGGGATATTCAAATTGGGATAGAAGTGTAGTTGAAAGGAAGAGTACTTCTAGGTGTTTCTTCAGTGTGGGTTCAGGCATGATCTCCTTGTACAACAAGAAGAAAAAATCAATAGCTCTTAGTTTAGCAGAAGCCGAGTACATGGAAGCTAGCCAAGCAAGCTGTGAAGCCCTTTGGCTTCGAAAGATTCTTGTAGATTTGTTTGATGCAAGGTTGGATCCTACTGTAATATACTATGATAATCAGAGTTGTATTAAACTCTTAGAGAATCCAATATTTCATGATATATCCAAGAACATTGAGATCAAATACCACTTTATCAGGGACAAAGTACAGAAATGGGTAGCAAATCTTCAGTACGTCTCTACAAACTAGTAGGTTTCAAATATCCTTACTAAAGGATTGTTTGAAGGAAAATTTGAGTACTTCCGTGAGAAGTTGGGAGTCATGGAGAAAATTTTCCTCACTAAGAGGGAGTGTTAGAATGTTTGTAGTGACAATAAGCTCTCTATGTAGTGAGAATACAAAAGTAAGTATCCCAATGAAATAATAAGTCCCAACCATCGATCTAGATTAAGATATAATGGCTAGGATCGTTTTGCTAGCACTTACATGGATCTCTAAGAGACTTATAAGAAGAAGTCGATACACTCTAAAGTGAGAGAAACTTGAGCTAGACAAGGTTTAGACTAGCCGAGCTCAGTTGAAGGGATGAAGTTGTACCTATGTACAACACTGTATGGTTAAATCTGCATGAACCTATAAGGAGAAGTCGATACACTCTAAAGTGAGAGAAACTCGAGCTAGACAAGGTTTAGACTAGCCAAGATT
Source organism: Picea engelmannii (assembly GCA_009831015.1). NCBI lineage: Eukaryota > Viridiplantae > Streptophyta > Pinopsida > Pinales > Pinaceae > Picea > Picea engelmannii. Next base: position 21,041 of record ML789010.1, read on the forward strand.
AGTTGAAGGGAGGAATTCATACCTATGTACGACACTGTATAGTCAAATCCGCAGGAACCTGATACGTCCTGGCTAGGGACGATTAGATTCATCCAAGCAATGAATTAGAGAGGCAGAGTCAGGGCATGATTCATTTTCCCAAGAAGGGGATGATATTCCTGTGCTTCTTAGAGCCATAAAGATCTAGAAGGAAGTCGATTCGCATAGTAGAGAGAAGATATGTGCTATAGAAGCAGGACTAGAGTCGTACAACCAAGAAGGGTTGTAAGATGTCTATGCTTGTATTGTATATTTCTCAGAAATAAATAACAAAAGAAAATCTTTACAATTTTCCTGTGTTCAGTCGTTGTTGTTTTATTAGATCCAAATCTTTGTGTTTTATTTCATATTTTTTGCATTTTCTATTTCCAAACAAAAACAAAATACTACAAGTTTGATCTGTAAATTACCGTGGATATTCCAGTAGACAATTTTTCATAATATATCTAATAAAATATCAAAATCTTTACTACGAGGGTTAATTTCATTTAGATCTCAGATTCTTTAATTATTGGTTTTCTGCTTAAAATGTATGAATTAGTTGAAATGAGAAAAATAGATAACATGAATAAATACTCACACACCATCCAAAAATAAACGCAAGATATAACCTGGGAAACCTAATATGCGAGAAAACCCGAATAGAAGGTGAGACCACTTTTCTCTCTTTTCTTCAAATGCAAGTACAAAGAAAGAGACACTCTCTACGGATTTTCCTTTGACATTATGGCTTGTATGGTTATTACAAAATCTCTCCTACTCTTTTATGCTCTAAAAATACCACTCATAGGTGCTCTGCTCAAATATGTAACAAATACAATGCTAAATCATAGAACCCCTTCTCCTCCTAGCAACCCGATATTTAATATAGTCCGATAGGCATCTGGGGGGTAGGGTTTTGATTTCCTCAAACCTCAACTAGTGATAAGGTTTGGACCTTTTAGAATCTTCTGGAAAGTCCACACATGGCTAGCCCTATATGTTTGAGTAAGGGGGGATGATGTGCATTCACTTGTACCATGGTGGTCAACAAGGTAGGTTAACTTGCGAGACACATAACTTTAGAATACAAGATCTGATTGAGGCATGGTTTGCACTACTGGAAATCTCTCGCATTTTAGAACACCATCAAGGGTGTGGGAATAAATTTCAAACATTGGAACCTAGAAAATCTATTTAATGAATCAAAATGGCTCTAAAAGGTTTTGGACCCCAATTTTTCAAATTGGGACATGACACTAAAATGGCCCTGCAAGATGATTCCTCCAATTTTTTCCACTCTAAAAGAATTGAGATAGATGAAAAATAATATAATGATCCAATCCAGACCATACCTCCCCTTTTACAGAGGATTTTGGTCCCAAAAAGATTTACTAAATGAGGTGAGAAAATTTTTCCTCTACTTTATCCCTGGAGTACCATTTTGCTTTGCCTGGAAGTTGTCCTTTCAACCCAGTTTGCCAAAGGTCATGTTTCCCTTGTCTTGTAGTTCTATACTTCTTCTAAAAAATTGTCTTCTACCAACTCTTCCAGAGAATTTGGTGCTAAGTCCTCTATGGTAGGTAGGACACGCTCCTCTTCCTGATCCAACATGGAAGGTTCATAGAGTTTTAGATTCTCCACATTCACTATTGAGTAAATGCACATGTATGGGGGTAGACTGAGTCTGTAGGCATTATCTCCCACCTTCTCCAATATATTGAAATGGCCACATCATAGAGCCTTGATATTATTACCAAGACCTTGCAGTCTTTCCTTGTTCAATTGTAGTCAAACCCTGTCTCCCACTTTAAATGAATTCTTCATTCTATGTTGATCATGTCTAGCCTTATACTTTTTCCCTCTAACTTTTTCAACATCTCCTGTACCTGTAAATGAATTTTCCTAATCTTCTCAACATTGTTTTCTTCTCTTATTGCATCTCCTGTGAGGTCCTCCCTCACTCCTCCTTGTTTTCCATATACAATATCCAAGGGTGAAGGTGGAAAATATCCAAAGCAAGTTTCTAAAGTTGACTTACTAGTAGAAGTGTGGAATGCTCTATTATAAGAGTGTTGTATATAGATCTAATTTTCATCTCAAGTCTTTGGATGCTTCTGATTGTAACCCTTCAAAATATGCATTAAAGTCTTGTTGACTACTTATGTCTGTGGATGGAATGTTGTAGATCTCTTCAACTTAGTATCCATCTTATCGCACAATGTAGTCCAAAATGTACTGAGAAATATGGAATCTCTATCTAAGATGATGCTCCTTTGTATCACAAAATGAACCTAGACCTGTTCAAAAAACATGTTTTCCGCTTCTTGTCCTTTGATGGTATTTTTACAAGGCATGAGAATGCACTTATTGTTGAACCTGTCAAATACCACAAATAGATAGTAATGTCCCTTCCTAGTTTTTGGTAAGCCTCCTACAAAATCCATGGAAATGTTTTCCCAAGGTCGAGTGGGTATATGTAACAGATGGTATAGACCTTGCTTCCTATTATTGGACTTGTTGGTACAAAAAAATATACATCATGTAATATATGTGCTACATCTTCTTGCATTCTGGGCCAATACACATACCTCTGTAAGTTGGAAACTATCTTCCCAACACCAAAATATCCTACAAACTTGGTGGTGTGATCCTCTATGATAAGTTGCACTTATTCACCTTTAGGGACATAAGCTTGTCGATATTTTAGAGTAACCCATTCTGGAAATGATAGTCATTCTTGTCGTCACCTTCTTCTATATGAATTTGGTCATGTAGTTGTTGAAACGCATCCTTGAAGTCCTCATCTTTTGTGTATGACTCTCTGTATGCATCATGGGTAAAAGGATCCATGTGCATCAGAGTTCCCAAAGTTGTACTCTTGGATGTGGGTGGCCTTGAAAGCATGTCTACGAACCTGTTTGTGTTTCCATTGTTATACTTGATGACTAGATGAAACTGTTGCAAAATCCCCATCCACTTGTAATGTCTAGTTTGTTGTAGCTTAGTCTGGGCCTGTAAATACTGTAGTGGATGTTGGTATCCTTTTCCATCAGATAATTATTCCAATTATTCACAGCTTGAACCATGGCATAGAGTTCCTTGTCATAGGTAGGGTAGTTAATAATTCCCCCATGAAATATTTCAGAATGATAACATAGATGCCTTCCTCGCATCAAAACTACTCCCATGGCATACCCACTTAAATCTACCTCCACTTTGAAAGGATTTTACAAGTCTGGTAATGCAAGAAATGGTGCTTGACTAATCTTTCTTTTCATCTCATTGAAACTCTTTTTCTATTTCTCCCCCCACTGGAAAGTCTTACCACTCACTGTTATGGCATGGAGTGGTGCAATTGTTGTTGAAAATGAAGCTATGAACTTTCGCAAGTATTGTGTTGCCCCAAAAGAACTCTTAGCTTTAGTGACATTTTTAGGAACTGTCCACTTCATGATGACCTCCATCTTTGGATGATCTATATTGAGCTCCCCTCCGTCGATCACATACCCCAAATACACCAACGATTACTAAGAAAAGTCACATTTCATGAGGTTAGCTAGTAGTTGGTGCTTCTTGAGAGTATTTAACACCTGCATGAGATGTGATATGTGATCCTCCCATGTAGCACTATAAACCAATATATCACCCAAATAGACTATACCAAATGAATCTAGATATGGGTGTAATACATCATTCATCAGTTTGATAAATATAGTTGGTGCATTACATAAACCAAATGACATGACCATTCATTCATAGAAGCCTTGTATTGTCTTGAAGGAAGTATTCCGAGTGTCTTATTCCTTGATGCATACCTGGTGTTATCCCAATTTGAGATCCAACTTGGTGAAATATTTTTCATGCTGCAATTGATATAACATATCATCGATCTTGGGTAGAGGGTACCAATCGTTTAGTGTAATCTTGTTCATTGATCTGTAGATGATACACATTCACCAATTCCCATACTTTGTTGGTACAATTATGATAGGTGATCCATAAGGTGAGGTGCTCGGTCAAAAAACTCCCTACTCTAATAGTTGTTGCAACTGCTTCTTCACTTCATTTTCTTCCAGAACAGATTGTCTATACAACCCAATGTTTAACAATAGAGAGTATGGCAATAATTGTATTTTGTGCGCCACTTCCCTCTTGGGTGGTATCCCTTTAGGATCCTAGAAAAATCCTTTATATGATTGTAGCAACCCCTCCAACTAATGTTTCTTCTCTTTAGTACAATTTTCTAGGAATGCCTTTACTCTTATCAACTTATCATCAGACTAATTTTCTCTTAAGAAAAGTAAAACATAATCCTTATTGGAACTAATCAACTTCTTGGATTGGTTGGAACTTACGAGTGAGATGTTTGAATTTCATTTATGCACATTGATGATGTAGTGTAACATCCCTGGTATTAATCCCCATAAATTATTAAGGTAATTGTGTTGTTTTGAATTAGGATGGTGAGCCGTATTGAATTAATATGGCCAGGGGCCAATCAATGTAATATGTAAATGTTGTAAAGCTTAATTATAAGTAAATATAACACCACTACAGGTGAAAACATAAAGAGTAATGGCTAGGATGAGTATCCACAAGAGAGGAGGGGTCTAAAAATGGGTTTTTTTTATTGATGAGTTTAAATCTGAATCCTTTTCCCGATTTTAATGTTTTGAGTGAACCTTTTGATTTTCTCTTGACTGTGGAAGAGCCCAATCATTAAATTCTTGTAATAGGGTGGGTGTGAGAAGACACCTCAAAATTTATTGTGAGAATGGGGGTTGAGTATAATCCTCATTGGGTGGAATGTAAGTCAAACAAATGTGAGAGGAAATTCGTATGGGATAGAGAACAGATGGAGGGAGTCACATTTTTGCATGGGGTATTGATCCGGATTTTATGAGAAGAATGAAATGAGTACATATTATTAATGGATGCTTAACATAGAATAACTGATATAAAATAAAACTGGTTTTCTATTCAATAAGAAAATAAGCTGAAACTGTAAAATGTAGCAAAAAACAAGCTTGTTGGAATGGTGGCGGCTTATCTCTGAGAAGAGATGTGATGGCTACGCTCATTCACAAGAAGATGGTTACAATGATGCTCAGAAGGAATTTTACAATAAACAAGAATGTCAAAAAACCCTAGACATCCAAAAACCTAACCCTAGGAGATGAAGTGCCAAAAGTCATGTGGACCCTGTTTGGGTAAGATTGTACATCAACTTCCTGGGGTCGTAACTTTTGCATATGATCTCCATTTTAGGTGAATGATAGCCCGTTGGAAAGGTATAAACTAGAAGAACAATTTTTGACTAGCCCAGGTCAATGCTTTTGACAATATCCTGGGCCCCAAATCCCAAAAAATGTCGTTTAGGGCCTCAAAACGACCCTGAAAGTTTAGAAACCGAAAAACTGCCGAAAAACTGCCAAGGTGGAAAATTGTTTTTCGAGCCAGTGGAATAGATGGGTGGCCACCAATATCCAACTATATCAATCCTCCCTCCTTAGGAAGAAATGGTTTCCATTGCATTGAGTTCCCCCATTAGATGAGGAAATTTTTGTTGAATTTGGCCCCAGGTGATCCACTTGCCTTGGTGCAGGAGCTTCCCTACTTTGACGACTTGATAAAGATGGATCCTTTGATGTCGAGTGCCCTTGATATGTGTGTCCACAATATGATCACTAGATTCCTTTTATATGCAGTCGGGGTTGAGCTCTATTGGTGTTAGTTGTTCTGCTACTTCTGAGGTGTCCAATAATGGTGGGAAATAAGGCCAAAGGAGATCCACGTTGAACACTGGGTGTAGACCAAGGAAAGGAGGAATGTTGAGATCAAAAGAATTATCCCCCACATCCTTGGTGATGGTGTATGACCCATAACGGAGTGGGAGAATCTTCTGATGGGTTCATGTAAGAATTTCTTTCTACAAGTGCAACCAAACTTTGTCGCCCACTTGAAACTTATGTGGCACCCGATGCTGATCATGGTACTGTTTGTACTTGTCATTGGACTTCTGTAGGATATCCTGAACTTGTTGGTGGATGTGCTAGATCTACTCAATGAACCAGGTGGCTTTGTCAGCTTCAGTTGGAGAAGGAGATGAGTCGGCTGAGGTGACCGCAAGGGGAAGTGCAACATCTATGGGACCCAATGGTTGGAATCCCAACCCCACCTGAAAGGGGTCGTGTCCGGTTGAGATATGCAGGACTCAGTTGTAGCTATGTTGGACATAGGGAAGAATATAATCCCATGTGCGAGGGTGCTTGGAATTATACATGTGAAAGATATGCACAATCATTCGATTTACGACCTCGGTTTGGCCATCTGTCTGGGGGTGGAAGGCCGCCAATTTGGTGAGCTTGGTGTTCAGAAGTAACCAGAGGCTCAACCAGAATGTGCTGAGACATCAACTATCCCGATCTGAGACAATGGTTTGTGGGATTCCAAAATGTACCCAGACTCGTTCAAAGAAGATCTTGGCAGTGGCCTCTGTTATGATGCTCTTCTTGCAGGCAACCAAAATTTCCATCTTATAAAAATGATTAACAACCACAAAAACACAGTCATTTCCCCTCTTGGTGGACAAGAGGCCCTACATGTAGTCCATTGAGATGGATTTCCATGACCTATCAGGAGTAGGGAGAGGGGTGTACTGGCCCTGTTTCGTAGTGGTCAGTTTGTCTAGTTATAGTTGATGACTGGAATTTCCCCCATAGCCTTTAGCTCGATGTTGATTGATTCCCATGGCCTTCGATCCCTGCCTATCTTGACCGTCCCATGGTTTATTGATTTGCGATGATTACAATTTATTTTTACCTTCGTCCCTATCTCATCAGTCCACGCCTGAGCAGTCGGCCAGGAGTCGGATCTACGGTCGTCACTTCGGTGTTAATAGACCTATGGATCCAAATGCCCTACTTTTATGTGCATGGATGATGAACGAAGGATGTTCCTGCTTGTCACCTACCCTTGTTGATTGTTCCAGGTAGTGTGTAGTCCGGCGCCTTGAGGCAATTAATTAACCCTGCAAATTTTGATTGATGGCGAAGTTTTTTTTTACTCTACGATTTAACTCTGCGTTTTTATATAAGTTGTTGGATCAATTTAAACTCTGTGTTTTTTTTTAAATATCATCGGTTACATTTAAATATGTGTTTTTATATAAGTTGTTGGATCAATTTAACTCTGTGTTTTTAATTATCGTCGGATACATTTAAATCTACATTTTTATATAAGTTGATGGATGAATTTAACTCAACGCTTTACTTAATGATGGATAACTTAAATCTGCGTAGTAAATAAAGGGGTGTTACACATGGTATCAAAGCCGGTTCAACCCGTGACTTGGGATCACTACGGATTTCATTGATATGATTTGATTATGATGTTGCTAATTGAGTTGACTTGTATTCATGAAGGTAATCATGGTTAGAGGACGTCACGGAGGCAGAAGATGGGGTGCTAGGGGAGGAGGCACAACACCTCTAGTAACATCCATGCATGAGGGGTCTAACCCCCAAGGAGACGAACAGGTTGTCGGGAAGGAGCAGATAGCGGTGGGTGATGTGGTTGGAATGATGATATATTTTCAGCGCATGTCTGAGGCACTGATCAACTATTTGGACATAGATGAGGGCAAGGTGCCGGCACCCCCTGAGGGTCCACCACGCGCTCGAGTTGGTACTAGTAGCATTCACCGTGAACTTGAGAAGGTCAAATTTCTCGAGTTATTTGGTGCCCTGGATGATGCAGCCGCCGAGGTATGGTTGGAGAATATGGCGTTGTGCTTTTCACTTTGTGACTATACCTCCAACATGAAGGTCCACATGGAGGTCTTTCAACCGAAGGGGAGTGCTCTTCTATGGTGGAAGACGCTCCTACCACAACTAAAAATGGTCGTCAAATACCTGTCATGGGAACTATTCGAGGAACGAGTATGAGAGAGGCACCTATCAGAGGAATTCATTGAGCGTCAGCTCAACAAGTTCAATGCCTTATGTCAGGGCAGCCATACAGTGCTCGAGTATGAGGCCCATTTTATGGAGCTGCTCCGGTATGATCTGCATCTTAATACTGAGAAAATTAAGGTCAACAGGTTCGTGTTTGGCCTTATTGGCAGCATATCTGTAAAGGTTAGGATTTTGATGCCTCAAACCTTGCATGATGCCATCCAGAAGGCCCTTATTGCAGAGGAGGATATTAACAGCGGGAGTCAGAGCATGACTCTAGTGAGACCAATAGGGAAGGTGTCATCTGGTGCGCAACAACATAGACACTAGCTAGACATATGCTAGGATATCGTGGCTTCCAGAGGGGATCCACTTTCACTACACCTCGACGACCAATGCCTCAGTAGTGGACACCTTATTGGGGACCACAACATCAACAACAACATTGACCATAGCAGCAACATCTTAGGCCTGTTCAACAGAACATACCAGGATTCCAGGCTAGTGGGATGTCATCTTCTACTTCAGGTACCAGGAGTACTGTATCGAAGAAGGGGTGTTGGATGTGTGGGGAGCCACACTACCAGCGCGACTGCCCAGTCGAGAGGACTAGAGCATCTGGATCAGTTGGACCCACTACCATGGGAGATTTGGGCAAGGCCCATTGGATTCATGCAGCGGTGAATAACCTCCAAGAAGATCACCAGTCGACTGTGCTCGAGACGTCAGGTACCATCGCTGACCAGACCCTTAGTATTTTGATAGATCCCGGTGCTACTGAGAGTTTCATATCTAGTGAAATGCTAAAAAAGATTAAGGTTAAGGGAGTCAAACATGATGAGTTTAACTTCGTAGAGATAGCTTCGGGAGCTAAACAGAAGGTTGGAGGAAAGGTTACTGGCTGTACCCTTAACCTGGGAGAGTTTTTTACCACGGCCAACCTATATGTCACGATCTTAGGATCTTATGACATCGTGATCGGTATGGACTGGTTGGAATCGCAGGAGGCGATACTCAACTGTAAGACATAATGATTGAGCTTGGTCGATGATGAGGGACAAAGAGGCATGATTGTAGGACAGAACTAGGGAGTTTCCCTGAGGTTCATCTCTTCCTTGTAGCTACGGAAGAGCATGCGTAAGGGATGTAATCTTTATACGATCCTTGCGTTAAACGAGAAGGGAGTAGTGAAAGGTATAGAACACCTTCTGGTGGTGAGAGAGTTTGCAGATGTCTTTCCGGAGGAGTTACCTGGAATGTCGCTGGAGAGGGAATTGGAGTTTACTATAGACCTAAAACCAGGGACTGAACCAATAGCTAGAGTACCTTATCGGATGTTGACCTCAGATTTACAAGAGTTGAGAATGCAATTGAAGGAATTGCTGGAACTGGGACTGATACATCCAAGTGTGTCACTGTGGGGTGCGCTTGTTATTTTCATATGAAAGAAGGATGGGTCATGGAGGCTCTGCATTGACTACCGTGAATTGAACAAGGCAATGATCAAGAATCAATATCTGTTGCCGAGGATTGATGATCTGTTCGATTAGATGAAGGGTGCGACGATGTTCTCAAAGATCGATTTGTGATCAGGATATCACTAGTTATAGATTAAGGAGGATGACGTCCCTAAGACTTCCTTTAAGATGAGGTTTGGGCATTACGAGTTTACTATTTTACCGTTTGGACTGACAAAATCCCTAGGGGTATTTATGAGTTTGATGAACGGGGTGTTTCATGAGTACTTGGACAAGTTCGTCCAAGTATTCATTAACGATATTTTGATTTACTCTCAGACGATGAAGGAGCATGACAAGCACTTGCGCTTGGTACTACAGTGTTTGCGAGAGCACAAATTATATGGGAAGTTGTCCAAATGCTCGTTTTATCAATCAAGGATTCACTACTTAGGGCATGTCATCTCCAACAAAAGTATTGTCATAGATCCCGCAAAGGTCGAGGCTATTATGGAATGGCCTGCGCCGACGAATGTCCCGGAAGTGCATAGCTTCATGGGTTTAGAAGGATACTATTGAGGGTTCGTCGAGAGATTTTCAAAGATAGAAAATCCAATCATGGAATTGAAGAAGAAGAACAAGAAGTTTGTTTGGACCGAGAAATGCGCAGAAGCATTTGGGTGGCTCAAAGAGCTATTGACAACAACACCGATAATGAAGGTCCTTGACATGGACATAGACTTCTTGGTATGCACTGACGCATCCAAGGAAGGCTTAGGTGGAGTCTTGATGCAATACGGTCAAGTGATCACTTACATCTCGAGGAAACTGAGAAAGCATGAGGAGAACTACACGACGCACGATTTGGAGTTGTTAGCCATCGTATATGCCTTGAAGGTTTGGAGACACTACCTTGTTGGAAAAAAAATTGAACTAAAGACGGACCACTGTGGACTACAACACATCTTTACGCAAAGTGACTTGGACGTGCAACAACGATGTTGGACGAAATTTCTTAGCGAGTACGACTTCGAGATCACTTACATAAAAGGAATAGTGAACTAAGTGGTAGATGCATTGAGTCGGAGACCATGCATATTTTTGGTGTTGCCTCTTCAAACGAATCTATGTGAAAAGATTCTAACTTTACAACACGACGATGACTGGTACAAAGAGGTCGAGGGTTTTATCGGACAAAACATAATGATGGTACCAATATTTGAAGGATTTATGTTGGACGAAGATGGATTATTGAGGTTTAAAAATTGGATTTACGTACCACTCAATGACAAGTTGAGGAGATTGATCCTAAGAGAGGGTCATAGAGCAGTATACATGGCTCACTCAAGAGTCACGAAGATGGGGGAGGACCTTAAACCCTTATTATTCTGGAAATGAATGAAGGCAGACATAGTCAACTATGTGGCTAGATGTCTAGAATTTCAGCAAGTAAAGGATGAACATAGACATCCAACAATATTACTATAGCCACACACTATTCCGGAATCGAAATGAGAGGTTATTTCGATGGATTTTATTGTTGGATTTCCACTGATGACAAAGAGACACGAATCGATTTTGGTAGTAGTAGACACTCTGACGAAGAGTTATCACTTTGTTCTTGTGCATACAATGTATCAGGCGCCTGACATAGCTAGCATTTTCATTAGTGAGATTGTGAGTCTGCATGGCATGCCTAAGAGGATTATATCTGATTGGGGATAGGTGTTTACTGGACGATTTTGGACTAGTTTCCAAGAGGCCTTGGGAACCCAACTTAACTTCAGTACTGTGTATCACTCGGAGACTGACGGAAAGACCAAATGAATGAACCAGACCTTGGAGGAAATGTTGTGCATGTATGTGATGTACCAACAAAAGCGTTGGGAAGAATTCTTGCCACTGATAGAATTCGCTTATAACAACAGTTACCAAAGCACCATTAAGATGGCATCTTTCGAGTTTCTTTACGGGTGACCATGTCAGACACCTTTGAGTTGGGATCGACTTGAGGATAGGGTCTTGGTGGGACCAGAAGAGATCCAAGAAATGGAAGAGAAAATGAAAAAAATAAGACAAATGATTAAAGAAGCACAGGATCGACAGAAGATTCATGCCAATGCTCACCATGTCTACCATAGTTACGAGGTTGGCGATCGAGAAATCTTGCGGGTAAAACCGCATAAGAGTTTGATCAAGTTTGGAAAGGGAGATAAACTCTCTCCTAGGTTCATGGGACCTTTCGAGATTGTGGAAAGGAAGGGGCCTGTGGCCTATTGACTAGCCTTGCCTGATATTTTGAGGCATATGCACGATGTTTTTCACGTATCTATTTTGAGACATTATATTAGTGATCCTACACAAGTTATTGACATGAGTTCCTTGCAGGTATCAGACGAGGGGGTGGTCACGGCTGAGTCGATCTGCATCCTGGATCATCACATTCAATGACTACGGTGTTGAATAGTAGATTAGGTCAAGGTCCAATGGGACCACTATAGTTCGTACTTGGCGACTTGGGAGGATGCATATGATATGCGCCAACAGTTTCCATTTTTGTTTGATAGATAGACTTGTGATACTGTGATACACATTATTTCATCACTTATACTGTGAAACTTTGGGATGAAGTTTAGACCAAGAGGGGGTGTATGTAACATCCCTCTCTTGCGCACACTAATCAAACATATTCTTTGAGGACACTTGCTCGCAAGTGATCTGAATTATTATACTATTAAACATTTGATTTTGATTATGAGGCGTTATGGTTTGTTGACATGTTGTTTTGCTGCATTGACATAGATAGGTCCTATTGACTCGGTTTTACTAGTGTGTAGGATTGTGGACCCCGAGGATGCAGAGGCATTGATGGAACCTCTTGGACTCCGGATCGAGTCAGGGAGTGGACTATTGGGGTTTGATTGTTGTATATATGATATTTGTGCATCTGATTAGATGATATGGTTATGGATATATTTTTGACATGATTTGTTGATGATGTAGGCTGACGATAGCTTGCCGACCAGACTCACATGTGGAGTAGAGGGGTCTCACACAACTACTAGATACGTTGAGGGAGAGGTGTGGACAGTATCCCTACCACAACCTAATAACACTCCCGCCATGGTTCGAACTGTAGGTTAACGACTACCTAGTTCGAGAAGACCCACGATGTTGTGAGGGACGACTGCGATAGCCACTCACGATGATTCTAAGGGGTGCACAATAAGGCAGGGGCCTTATTCCTTAGAGGCCCTTAGTCTCCCATAGGATCACCTGGCGGAGTATTGACTCCAGGGGTTTATATGTCTACCAAGTCAGTCAAGAGGCGAGTGGCACCCTTGGAGCACGTAGTGCGTCCTGAAGGGAACGTCATGCAAGAAAAATGGAATGAGGCGAGTGGCACCCTTGGAGCACGTAGTGCATCCTGAAAGGAACATCGCCCAAGGGAAACATAACGAGGTGAGTGGCACCCTTGGAGCACCTAGTGTGTCCCGAAGGGCACGTCACGTTGTTATTTAATAAATGGATAAACATAGATGGCCTTAGGATGAATAACGTGTTAAGGAAGATTTAAAACACTTCCTCTATTAAAATGTCGCCCAACCTAGGAAAATAATGTTTAGGTCTAAATGATACTTATGATAAAATTTTATCTATTTATTTATTTAATTAATTAATTAATTAATTTTTTTTTTTAATCTCTGGCGGAATCAACAACTAGTTGGGCACATGCTTGCATTACACGTGGCTGTGTTATCCAACTGCTACCACTATAACCTCCAGGTGTGCCCACGATACCCCTTACGCGGCACACATTGTAAGTCGGGGGGAGTTGAACTCGAAACCTCATGGAACTTCATTTTCACGACACTTGACAATTGAGCTGCCCCCCTGGGGGCTAAAATTTTATCTATATCTATATCTATATCTATATATAATAATAATAATAATAATAATAATAATAATAATAATAATAATAATAATCATGCGACGAGAAGGGGGTAAGTAATTCATTTAATTTATATATAAAAAAAATAAAATTTTTTTTGGGGAATAAAATTTACAAAGGGAAAAAGGGGAAATAATGGTTTTGTCTCATATGTTAATTAAAATTTTATTAACTAAAAAGGAAAAAGGGAAAAAGTTAATTTTCTATACCTGCCAAATTGAGTTTTAAATGAAAAAGGAAAGAGGGAAATATAAAAGAATTAGGAAACTAGGAAAAAGTGGGAAACATAAAAAAGAAAAGGGAAACACAAGGAAAAAGAAGAAAGTCCAACTTAGCAAGGTATCTAGCATTTAAGAACTTTCTAAATTAACTCAACTAGTAAATTAGTAAGAGGGAAAGTCATTAAAACTTGTAAGGGAATATGGGGACACCTATGAGCGATTCTAGGAGTTGCTTTAGGTGAGTGAGGGAAATATGGGTAATTAATTAATTAAGGAAATTAATTTTCGGTCCAATGAAGGAGATGGGTGACACATGTACAAAAAGGATTATTATGAATTAAATTATTGAACAATAAATTAAAAGGGATTTTGGAAAAGTATTGGACTTAGAAAATCTATATAAAGAGTGGAGGAGGAGGATGATGGATCTCTTCTGTTATGTGTAATGTTACGCTGCATAAATTTATACTTGACTGACTTAGCTTGTGGGAGTTGGGATAACCAACTCAGTGAGAAGTGGTAGCTCGACCTTGCGAGGCGAGCTGGGAGCTAGCTGATTCTTTGGTTAGTGTGTGTTGCCCCTTTGCAGCTTGGGGGGCTAAGGGGGGAGAAGAGTACCCCTAACATTGGCTGGGATGTACTCGTGAAGTCTCATCGGTCGGAAAGCAAGAGCTTCACAGAGCACGTGTGACATATCCTCAGGGTGAGCGACTTGGGCTCGATATGCTTCCTTTATTTCTGCATGGTAGATTGTTAGTATGATTTATGCTTTTAGTTCTGTATGTTTAATTAGGTAAAGAAAATGATTGTCTTAGCATTCTAGTTGATGACTAAAATTTCCCCCATAGCCTTTAGCTCAATGTTGATTGATTCCCATGGCCTTTGATCCCTGCCTGTCTTGACCGTCCTATGGTTTATTGATTTGCGATGATTTCAGTTTATTTTTTCCTTTGTCCCTAGCTCATCAGTCCACGCCCGAGCAGTCGACCAGGAGCCGGATCTACAGTTGTCACTTCGATGTTAATAGACCTATGGATCCAAATGGCCTACTTTTTTGTGCGTGGATGATGAACGAAGGATTTTCTTGCCTGTTGCCTACCCCTGTTGATTTTTCTAGGTAGTGTGTAGTCTTGCGCCTTGATGCGATTAATTAACCCTGCAAATTTTGATTTATGGCGAAGTTTGTTTTTACTCTACGATTTAACTTTGCGTTTTTATATAAGTTGCTGGATCAATTTAAACTCTGTGTTTTTTTTTAAATATCACTGGTTACATTTAAATCTATGTTTTTATATAAGTTGTTGGATCAATTTAACTCTGTGTTTTTAATTATCACTGGATACATTTAAATCTGCGTTTTTATATAAGTTGTTGGATGAATTTAACTCTGCACTTTACTTAATGCTGGATAACTTAAATCTGTGTGGCGATACCCCCTACAACTTCACTCCGTATTTGTTTTAATGACATCAATGTTCTCTGCATTTTGGATTGTTGCATGTGGATTGATAGCTTTATTGAAAAGTCGCGTGGTTCACTGTGGATAACGATTTATTCTTAAGGATTGTCTTTTCATGGATAGCCATATTTTTATGCCTACATTTGTTGTTAGTCCGACACTCATTCTTATGATTAAGGCTGCTAATTTTTATCTACCTGCAATTTATACTTATGCCGACGTTTCCTTCATTACATAGCGAAATCGTTCTGGTGCATGCGTTTTCCTTTCTGGTTAAGTTTTTCTCTGCGTTTTATATAATGAATGCGTTTTCCTTGCTAGTTAATTTTTTCTCTGTGTTTTATATAATGAATGCATTTTCCTTGCTGGTTATTTTAGCTGCATGGATATTTTTGCCCATTGATGAAACTTGCGATTTGCTTGGTGAATTTTCCCTTTGAGACTGAGATTTTGCCTTTAAAAAAAAACTATATGTTACCCATGTGTTTTACTTTTACCCGACAATGATTTTATTGGCATCCTGTACTGTAACTCTCCCGATTTTACTGGCATAAAAGTGTCGACTTCCCTCCAGGATTTCCTCGAAGTTGATTGGCATGACTGCGATATCTTTGTCACAGCATTGATTGGAAAGATTTATTTTGATACATAACATGTTATTACATAGTGATTCTTACCCAACGATTGGGAGTTTAATATTCACACTTGAATTTTTTTTTTAATTTCCTTGGTTTACTTTTCTTACGGACGTGTTAGAGTGGTCTCAAGAATACTCATCACTCTTATCCACTGAACTTGTGGATGTCATTACTTCTAGTTTTAGTTCTCTCTCGATGCTTCTTTCACCCTACTGTCAAGTAATTCTTTTATTAAATCAAAAGAAGAAAAAAAAAGAGAAATACCCTTCTGGGTGAGCATCTAGTCACAAAATGTTAATTAAGTAAAGATTCGATTTCAGTTTGTGGATAAGGAGAATACTCCTTTCTTCTTGTCGTATCAAGGTAACTAATAATTATTATAAATAAGATGGACACAGTTCAAGTTCAATCATTGGGTATAACTAACTCTCCTAAAAAAAAAAAATCTTTTAGTGACTTCTCTTTACTGTTGGACCATAGAAATGATTTTAGTTTTCTCAATAAAAGAATGATACTTAGCCTTATGCGCCCCTGATCTGAACAAGCGATTTTGTCCTGTATTGAGAGTAAATATATATATGTGTATAAAAAGACACATATACGTATATAGGTGTAAAATATATAGATCAGTATATAAATCTGCTGCATCTCTCATTTCACCACTTAAATCTCTATACAACTTTATGTGTTAAGACATAACTTGAGACATGATTCCTGAGGCATTTTACGAATAGTACAATGATTATTTAACGTTAATTATATTATCCTTAATTCTAAAAAGTTCATCCATAAACATTATTTAATCTTCTTCAATAGCCATTCCTATTAAGTTTTCGGTAAATTAAAAAAATATATATCTTATTATAGAATACAAATCGCACTTTAACTTAACAAGTTAGCTTACTAGAATCGAAGGTCATGGGAAGGGAATTAAGGTTTTAACATTGTTCTATTTTACGTCTTGGATCCTTAAGTTAATACGGTTGTAGCCTCATGAAAATCAATGGCACTCATTCTCAAGTTATTGTAATGTAATTACAAATTTAAATGTTGATTTCGACTACTTGTGCAAAAAATAAAAATTGATTCAATTTTCAACAATCTTATGCTCTATAAGTTGTATTCATTTATATGCTTATGCTTAGAGATTGGAGGGATGTTTCACTTAGAATGAACTGGTTTGAGTAACTTTAACAACTCTAAAACAAGATTTATTTTGGCTTATAAAAAAAACAAAAAAAACAATGTGCTCGTTGTAGACTTAGATTAATCTTTTATTGACTTATAAATTGTTACTTTCACCTCTATATATAAAGTCATGCATAGGCTGTGTAAAATCAAGCAAAGTAAATAATATTAACTTACAATATTGTCATGTCGTTCCACTAGATAGAATTTCTAGAATGTGATAGATCACTAAATGTTGATGAATAAGTTAAATGTTATTAGTGCAAGTACATATTGTTGTTATCAAACAATTTATTACTGGGATTTTTTCTTGATCTTACAGGTTACTCTATGATTTTAATTAATGTCTATATTCTCTTATGGTTACTTACTTGATGAATGAAAGAGAGGGTGGTTACATCTAGTTGCTTGTATCTTTAGTTACCTAACTAGTTCTCAATAGTAAGTTTGTGTAATCATATTGTTATTCTATTTATGATCTATTGGACATAAATGAAGTTTTATCCTATAATTATCATCATTAATGTTTATATTGTAATCCACTTTCACCAATCGATGGCTAAGTAAATAAAGGGGTGTTACACTCAGAGAAAATTTCCCACTAATCTTTGACATGGGGAATGACTTTGAGGAGAGAAAAAGTAATCTTTTATCTATTCGAAAGTTTATGGAAAAAAAAAATACCCTTCTAGTGGATTCAACCACTTGTCTACAACATATGCGTCTATATGACCTTCAAATACAGGAATATTGAAGTTGATTTGTACCTTGAAGGGGGTGGTGCCTCTGCTCGAAGAAGATGTGTCTCCTGTTGGTAGCTGCCGAAGTATTTGCACGAAACTATCCATCATCTCGTTCCTCTGTTGCGTGAGGGATTCCTCAAGAAACATTTTGAAAGGATCGCCTATCCCATCATCTTTCTTTTCTCCTGCCATGAGAGGTCACTTGGGCATGCAAGATATTTTTTCCTCAAGATAAACAAGCTCGAGACCCAATTCTTTGTACCCTAACCTCGTTGGGGACATGCATTAAGACGATAAGGAGAAGACCACTCTGATACCATTGATTCAGATTTTATGAGAATAATGAAATGAATACAGATTATCAACACATTCTTAACACAAAATAATAGAAATACCGTAAAACTAGTTTTCTCTAGAATAAGGAAATAAGCTGAAATTGTAAAATGCAGTGGAAAACAAGCTTGCTGGAATGGTGGTGGCTTATCTCAGAGAAGAGATGTGACGATTGTGCTCATTCACAAGAATATGGTTACAATGAGGTTCTGAAGGCCTTTTACAATAAATAGGAATGTAAAAAAACCCTAGGCATCCAAAAATCTAACCCTAGGAGATGAAGTGCCAAAAGTCATGTGGGCCCCATTTGGGTAAGTTAGTACATCAACTTATCGAGGTCGTAACTTTTACATACGATCTCCATTTTAGGTGTACGATAGCTCATTGGAAAGGTATAACCAAGAAGAACAATTTTCGAGTGGCCCAGGTAAAATATAATTACCAACTTAATGAGAACTGTGACCTCCAAATGAGAACTCTGGCCCAAAAAACCCATATTTTTGCATAAAAAACATAAAAATCAACCCCCAAATAAAAAAATGGTGCTACTGGTAGCACCATTTTTTAAAACGGGGTCACAATTACAACATTTTTCAAACATGGCCTTCAAAACTTAGACAATAGCTCAGAAAAACCTTAAAGTCAGCACCTAAAAACAAAAAAAATGTTTTTGATTTTTTTTTTCTTTTCAAAACGTTAAATTTTGAGATCATTTGAAATCATATTTTTATCACTTGGTAGCATTAAAACCAAAACCTAAAAATCAACCATCAAATTGAAAAGTAATGCTATCGGTAGCACCCATTCTAAAATTGGTGTATTAAAATGACACATTTTTATAATGTGGTAAAATAACTCATCATTACTATAAAAGAAATCATAAAACAACCTTTAAATGTTTACTTTTTAAATGTTATTATCACGCAAAGCACAAGGTAATACACAATGCCATGAAAATATCACAATATACTTTAAAAATTCAACATCACCTTTTAATAATAAAAAAGTAAATACAAGTTACATTGAATGAAACATAAATAATTTCTTAAAAGTATTGTTATATTGACCATATTCAAAACATATGAGCTAAGAAATTTTATTATATTATCCATAATAAAAAGAAACATATCATTCATAAAACATAACAAAAGATTCATAACTTCATGTAAGATCATATGTAAGTTCAATGCTCTTTTTTTAGTTACCATTCAAACATCATATGGATAAAAAATTCTTAAAATGTTCCATACACTTATTCAGATTGACTCATGGTTTCTGAAATACCATAAGCGTATACATTGTATTCAAATGAATGTTTTGATGAAGATGTAGATGATCCATACTCTTCTCTATTGTCGATTAATGCACCATCTGAGTCTACATGCATGCCCAACATTTCATATGTCAAATGTCTTTTAGATCTACGACTAGGTTAAACAGACTTCCATCTTTCATTTATTTCTTGCGGCAACAACCTCTTGATAATATCTATTGTCTTGGAATCAAGAGTTCATCTCTTTGTCAAATTGAAGTCATAAACAAGTATGTCAACATCGTCTAATTTTAAGAGGTCAGTGCGACGACGAGTTGTATTTTGACCCTTTCTTTTTCTCTTTGTATTGACATGTTTCTCAACCACCATCTCTGGCTTGTACACACCATTGAATGGGTGTGTACTTGTTTCATACCAATGCACTTCAATTGCAACAACATCATCATTTTCTTTCTCAATCTTTATAACCTTTCCTATCCAGAATGGATAACCATGTGGATCCTTAGTCGCTAAAACTGTAATCATGCTACCCTCCTTAATATCTTGTACTGAACCCCTGTAAAGGTCTTCCATGGCTTCACATTGTGCACGTAACCTTCACGAACCAATATAAATTTCTCTTTCTTATGCTTTTGTAATCTCAATAGAACCTTGAGATTCTTGAACTTCAACAATGTTTGTTTCTTCAGATTCGTTTGGCATATTTTGTGGCCAATGAAATGGAGTCCTCAATATTGTATCTTCATTTTTTGAGCTTGAAATATTGTCACTTTGACTATTGAAAAAAGACTCCCACCAAACAGAATCAACAACATCAAAGTACTCATATGTATCCTTAATGGACTTTTTAATTTCTTCCAGGCATTCAGAATAATCTACATCTCTATTATGCCTTCATGGATTATGGATTTCAACAACTAATTTTAAAAATAATAAATTTGATGCAAAAAGTGGACGATCTGGAATGAACTTCAAAAATGATAAACCTGATGAAGGCCCCCATTATGTAGTAGTTGAATACTACTTTCCCCATATAAGTGTTTTTCCATCAATATTTTTGAAACAAAATTGATGTTGGAAGCTAATGTCATTAAGCTGCTCAATCCAATTTTCTTCACGATGTGATCCCTGAATAAATCTTCACATGTCAACAATTTCTTCTAATATATGAAAAACAGGCTCTGGAATGTATTCTTTCTTTATACATTCAATCAATGATGGTAGACTTCCAACATTTTTCCTCTTCAATGTTATGGAAAAATGACTGAAAATTTGATCAATATGATCATGAGTGTGTCCAACAAGAAGGAAACCAACTTTCACCTTTTGAAAGATTCCCATTTCAACAAGCATGCTTAGATATCCAAACACAATTTGATTTTTATTATCACGACTAGTGTTGTCCAACTGTAGATAGAGAACTTGAGAAATATTTCCAGACCAGTGAGTGAGCACATGATGAATTATGGTGATGGTCATATTTTCATCATTATGAATATTTGGAGCTATGAAGTAAACTCTTGGACACATTTTTCCATTGAAAACCATACAACCAACCAAGTGAAACTGAATGAAATTATCTTCCTGTAAATTTTTGGGTGTACGGACAAAATGTGGTAGAAGTGTTTTCTTCTGGTCCATGCCATCAATTATCACACCTAAATGTTTTTTTGGAGCATCATAACACTTCTTTCAATATTTGTACAACTTTTGTCTTTCACTTGATTATTGATTTCGATGTTCTTGAAGTGCTTTGATTATGGAATCTGCACATGACATAAAATGGAAATATTGATCGTATGTTTTCATAGTCGATAACTATTCGATTTAAAAAGAAAACAAAATAGTAAATAGATACCTCTTTTAGCCCCTTCAGATTTATCTCTTCTTGATTTAAGAGTAGCACATATACTTCAAATCCCCATCCTTGACTTCTTAGGAATACAAACATTGTTGAATTTCTTCTTCCATATTCTTGTAAAATAGGCATATGTAATAAAATTACCCTTTACTTCAACATCTTCAACATATCCTTTGTACAAGTTGTAGATTTCCCTCCTTGAAAAATTCTCTGGAATATATATTGTGTCTCTATCTAGCATACACTCTCCATGTTTGGAAAATAAATCATGCATCCATGATAATGCAATATTTTTGAATGGCCCACTCTCTCATCCATCATGTACCTTTGAATAAAATGATGGATATTTTTCCAACCTTGTCTGGATTCTTGATAGACAAAGATTACCAATTGAGTGAATTTTTTTAAAAGCCTTTCTACAAAGTAAAATATTCCCAATGCGATAATCATATATTGTATTGGTGGATATCATGCACCCCATCAAATATGAATTTTGCATGCTCTTATTGATTGACAAATATGTCTTCTTTTTATTCAAGGCATACATGTAGTCCATGCTTTTCAAACAATTCTTTTGACAACATTCACTTGAAATCAATTCTTTTATGGAAATTGATTTAGTGAGAAATTCTTTCCTAGACCTTGTATAACTAGAATGCTTTGGATCAATATAAAAAGGTCTAATATTGGTCCTAGACACAATGTTTCTTTGCAATGTCTCCACTATTTCATCATCCTCACTAGAAGGTTTTTCATTATCACCACAAGGAGTATCAAGCAAAACATTGTCAGGAGACTGAACTAGAGAATTTCGATCACCTTCATTTGTTGTAGCTAAATGTTTGAGAACATCATAATCAACATAATAATTTGGAGAAAAATAATCATCAACATTATGTCCATTATTGACATAATCATCTTCATTGCTTTCAAAATCCTCACTTGAGTGAAAATTTCCACCATCTTGCTTAGTGCCTTGAAAACCTTTATCAGTCTCTTGAAAATCCTCACTTGGAGGAAAATCAACATCAACATTGTTTCTTTTTAATTTATCACTCGGGAAAGAGTGACCACCAATGGTGTAATCATCTTCGCTACTTTGAAACTCGCCACTTGAAAGATATTCTTCATCATCCTCATTAATAGCTTCAAAATCCTCACTTGGAGGAAAATCTTCATTATCCTCATCGGTACCCTCAGAATCCTCACTTTTAGGGAAATCATCAGCACCAACATTGTTTCTTTTAAATTCCACATTCGAGAAAGACTGTCCAATATTTTCATAATCATCATCATTTATTTTAAAGTCCCCACTTGGGCGAAATTCTTCTCCATCCTCATTCGTGCCTTGGAAATCCTCAGTTGGAGGACACTCTTCATTAGTACCTTCAAAATTCTCACTAGGAGGAAAATCATAATCACCAACATTATTGTCTTTAAATTCTCCACTCGTGGAATTTGGTCCACCATTGTCATAATCATCTTCACTGCTTTTAAAATTTTCACTTGAAGGAATTTCTCCATCATTTTCACTAGTGCCTTGGAAATATTCATCAGTACGTTCAAACTCTTCACTTGGAGGAAAATTTTCATTCCAATCATTTAAACATTGATCATAGTCTCCACATTGACCTGCACTTTGATTATTTTCATTACTATTAAACTGTTGGCTAGATTTATCACCATCATAGTCCTCCTCTTCATCACCGGTGCCTTCAAAGTCCTCTGATTTAGGACTTTCATGAGGAACATGTTGAATAAAATTGCTTGCACCATGATCAAAATTATTACTAGCTGAAAAATGCGATGCCTCATTTGCATTACAAACATTCCTATGGCATTTCCTAGTCCCAACAGAAGAGGTATGCGAAGAATTTGTTGATGTCTTAGAAATACAATTTGCTTTATTTGATGAAGCCATCCCTTTTCTCTGAGAACATAGAATGATAGAAATCCTCACCGTCCCTATGACATTNCAAAATATTCCCTCCAAAATTTCCCTCTCAAAATTTTCCCTCCAAGTTTCCCCCCCAATTTTTTTCAGTTATTTTGCCTTAAAAATTAAAATCAATTTTTACTCTTTTATTTTGTTATTTACATGTTAAATACAATATTTATCATGTTTATCTATTTATCGCACATTTATTAAACATATTGATGATCCATATAATTTTAGGTATATATGTAGACAACATACCTAATTTTTTTTATCCCACATTGGTTATACTAATAGTAATTTATATCATTTGTGTTATATACATAGTCTTCTTTTATCTTTTTATATTGTGTTATATCTTAGGCAGTATTTGTTTTAGGATTTGGAGCAAGCTAAAACATCGAGGAGACATCCGAGGAGAATCTAGCAAGCAAAGAGGAGAACTTATCATTTCAGAGGTTAGTTTTTTGTTAAATTCTTACATGTTTTCTATTTTTTTCTAAAATCCTTAAGATTTTTTGAAAAAAAAGTTAAATTTAGATATAATTTTTTAACTTTTTTTTAGATTTTGTCTAGTTTTTTATGGTTTTTTAGGTTATATGTTATAACATATAACCTACGTTATAGGTTATTTATATGTTATATAACATATAACCTAGGGATATGTTATATAACATATAACATATGCTATATGTTATATAACATATAACATATACATATGTTATATAACATATGCTATATGTTATATAACATATAGCATATGTTATATTGTTATATAACATATGCTATATGTTATATAACATATAGCATATGTTATATTGTTATATAACATATAACATTACAGGTATCGCCCTAGCCCCCATGGCCAAGCCCTGGGTGCACCTGAGGCTTGGCCGTGGGGGCTAGGGTGATGCCTGACATCGCCCCAGCCCCCCCGTGGCTAAGGAATGATCCCCCTAACCCCCATGGACAATCCCTGAGCATGTCTGAGGCTTGGCCATGGGGGCTAGGGCGATGCCAGACATCGCCCCAGCCCCCCCGCGGCTAAGGCACAGTCCCATGGGATCGTGCCTTAGCCGCGGGGGGATTGGCGTGATGTCGGGCATCTCCCTATCCCCCACGACCAAGCCTCGGGCATGACATTGCCCCATCCCCCCGACACAATCCCATGGGACCATGCCTTAGCCACGGGTGGGCTGGGGTGATGTCAGGCATCGCCCTAGCCACTGCGACCAAGCCTCAGGCACGACCAGGGCTTGTTCGTGGGGGCTAGGGCGATGCTTGTAAGAACATATAACATATAGCTATATGTTATAACATAGAAACAATATGTTATATGTTATAACATATAACACATGTGTTGTATGTTAAACATATAACACACCATATGTGAATTGAAGTTTT
The DNA here is from genome assembly GCA_009831015.1 of Picea engelmannii. Taxonomy (NCBI): domain Eukaryota; kingdom Viridiplantae; phylum Streptophyta; class Pinopsida; order Pinales; family Pinaceae; genus Picea; species Picea engelmannii. Next base: position 45,482 of record ML789010.1, read on the forward strand.
GCTACATATAGGTTAAAAACATTTAATCATTTTTTAAATGGGTTTTTATAATCAATGTTATGTTTTTTAGTTGATTATAATGTGAAAGGCCTATTTTTTTTTTATCTTAATATAGGAAAATGTCAGAAAAGAGATTATCTATCAATATATTTGGATCATGACCTGTAATAATGGTATCAAAAAATGCAACTGGAACCTCCATCAATGTTAGGCAACAAAATGATAGCTTAACACCTAAGCTATCAAAGGCAATGAAGAATGTTAGAGAGTGTAAATCTATGGAAGGTGAAAACAAACAAGAATATTCTTGGTTTGTTAAAGACAAGCAAGGAAACAATGGATATAATATATATTTGTATTGTGCCGAATCATAACATGTGCAAGGAAATTATTGGGCACTTGGCTTGTTATGAGATATATGTTTGGTGCCAACCACATATATTGTTTATGCACTTGTCAAACAAGGGAGATCTTATATCAAGTTTAGATATTGTTTCAAATTGAGAAATTATAACAAGAATGAATGTTTTTCAGAATTATGTGCATCCATCATTGATGAAATTGAGACAGGCAATGTAAGTTTTTTATTTATATTTTTGTGTCGTTTATTATTTTTAGTATCATGCTAATGTTTTCATTTTATTTAACATGAAAATGTTATATTTTATTTTTACAGGATTTTGTTGAACGGATTTCACATATGTTAGTGGGGATTTACTCTACAGAGAATGATATCATGGATGTTATCAACAATTTTCATATTGAAAAGACACAAGAAGGAAGGAGAAAGAAATAGAAAGTAATGGAGTTTGAACCTACAAGACTAGACATAGAAGAACATTAAAGAAGAAAGAAAAATACTCATTCTAAAAATCCTAAAAGGGTTACATTTGAAAATGAGGAAACTCCAAATGAAGGTTTTGTTGAGATTGATCCCAATGAGATTATCACTCCTTCTCACAAAAATAACAAACAAGTTAAACGTAAAAAAACGATGGTTGATGATGAGTCTATTCCTATTGATTATGAAGAAATCATTGATTTAGATGAAACACATTTAAATCATAAAAGAGGAAGAAAATAAATGTTGATAATGTTCAAGAATCCATCATTAGCTCAGAGTATTATAGTGAAGGTTCTAAAGGTAGCAGAGAAATAATAACACCAGGTGCTGATCTAGAGGATGGTATTATGAAAACAACACAAAATGCCATTCAAAATAGAATGAGGACGAAAAACTTAGTTGATGATGGCCACGCATTTTAGTTGAATGTGAAACAAATTTATAAACACACAGAAGGGAAGGAAAAATATCAAATTAGAAAGCCACATAACTTGCATATTCACAATTTGAAAGCATGGATTAGATACAATCCATATGCACATGTGGTTGACTACCTAGTTCTTGTTGACCCAATGGAAGTTCCTACAAGGGAATAATATGATAGATCAAAATGTTTTGACTACAAATATTATGTGATTGGAGGAAATCATTTTGCAGAGGCTAGAAGCAAATTGATGCAAGAATATCCCAATAATCCTCTTTTTGAGACAACCAAATGCATAATTTATGCCAGTTTAACATATTCAGAAGAAAATTTACTGGCACAGGATCATAACACAAACAATGAGTACATAATGTCTATGACCTCCATTCAAAGGGTGAGATTTATCCATAATGAATTTTCTGAAATATGACACGGGGAGAGATCAAATGTTGATGTTAAGTTTTAGAAGAAATGTTGCATAGAAATAGGATTCCCACTTGATGATGAAAATACAAAAGAAAAATATCGCAAAGGAAGTGATATATTTAGATTTGTGGATAACTATTTTCAATTGGGATTTAGAACTAGACAGGTATGGGATTTGATAGATGAGATCTTCACCCTATGAGAAAATGTTGGTATAAAGATTCAAAGAATTAAGAAGGCTAAACCATTGATATGTGGCACAAGTAAGACAAGTCCTGACATAAAAAATCTTCTTGATGATATGACTATAACACCTTGGATATCAATACAAGAAGTGAAGGATGATAAACTTATCATAAGTATATTATCATGTGTTAGGTCGGGAGAATTGTCAATGGAAGAAATGTGTGACGAATTTAAAAAGTAAGTCTGCTGAGTTATTTTTATTTATGTTAGGACAAGATACTTAATTTTTTCAGTTTAATATCAGTTTAACATTATTTTTGTTTTATTTAGTCACAAGGTGTATATGAAAATACAAGAGGAAATGGTCAAGATGTTGAATGAATAAAGTTGGGATGATGTTAAACTCAACTATCCAGATTCAAGCTCTTCAACAATATTGAAACAATTTTTTGTTGCATTCAAAAATGTATGTTGATTTATTACATTCATACTATTTGTTTGTAAGTTAATTTATTTATATTTTAATAGTTATAGATATATAACTATATGTTTGTTTGTTTCATTAAAGATGCCAAAGAAGAATGCAGATGGAGTACCTAAAAATTTCAAAAGTTTTATTCAAAAAGCCAAGTTTGAAAGAGAAAGAAGGAGACGTGTTCAAAATGTTCAACTTGATGACACCCTTGATCACTACATTTGGAATGGGCTCGACATTGTTCAATATAAAGTGATATTAGGTGATTCTGAAAAACCTGCAAGTATTGTTCCTAAAAAATAATACTCCCTAGTTATTGCGAATATCCCTCATGGTTATAATATCCCAAACATTGAATATGATATTGAGCCTTATACTTACCAAGCTTTCAATAAAGTGGTTATGGGATTTATAGAAGTTACAACATCACCATTTTGGAGATTTCTAGTATTTCATTCCGACACACAACAAGGATTAGTACAATCAAGTTTCAAGGGGAAAGAAAACACAAGGAGGCAGTTTATTTGGCAAGATATTGAAAGTGGATGTTTAGAAATTAATATTATAAAACAATCTTATTAATTCACAAATTAATTGAATTTTCACTTATTTATGTTACAAGCACAAGCCAAATATTTAGAGCTCCAAGAAAGAATCATTTAAACATGATTTCGAGAGTATACATCTTGCAACCCGGACAAAAGATGATTCTTATAATTCTATTCTTGTCAATGAAAATGATGGAGAGACTGCTAGTAGTATATTGGTATACAATGCTGTGGTTAGAAAGCTAACATACAAGGAAAAAGATTTTAAAGGAGAGATGGTTAAAATTTATCAAAAACCACAAGCATTAATTAATTATCTTATAGATAAATTTTCAAATGAAGGAGATTGAGTTTTGGATTTATTCTCAGGTTCAGGTAAGAATTATGATCTAATATTTATGAAATCATGCTTCAATCTTAAATTATTTTT
>ML789010.1:57100-82057 GCA_009831015.1 Picea engelmannii
ATTAATATAATTCTCTGATTTATGGAGAAAAAACTTTCTCTCATCTCTTGAATATCAGCAAATTGTTTGTGTTCAATTTAACTAGAATTCTAGATCTATCGGGGTTTCTGCAGGAATTCTACATGGTATCAGAGCTAGATTGAGTCTAGTGGATTGTACATGATTTTATTTGGAGGTATAGATCATCAGGAAGCACAACAAGAAAAAATGGATCATCTCTCTCTGCCCACAAAACTCATTCTAAATCCTTTCAATTACTTTGAATGGAAGACAGAGATCTCTCTTCTCCTCCGAAGCAAAGGGCTTTACTGGGTAACAATGGGAACGAAGAAAGAAATGACTGCTGCAGCAGAGAAGATAAAGTATTTAAATAAATTATATGAATCAATTGGGCTGATATTCCTATCAATTTCTAGAGATCTCCTCTTTCATGTCAGTAGATCCACTACTCCCGATGTGGTCTGGACCACATTGGAAGGACTATTCAACAAGCAGGATGCAATGAGAGTGCATCAACTGGAGAATGAACTCATATCCCTAAGTCCAATTCATTTCAGAAACCTGCAATAATTATTCACCAAGTTCAAATCCCTCCTCGTTGAAATTAATGCATGTGGAGTCACGAAAGAGGAAGAACAACTCATCCTTTCAATTCTCTCGAAATTAGGCCCTGAATATTCCGTATTTGTGTCGTCTTTTCAAGCATCTAAATTGACTCAGGAAAAATGGAAAATGCCTCCATTGAATGATTTCATTGAAGCATTGAATCAAGAGAAATCTAAGTTATTCCAAATGGGTGCCATCAAGCATTCCAAGAACCAAGCACTTGCGGCTACTAATGCTCCAAAGAGCAGTGGAAAAGACAAGAAAAAAGGAATAGGTAAATTTCCTGAATCGAAGAAGGAGAGATCCGCAAAATCTTAAGATAAATATTCTGAGCCTAAGGTTAAGAATAAGAAGGAAATAATTTTTTTTAGCTACTGTTCCAAAGTTTTTCATCCCGAAGAAAATTGCATGAGGAATACTATCGATGAGATGGCTAAGCAATTGCAGCAACACAATCTCACAGTGCCCAAAAATGCAAAGAAGAAAGATGATAACAGAACTAGAGGGAGAGCACAAGATGGTCATGCTTTAATGGATGTCACATCCACTCCATCATCTTGGATCCTTGATTTAGGTGCATCAAACCATATGGCTGCATCAAAAGATGAATTTTCCTCCATCAAAGAAAGCACCAGAGCCCCAATTTACTTGGGAGATGCCACACCTGCAAAGGTGTGCGGAGAAGGAATTGTTGATATTGAAGGGGGATGCTTAAAAAATGTGCTTCATGTTACCTTTCTGTCCAAAAATATTCTTTTGATATATCATATCACTCATTCTGGCTCTGGAAGGAAGGTGGAGTTCACTCCGGACTACGCAGTGATTACCGACATTTCCACAGGCTCACAGCTTGCACATGGAATTGCAGATCACGGTTCTCGTTTGCATTTCTTCTCCCACTTTGTTCATAAATATATTAGCAATGTATTTTTGTCACAATATAATGATATCAACAGGTTATGGCATGAAATATTTCTCCATCTAAACTATAAGTACTTGCATCAACTCAACAAGGAAAATATGGTAGAAGGATTGCCAACTATTAAATTCACAAGCGGTGTATGTCAAGGATGCATTCTTGGCAAGCATCCAAAGAAAAAGTTTGACAAAGGGAAGGCACAGAGAGATTATTCACCTCTTGGTCTGATTCACAGTGAAATCATGGGCCCATTCCTGCAGCCTTCAATCAGTAAGGCTCGATATGTACTCACCTTCATAGATGATTTCTCTCACTTTACTTGGGTATTTTTTTGAAATTAAAATCAGAAGTATTTGAATGACTTATAGAATTTAAAGCACTTGATGAGAATGAGTCTGGGTGTAATATTAAGATACTCCGTACTGATAATGGGGGGGAGTATGTCAACAAATATGTGCAGCAACTTTGTATTGATGTAGGTATACAACTACAACACACAGTACCATATACACCACAACAGAACAATGTTGCGAAGAGGAAAAACCGGTCCTTAAAAGAGATGGCCAATTGCATGCTACAGTCGAAATCATTAGCTCCCAAGCTATGGGATGAAGCTATTAATTGTGAATCATACATTCAAAGCCAAGTTCCTCACAAATCACTCAAATTCACCACTCCTTTTGAATGTTGGACCGGTAAGAAACCGAAAGTGTCTCACTTTCGTATATTTGGTTCACGAACATGGGCTCACATTCCGACAGATAAGAGGAAGGATTTTGAGCCTCAAAGTGTTGAATGAATATTTGTTGGATATCCTGAAGGTTTCAAAGGATATATATTTCTAGACTCTCACATTGAAAAGTTCATTCTAGCTCGAAGTGTGAAGTTTGAAGAAGAATCACTACATGATTTTTCAGAAGACCCTGCCGAGGAACCACTTGTTGTCACTGATGAGGAGGAGTCAGAAAATTCTTCGAGCACTTCAGAGAAGAAATCAGAGCAGCCTTTTGGGTCTGATACAGAGGATGAGGAGTAGGTCATGGATTCTCCAACTCAGTTTCCAACTTGGGCAGAGAAAACCCTGCAAGATGCGGGTGAACTAGTCGATGATCCTGTGGATACAAGAAGAACTAGATCATAGTTTTTTGGGGCTCCTCAAGATCTGTCTGCCACAGAACCTTTGCTTCCCATACATTTCTATATGTCACTTGGTTCATATCCAAAGTCACACTCTGAGGTTGCTAGAAACCCACTTTGGGAGGTTGCCATAGATGAAGCGTACTCTGCTCTTATGGACAACAACACATGGGACTTGGTTCCACTTCCAAAAGGAAGAAAGCTTGTTCGATGCCGATGGATATATCGAACAAATATTTCTTCATATGGTGAGATCAACAAGTAAAAATCTCAACTTTTCGCAAAAGGATACTCATAGGTACATGGCATAGACTACACAGAGACATTTGCACCTGTTGCAAAAATGGACTCCATTCGATTAGTTTTGGCCATTTCCGCTTCTCACATATGGGAAGTTCACCACATGGATGTGAAGAGTGAATTTATTCATGGAGATATCAAGGAGGATATCTATATGGAGCAGCCACATGGATACATTCAAAACTCTTCCCTCATTTGCAGATTAAAGAAATCTTTGTATGGCCTAAAACAAGCTCCCAGAGCCTGGTATGCAAAGATGGATTCTTTCCTACTTTCCATTGGGTTCATTCGATGAAAATATGATCCAAATGTTTATTTTTTGCAACATGATGATTCCATTTTTTTGATATTAATTTATGTAGATGAATTACTGATGACAGGGAACCTTACTTCAGCTGTTGATTTGGCAAAATCAACATTGCACGATCAATTTTCCATGACAGATTTGGGACTATTGCACTACTTTCTTGGTATTGAAGTTTCTCAGTCTACTTCAGGGATCAATATAGCACAGTATAAGTATGCATCAGATCTACTTGTCCACTTTCATATGAAAGAATGCAAGCCAAAAACATCTCCCTTCCTTTCAAGGGTCAGATTTGAGGATGCGGGTAATACACCTTTGGTGGACAGTACACTGTATCGACAATTGGTTGGGAGTTTGTTGTATCTTACTCACACCTGAACTGATATCTATTTTGCAGTAGGAGTTTGTTCCAGATATATGCAGGAGCCTCATGAGCTTCACTGGAAATTTGTAAGAGAATCCTTAGATATGTGAAAGTTACTCCCAGTTTTGGTATCTTTTATGCTGTAGATTGCCCACTTTCACTAATTGGGTACACAGATTCTAATTGGGCTGGTGATGGTACAGACCGCAAGTCCACCTCTAGTTATGTTTTTAGCTTTGGTTCAGGGCCATTATGTTGTTCTAGAAAGAATAAATCTATGATTTATTTATCTACAACAGAGGTAGAGTATAGAGGTGCAGGGAATGTAGCTACACAGGCTGTTTGGTTGTGGGGGCTTCTCTCCAATTTTGGTATTCAATATCCACTTCCAATTGTCATATTTTGTGAAAATCAGGGGTCCATTCAGATATCGATTGATCCAGTTCAGAGGCAAAGGACCAAGCAAATTGAGATTCACATGCATTACATCCGCGAGTTGATCCGTGACAGAGTCAATTCACTGCAATACTGCCCCACAGAGCAATAGGTTGCAGACATCTTCACCAATTCCTTCACTGAAAAGAAATTTTTAGAACTGAGAGCTATGCTTGGAGTGGTGGAGACAACTGAGTAGGTCACTTTTGGCCACTCAACATTTTTTTTCATCTTTTGGGGGGTTTTTTTTTCCCACGAGGTTTTCCCTTTTTCCTCTTTTCATGAGGAGTTATTTTATGTAATGAGTACCTAAAATGGCCAAGTTGCCAGGACTCAATTTTTTTTTGTCATTACAGTTAGGCTTAAGGGGGGGTGTTGGAGAATAACCCTAAATTACATTAGTTTATACCTAGATTAGACTCCTAGATCTTGGTTAATACATTCATTTACACTTTATTTCACCTAATTTTTCCACATAAAGAAGAAGGGGGCCTCATCCCTAGATTTTAGGGAAAAATGATAATTTTAGATGAAGACTCAACTCCCGGTTCTTGATTTTCTCGATTTATTCTTGATTTTCTTGATTTATTCATGATTTATTCCAACTCCCCCATGCAAAAACTCATCTATTATTGGGGAATGCACACCTCCTCTTTGAGTGAGAGATTTATTCCTTAATTAATGATTTTTGTCGTTACTATTATTAGTAACTACTATTTCGGGTCAGTTAAGTGAGGTGGAACTGCTTCTCTTGTCAGTTAAGTGAGCTTAAGTGAGCTAATGCACATCACTTGAATCTTTTGTAAATTAATGAGTGTGTGACATGTATCTTTAGTGGTCTATGTGGAACTATGTGGTCTCCCTTAGCTTATGACACCTATTTTAGCTATTTCTATCTTTTTTTGACTAGAATTTCTATGTTGGAAATTCTATATATTCACCTCCTCTCTTCTTTTTGAGGATCGTTGCTCATGTATATTCATTTTTAATTAATATAATTATCTGATTTATGGAGAAAAAAATTTCTCTCATCTCTTGAATATCAACAAGTTGTTTGTGTTCAATTTAACTAGAATTCTAGATCTATTGGGGTTTCTGCACGAATTCTATAGTATACAGTTGGGGTTGAGCTATATTGGTGTTAGTTGTTCTACTATCTCTAAGGTGTCCAATAATGGTGGGAAATAAGGTCGAAGGAGATCTATGTTGAACACTGGGTGTAGGCCAAGGAAAGGAGGAATTTTGAGCCCAAAATCATTATCACCCATAGCCTTGGTGATGGTGTAATGACCATAACGGAGTGGGTGACGCTTTCGATGGGGTCTAGTAAGGCGTTCTTTCTGCAAATGCAACCAAAATTTGTCATCCACCTAAAAATTATGTGGAACCCGATGCTGATCATGGTGTTGCTTGTACTTTTCATTAGACTTGTGTAGAATATATTGAACCTATTGGCGGATGTATTGGATCCTCTCAATGAACTGGGTGGCTTTGTTCGCTTCAGTTGGAGAGGGATATGAGTCGGCCTAGGTGATCGCAAGGGGTAGTGAAACATATATGGGACCCAATGGTTGGAATCCCAACCCCGTCTGAAAGGGGCTGTGGCCAGTTGAGATATGCAGGGCTCGATTGTAGCTATGTTGGACATAGGGAAGGCTCTCATCTCATGTGCGAGGGTGATTGGAATTATACATGCATAGGATATGCATGATCATTTGATTTACAAACTCGATTTGGCCATCTATCTGGGGGTGGAAGGTTGTGGATTTGCTGAGTTTGGTGTCCAGCAGTGACCAGAGGCTCGACCAGAATGTGATGATAAATCAACTGTGCCGATATGAGACAATGGTTTGTGGGATTCCAAACTCTAACTAGAATTGTTAAAAGAAGATCTTGGCATTGGCCTTTGTTGTGATTCTCTTCTTCCAGATGGCCATAATCACCATCTTAGAAAAGTGATCAACAACCACAAAAACATAGTCATTTCCCTGCTTGGTGGATGGGAGGACCGACATGTAGTCCATGAAGATGGATTCACATGGCCTCTCAAGAGTAGACAGAGGGCTGTACATGCCCTATTTCTTAGTGGTCAGTTTGGAAATAGCACAGGTAGTGCATAACCTAATATACTTGCTGACCTCATGTTGAAGTTTCGACTAGTAGAAATGTTTCTGCAGTATTACCACTGTATTTTCGATGCCGAAGTGTCCTGCCACCCGATTGTAGTGGGATTCCAAGATCATATTCTCTCTCTCGCTTGATGGAATGCAGATATGGCCAAGATGACACAAAAACCCATCCTCAATATGGAAATTAGCGACATCTGCATTTGCGCCCAACATTTGGTAGGTGGTGGCGAAGTCCGAGTCTATCTCATAGAGTTGGGGCCATCCAGAGGTCTCATGGCCACAAGAGTATAGAACCATGGTGAGTGTTGTGACTGGAGGTCTGTTGAGGCAATCAATGATGTGATTGGTGCTTCCTATTTTATACTTGATGTTGAGGTGGTATTGCTTCAAGTATGTGGACCACTTATGATGGAAGTCATTCTGCAATTTTCCTTGTGTTTGCATGAAATGCAGTGGCTTATGATCAATGTGGATGATTGTCTCCTTCCCAAGAATGTAATGTCTCCACTGGTGACAGGATTTCATAATGGAGTAAATTTGTTTTTTGTAATTAGGGTAATTATAGACAACATCTGATAGTGTCTCATTAATAGGCCATGGGGTGGCCGTGATGAGTGAGAACATCACCCACAACATAGTCTGAAGAATTTGTCTCGATATCAAAGGGTTTTTACAGGTCCAGTAGTGAAAGTACTGGGGCTGAGCACAAGCGCTGCTTCAAATCATCGAACGCTTGTTGTTGGGACCATCCCTACATAAATTTCAGCTTACCACCACCCCTAGTTACTTCGCTGAGGGCCCATGTAATATGGGAGAATCCCAACACAAACCTGCGGTAGAAATTGGCAAGGACCAAGAATCTCTGAAGCTTAGTGAGTGTGGTTGGGGATGGACACTGACAGATGAATTGGATCTTGGCTGGATCCACATGTACACCATGCTGATCAATGATGTAGCCTAGGTAATGGACCTTGTCCATGCCGAAGGAGAATTTTTCCAAGTTAGCGTATAGCTTGTGTTTCCGCAGGGTGTGCATAACATGTTGAATATGATGCAAGTGTTATGCCCAATTCTTGTTGTAAATGAGAATGTCATCCAAATACACCACTACAAAATTATTGGTGAATGGTCACAGGATATCGTCCATAATCCTCATGAACGTGCTTGGAGAATTTGTCAAGACAAAGGGCATGAACAACCATTCGAAAATACCTTCCTATGATTTGAAGGAGGTCTTCCATACATCTGTCTTTTCTATCAGGACTTGGTGGTATATAGACTTTAGATCAATCTTACTGAAGTATTTATCCCCTGTGAGATGATCAAGGAGGTCGTCGATTCAGGGTATCGGGTATCGGTTTCTAACTGTTATTTTATTCAGGGCCCGGTAATCAATGCAGAGTCACCATGTTCCATCTTTCTTCTATACCAACACGGTTGGGATCCCATGAGGTGATGAGCTAGGAAATATGTGCCCCTTGTGGAGAAGTTCTTGGATCTGTCGATTGATCTCCTCATTCTCTAATAGAGAGAAATGGTAGACTATCCCATTGGGAAGAGGTGCATCGAGGGTCATATTGATGGGGTGATTGACCTGACAGGGAAAATATACCTCAATAGATGAGGAGAATATATCCAAGCATGCTTCCACAACCTTATCCACTTGCTTCTGTTGTGTGGAGTGGTCGGTCCCAGAGACCCTAGATGTGGCTGCGATCTTTCACTCATTCTAAGAGAGAATCATGAAGAAGAAAAACTTCCCCATTTGAGAGATGACCTTCCTACATTGCTTGGCATAGATCAAGAAAATAACAATAGGTGGGACTGCTTCCAATATCCTCTACAATTTCGTGTTCAAAGTAATAATAACACTGTGAGGCCTAGAATCATATACAAAATGGTGTTTCCATAAATATGGTTGGCCCAAGAGAACATTACAAACTTCAACAAGAGAAACATCACACAATACCTCATATTTGAAGGGGTTGATTTTGTATGACATACGACATTGTTCGCTGACGCGAATTTTGCTTCCTTGACATAGCCATCTGATGGTGTAGGGATGTGGGTGCGATGTTGTCGGCAGGGTGAGTTGCTTGAAAACCTCTGCTGAGATGAGGTTCTTCTAGCTACTGCTATCAATGATGAAGTGCAGCAGGGTACCCTTCATCCACATCTGTGAATGAAAAAGGCGCTTGCCTACCTCTGGCTCATCTGGTTCACTGGGCTAGAGCTTGGTGGTAGAAATGATAGCACTAGGTTCTACATCAATGATCTATCTCCCCCTTTCTAGTTCTGAGTTAGAGAAAAAAATCGCATTTGATTCAGAGGCTTTCACCTCAGCCACCAATGATTTCTTAGAGCGACAATCAACAGTGTTATGCTAGGGGATCTTATGGAAATCGCACCACTTCCCGGTATCTTTCTTTGTCTTTCCAATGTCTTTATTTTATTGTGACCTTGAGTGGTTGTCCTGAGGTGATCTGTCTTTATTCTGTCCTTTGTTCTATAGGTTGGGGCTACCCTTTCATGGATTTTGCTGTGAGGGGTTCACATTCCCAAATTGTTGTGTCTTTTGTTTGAGCTTCTGCTCGGTTTTGACGACACATCGATAGGCCACGCCCAAGTATGAGATGTCCATAAACTCCATTTCAGCCTAGATGTATCTATGTAGACTGTCGCGATACTTGAGCACCAAATTTAGCTCAAAATATTGGATACCCAACTTGGTGTGCAAGGTATGGAAGATATTTGTGAACTCGCGCACTACTTGGTCTCTTTCCTACCATAGTGTGGTCCATTTTGTATACAAGTCATCATAACTTCCAACAAGGTACTATTGTTCCTTAATAGCATCCCTAAAGGACTCCTAGGTGACCACGACTGTAAATAATTAGGGTTCTTCTTTTTCCTTTTGCTCACATAAAGTTTCCCACCAATGTTTGACACGGGGAAAGACTTTGAGGAGAGAAAAAGTAATATTTTCTCTATTCGAGAAGTTATGGACAAAGAAATACCCTTCTAGAAGATTCAACCATTTCTCTACATCATCTGTGTCTATCTGACCTTCAAATATAGGAATATCAAAGGTGATTTGTACCTTTAAGGGGGCGGTGCCTCCGTTTGAAGAAGATGCATTGCCTATTGGTAGCCATTGAAGGATTTGCGCAAAACTATCCATCATCTCGTTCTTCTAGTGCATGAGGGATTCCTCGAGCAACATTTTGAAGGGATCTCCTTGTTAGAATATAATGGATGTGCTTGTTTTACCATCGAAAATATCACTATTGTCACCCAACCATAGGCCGAAGCCACCCTCCAAGCACCTTAACCTTGACAGAGAATCACTCTGAAAGCAAACCCTAGGCTAGATAGCCAAACATAGGGTAGCGCACATTTCCCAAAGGATAGCACACATTTCCCCAAGGATAGCACACCAAACAAGACTTGACCAGATAGTCCAAACCATAACCAAGAGAGAGTCCAACAAAAAACCAAAATCTGCTAGTTGTAGCAGCTACAATGACAACTCTCCTCCAAACTTGTGCAGAAACTAGGAAACTGCAATGCGCACAAGTGGTGCTCTGCAATTCTGAGAATGCCTGCTAGAATGAAGACCGGCCTCCTATATTTATACTAATTATGGCTAACTATCTGGGCTGACTTCTCATTCTGGGTGTCTATTTACTTAATATATAATATTTCTTCTAGCCATCTTCTTCTCTTGTAGGCTAATAACCTAATACCAATTATCCTCTTGATCTGACTTGTCTTCTAGGGTTATTAGCCAACTCATTAGGGTTTCTTCTTGCTTCCCAGAATATTCTATTCTTATCAGGTTTCCATGTGGAGGTAAATACCTCCCGCAACTACCATAATATAAACACTTCCTCCTAGATAGGGAGGTATTACAGGTAATGGTCTTGAACACAAACATACCATTCATCCGGTAGCATCAACATAGTTGTATAGAATATATCATGAATAGATCATGAGCATCATCATCACCATCAATGTCATCAGATGCATCATCTCTCGAAACCATACTCTATCTGAGTAAAGACATGATGCTGGATAAGTCACTCACACCACAGAGTGACACAAGAGCCATTCTTCTAATATGGACATATGTCCTAGAAAAATAAATGTCTTGAACCATTTTCCATCTGGGAAATCTCTGTCCATTGATCATCCATCTAGATGATAATAATTTTCAACATTGTTGATAGTCTTGAAGGAAATCAGAACAATATCATTCAATAGAACACAACTTTGTCTATCCATAGTAGTACAGAACTACAATCTAGTGGTACACTACCACACCAAGTATCACATAGGTACTTGATCAGTGACGTATAGTCACAAAAAGTGGAACACATCCACCACAATAGTATACATCTACTGTCTAGAGACATACAATCTTCATAACAAGCATCTGATATCAACCTACACAGAAACAATGTTAGGATATAAACTGAATCATTTGGGCCATTCTTCCACTCACATCTGTGAGATCTTGGAAGAGCATCTTCCCTCAGAAGGTCAAACATCAATGATGAGTTATCTGGACTATTCTTCTCAAGCAAGGAAGAATAAATGTCCTGATTTCTAAGCCTGGACCATTCTCCACCCTGGGCCTTTCCTCCAACACTAGACAGAGTGTAACTCGGAGAGAATGAGTTTTCCCTAAGGAATGTTTGTCCCTGATTGTTGAATTTGGACCATACCCCACCTTGGGCCATTCCTCTGACACTAAAAAAATTGCAACTTGGAGAGAATGAATCTTCCTTAAGGAATAACTCTCCAAACCATTTCCTAAGGAAATGACTGTCTTGCACCAACCTCCAAAATGAACCATTCCCCATGTTAACCACAATGGGAAATCACTGTCCGGTGAGGCGGGCCATTCTTCTTGAGTAACCCTCAAGAAGAGAGACTTCCCTAGACCATTCCCCATGTTAACGACCATGGGAAATCATTGTCTATGGTACATCAACAATCCTTCGAACCATTTTCATTACGAAAATGACCGTTCGATCTAGACCATTTTCTGCACTAGAAAATTCCTGTCCGTCAGAAATCTCAAACCACTTTCTGAATTGGAAAGGAACTTCTCATCTTGGACCATTTTTTAACTGAAAAATGACTGTCCATCAATCAATAACACATCAATGGTCCCTCCCAACCTGGGAGTCATCTCTTCCCCTTTTTTTTCAATAAGGAAGTCATCTCCACAAGCTCTAGCTTGAGTACGCAAACTCTTTCATCTTGGACAAAATATTTACCAAAATGTCTGCTTATTTGCTCATCTGTGGAGATATTTATTGGAGAACCACTTTCTCCTTTCTAGACTTCATCACAGATAATTTAATGCTTGATTTCAAATGTACTTCGGTCTGGAACACTGGTTTTATCTGAAGGATTCATATAGCTCTGATCAATAAAGTATATCATTGTTGGATTCCTCTTTGGTTCCTGCTAGCTCATGACATCGTGGCAAGGGTCAAACTGGAACATATCCATGTGGCACTTCTTCTGTCATCGTGAGATCTTTGTCATGTATTGGCAATCCATCATCCTGATCTTCTGAGTAGTCATTCTGATACAATATATTTGTTATAGAAAATCTTCACCATGCTTCTGCTGTGCATTGGAGGTTCTCCACCAAGTTGTCTTCTTCCATCTGTATACAAGGGTCTGTTTCTAGTATACCTCAAAGCCTTGAGGTTTCTCTTCATACACTCTTTGTTCAATTGCTCTGGGGAATAGTATTTGCATTCATCTGATGTAGAACTCCAACCCATGGATATTGCGGATGATATAATGACTCATGTAGAGGTATGTATGGTTTACTGGAATGAACAATCATCATAGTATTCTCCCTCCATCTGAGAGAACCTCTAGTTCTAGATCTCGCAATGCTTTCATTCATAAGTCTTACATACGATGTTCTTCATCACAACTTTCAGTTCCTCCGCTTGATTGATTTTAGTGAGTTCATATTAGGCTGGTAATCTTGTCATTCTTGATACAATGACTGGTTGTTCTGGATTTTGCTTTCATTCTTGGAATCTTCATGTTCTTCCTCATGTTTCTCTTTATCTCTTGGGTCCATGGAGTTTCTTATAGATTCCATGCCCTAAAGATTCCACTTCTTCCTTTCATCATAGGATCATGGATGTGGATGGACAACCAGGGATACTTTAAGGATTCTCTTCAAAGAAGACTTCTTCTAAGGTTGAACTACACACGTACTGCCTTTCATGGCTTCTACCATGGATATATACTTCATCATATTCAATGGATAATAGGATTAACTCCCTCCTAATACTTTCTTCATGTATGAGTGCATGTTTTTCTTTTGGAAATATATAATCGGATCCCTCCATCTAATAGAGTCCATGCTTCCGTTTTCATCCTTATTGTCTTCTCCAAAGTGTCATATGTCTTTCTCCAATTTCCTCTTGATTGCTGACTTATCTCTATCTTTGCTTCTTCTAAGTTTCTTCAAGATTGATTCTGATTTTGGCTTATCTTGTAATAGCTTCCACATGATTTGTTTGATGTATTTCATCCATTCATGTGTATTATCTGACTTATATAATGATAGCAATCCTTATCTTGTTTGTTCTTCCATAGGTATAGTTCTTCTTGGAACATATTATCTTCTAAGAGATAGATATACAAGATATGTACATAGACTATGGAAACAAGATATGTACAAGAACTAAGAAGAGTATTGTTACCTTGTCTTTAGAAGAAGTCTGTTTTATCCTTCTTGGTCTTCTTTGTAGGTTCCTTTTCTTCATCAACTGATGCTTCGTGTTTCCCCTTCATTTTCTTTAGCTTGCAACAATGATTCTTGTAGTGACCATACTTTTGATAGTTGAAGCATTGTATTTCAAACATGTATTTCTCTTGATTTGGATTCTTCCTTGAACCAAACTTCCTTTTGTTCCTAAAATTCTTGAATCTTGCTGTAAAGGCTTGATCATCGTACTTATTTTGGGGTTTCTCTTTTTCACTGATACTTGATTTTTCTTGAGCACAACAAGTCCAAAGTTCTTCAAATGTAGCATGCTCCTTCTTTGTGTTCATGCTTGCGGAAAATGCATCCCATGTCTTGGGATGACCATTGAGTACTATGTTTACCAATTCCTTCTATGAAATGATCTCTTCAATATCTTGTAGTTGATTTCTTAACTGTGATATTCTCACAAGGTATGATGTTATGTTGTCGTCATCATTCATCTTCATGTCACAGAGCTCATTCTTCAGACTCATCACTTGTCCAATGTTTCTAACTGAGAGGAGGTTTGTTAGGGAATCATACATATTCTTTGATGAGTCAATATGGGATATGTAGGGTATCAAGTGGTCTTTTATAGAGTCCACTATGATACTCATGGCATTGATGTCACTATCTTTGAACTTTTCCATAACTGCAACGTTCTGCTATTCTTTCTCTTTTCCTTCTTCAAACTCTGGTTTCACGATCTTTCCTTTCACGATATCCAACACTTTATTCTTGGCAAGGATGAGGTCGATCCTTCTCTTCCATGCTCTGAAGTTAGAAGCTCCATCTAACTTGTTTTCTGACTTCATGGAGTAGGTCATGGCTTCTTTGACTTGGTCAACCCTAGATTTGACCAAAAACTCAAACTTCACATCTTGGCTTGCTGAGAGTACCAAGAGATGCGCTAGGCTAGGGCACACTTGGTCTATCTGGAAATTAGGTCAATCCCTTCATTTAAGGTGCCTCAATGAGAGGATTAGGGTTTCTGCAAATACACTTGCTAGTAACCCTAGTGACAATGCTTTGGTGACTACTCTTGCTAGAAACCCTAGCATTAGTTCTCCGAAAAGCTTAATATCCTTATGGCTATGCTTCCTTCCAGTGGTTATACTGAATGAAGGAGGTGTGGGCCCATAACCTGTTAGAATATAATGGATGTGCTCATTTTACCATCTACAATATCACTATTGTCACCCAACCATAGGCCAAATCCACCCTTCGAGCACCTTAACCTTGACAGAGAATCACTCTGAAAGAAAACCCTAGGCTAGATAGCCAAACAAAGGGTAGCGCACCTTTCCCCAAGGATAGTGCACCAAACAAGAGCTGATCAGATAGTCCAAACCATAACTAAGAGATAGTCCAAGCCAAAACCAAAATCTGCTAGCTGCAACAACTGCAACGACAACTCTCCTCCAAACTTGTGTAGAAACTGGGAAACTACAATGTGCACAAGTGCTGCTCTGCAATTCTGAGAATGCCTGCCAAAATGAAGACTGGCCTCCTATATTTATACTAATTCTGGCTAACTTTCTAGGCCGACTTCTCATTCTGGGTGTCTATTTACTTAGTATATAATATTTCCTTTGGCCGACTTCTTTTCTTGTAGGCTAATAACCTAATACCAATTATTCTCTTGAGCTGACTTGTCTTATAGGGTTATTAGCCAACTCATTAGGGTTTCTTCTTGCTTCCCAGAATATTCTATTCTCGTCAGGTTTACACGTGGAGATAAATACCTCCCGCAACTACCATAATATCAACACTCATGTCCTGTCATCTTTCTTTTCTCCCACCATGAGAGGTCGTTGGGGTGTGCAAGATCTTTTGTCCTCAAGAAAAACAAGGTCGAGACCCAATTCTTTGTACCTTGACCTCATTGGGGACATGCATTAAGAAAGACAAGGAGAAGACTACTCTAATACCACTCATCCAAATTTTATGAGAAGAATGAAATGAATATAGATTATTATTAAAATATTCTTAACACAAAATAACAAATATACAGTAAAACAGGTTTGTATTCAATAAGGAAATAAGCTAAAACTGTAAAATGCTGCAAAAAACAAGATTGCTAGAATGGTGGGGGCTTATCTCTGAGAAGATATGTGACGACTGAGCTCATTCGCTAGATGCTCATTACAATGAGGCTCTCAAGGAATTTTTACAATAAACAGGAATGACAAAAACCCTATACATCCAAAAACCTAACCCTAAGAGATGAAGCACCAAAAGTCATGTGGTCCTCGTTTGGGTAAGTTTGTACATCAACTTCCTGGGTCGTAACTTTTTCATACGATCTTCATTTTAGGCACATGATAGCCCATTGGAAAGGTCTATTCGAGGAATACACATGTTTACAAGGGAGAGCCTCATTTTTTTTTATTGTGGTGAGCCTAAAAACGTTGTTTAGGGCCTCAAAACGGCCCCTGAAGTAAGGGATCTGAAAACTAGAAAAAAACTGTTGAATTGGCAAACTTAAAAAATGAGCCAGTTGGAATAGGTGGGAGGGCAATGAAATCCATATGGATCATCAATGAAGCTACATATCAATTCCATGAAGTTTGGAAACTTCGTCGAAGGTCTTCTCTCCCTCAATTTAATCCTAGAAGCCTCCTGCTCCTGAGCATCCATCAATGTCATCTTGTACCAACTCGGTCTGTTGATAGGATTGGAAGGGGATAAATCTCTCTTCCCATATGAAAGTTGACTCCCCACAATGGAAGTCTGTGAACTATGCTCAAGTCTTTGGAGCCTCCTGCTCCTCTTCATATGCCACTGACAATGATCCATGATCCAAGATCTCCTTTGATCCTCTTACAAGCTGGACCCACGACCTATATAACCTACCCTCTCTGACACCAATGCTAACTGTTGTGTTAAGGATAGCTCCCTTTGGACATATGAGTACTTTCCTTGTTTGAAAAGTAATGAGAAAACCCCTGCCCTCCAAAACTAAAAATGAGAACAATTTTTTCTTCATTTCTAGTACATACAACACATTTGCGACCTCTAGAAATCCTCATGACTCTAGCTAGAACCTCACTATCCCAACTCCCTCTACACCACACTTGGAAAGAGTTCCAAGCTCTACATCAAGATCTAATTCTATCTTTGACAAACTAGTGAACAACTCATGTGTCCTTGTCATATGACGAGATGCACCATTGTCCAATAACCAAGTACTCCTCATAGTTGTGTTGGTATAAAGGAAAGAAACCAATGAGTAATCCTTCTTGAACTTTGCTACAAAATCATCAAGTCACATTTCTGATGATGTTGTTGTATGCATATTTCCTTTACCCTTCTTCTTTTCCAATCAATGAAATGCATAATATCCACTCTTATGACACAAGAAGCACTTGATTTTACTCAAGTTCTTCTTCCTCCCTGGCTGTGATGATCTTCCATCACTATTATCCTTCTTGCTAGAATTGTTTCCTTTTCCCTTCCTTGTCTTACTGAAAAGAACCAAGTTCTCATCATTTCTTCGTTTCTTGCTACTTTTGAACTCTTCTTGAGTCTCTTCTTGGATGCAATCATATGAAAGTCTTTTCCAATCTGGGAGATTTTCCTGAGTGAAAACTCCTTTGACAAATGGTTCTGAAGACTTGGGAAGACCATTCAATGCCACATTCACGAGCTCTACAACTTCTATCTTCTCCCCTATGGATGCAAGTTGATCACGTACCTGAGTGATGATTAGAAGATAGTTGGTAACAAAGTTACCAACTTAATGAGAACTCGCCAGAGTTCTCATTTTTTAGAGGTCACATTTTTTACCTCCATTTCAAAAAATGGCACTATGGTAGCGCTCTTTTTAGTAGGGTGGTTAAAACCTTGAAATGATTGTCTTGACAACCAATACTGTTAAAACTACATTGCAAACAATTGACCCTCAAATCAAAAAGTGATGTTATCGCTAGCACCCCTCTTATTTTTTGAGTTAAAATTACGATTTAATTGAAATAGTAGCCCCGATCACTTGTACGGTCTTGAACAAAGAACTTCAAATTATCTTATAAATCAAAAAGTGGTGTTTTATTTATTAATCAATGTTATTTAATTTTTTAAATTTACGTTTAAAAAAGATAAATTGAAAAAAAAAATTCCACATACATGTTCCTTTTTTCTATTTAATTCTTTTTGAAAGAAAAAAGAAACATGTTTTTAGAAAAAAACACATTTTTTTATTATAAAAAACACATTTTTTTTTATAAAAAACACATTTTTTTTTTTTTATAAAAAACAAACTTTTAATGAAAAACCCCTTTTTTTTAAATGAAATTTTGTCTTTTTTAATGAAAACACACATTTTTTAAACGAAAACAATTTTTTTAACTGAAAACACACACTTTTTATTAAGAAAGAACTAAAATTTCTTTTGATGATGATGATGATGATGATGATGATGATGATGGTGATGGTGATGGTGATGATCAACATCCACTGAGTCCGAATTTTTCTATCAAACTTAAGAGGTTAAGGGATCACTTACAATTCTTTATAATTTTGTTTCTATGCTCAAAAAGAATTAAGCGAAGCTTTCCACTATCACCATAGTTTCGTTGACTTAAAAGGTTAGGAAGGTTGGTAGTGTGAAAAATATTTTGAAATTGAGATCTAATCTAGGTACAATATGGAAAATATAAGAGAAAGTGCTTTTCATATTCAACTTTCTTAGTGTCACAAAGGTGACACACTCTTTCATCCCATGAAGTTTTAGGAATTGACCAACGCCCAATTTCACCATGGAGCTTGTGATAATTTGTTCTTATCTTAGCAAGGATTATTTTTTTCTTTACACTTGTCAAAACAGAGAAATAATTTTGACCTTCTAGATTAGGGTTGATTACATCCTTATAATACCGTAATTTTATTTTTTCCTCTAACTTTTTATCAAAACACATTTTCTCCTTAAATATTGATTTAATGATATTTTTAAGAGTATCCGTATTCTGTAAAATGGTGTCTTCCATGATTCCCCAATAGCTTATCCAAGATTGGGAATATTTATGCGATCCTCTCTTGAGTCAAAGGTGGTTATGAATGGATTTTGAAGCAATTTTAGGAAGCCTCTTGTCTTCCATGTTGTTTAACTTGTTATTATACATTAGGTATCTAGTCATAGTCATGGTCTCAATGGAGGGAAGGATTGCCTCTAAGAGGAGGATGGGATAGGGAATATTTCCTTTAATTTTGAGATTATAGGTTATAAAATTGTTTTGTATTTTCTCTATCTTTCTCTAGGATTCACGAGAGATACTGCATCCCCAGAATTTGCATCTATATAGAATAATAGGCATAAAAAAAGTCTCAAAGTGGATTTTATTCTTATCTCATATCCAAATATCGACTAATTTACAATTTTTTTCAAGCCCATAACAATATTTCTATCCCCCAATAATCCTTTTTCAATTCTATAATTCCAGTTGAGCTTGTGGTGAATATCGATTCAAAGATATTTGTATGAATTCACTTTCTCCAAGTTCTTGTTGTCATATAAGAAGGTATCATAAGTGATCTTATTGGATTTAATGATCATGACCTTAGTCTTGTAAGTATTAATAGTCATACCCATATTGGTGAAAAAAATCCTTGAGTATTCTTAGTTGGTTTTCAAGAAGTGGGGACTCCTCACCATAAGAATGATATCATCAACATAAATAAGAATATTTATGAATATACCAGTGAGACCAGGGCCAACACCACCTTCTTCTTCCAAGCAATATTCTAACTTGTCAATGTATATGCCAAAAAGGGTAGTGTTGACGATTGTAAACGTCAACGTAATTTCGCCCGCAAAGTGTTGCTAAGCCTATTATTATATAAGACTAAATAATGCTAGTAGGTGGGACCCCCTTGAACTTTTGAAGATCAGGTCTATTCATTTTCAATGTTACGATGATGCGCTACAAAGTTACATGGTTTATGAGAATATGGTTATCGTTGATATCAGTTAAGTTTTTAGATATTGTTCCTTCATGATTCTACAACCTGCTATTCATTTATGGTATTTGTTCTTCTTGCCTGTGAAACAAAAATGTTAGTGAAAATTATAGAAAGGCATTTTGAGGATAAGTAAAATACTATATCTAATGAAAAAAAAGATACCTAGCTCTACGATACTATATGCATGAAAATACTTGTTGATAGTGGTTAAGTCCTAGCTAACAAAGAAATGGCTATGAAATATTGTTAAGTTACATTTTACATACATATGGTGGAAATTTCAGTGGCGCAATTTGGCAAGGAGATAATTCAATGGTTATGCATTGGTTGATGCAATCAATAGCTGATATGCATGTGTTACGAACCTAGGTGGCCCATGGAAGTAGTGGCTTGCATTTTTTTTATGGTGAATACACTGTTAGTGATGATTCTATTGTATATTTTTCAAGCGAATTATTTGAGTTATGACATGGGTGGTGCATTTGGTAAGGTAACAATGCAATGGTTGAATTGTGGAACTTTGTTTATGTTATGGTTTAAATGTGTTGACATTATCGATGCATTGGTTGATTAATGGTGTTAATGGGGGGCTTGTTGGCATGTACTATGGAGTAAATGTGATGTGGGTGGAGGTGACATGCATTTATTGCATGTCACCTTTACCCTTCCTGTTGGCCGCCACCCTCATCGAACTATTGTTTGATATGGCTATTGTGTTCACACTCTGGATTTTCAGCAGGGTGAAACTGCTCAACAACTCCTCGTCTTAAGGTTTTTGATTGACAAGTATGTCTCTTTTGGCCATTCTTGACTTCACTCTGGTTATGAAATGTTTTTGGCTCATTTTTTTGGGTTTGTGTTGTCCCGAGTGTTGCAACTGTGTGGTTTCGGTTTTGACTGGAAAATCAATGGTTCTGTGTATAATTGTTGTGAGTTCATGGCCTTCCTGGGTGATAGCTTTGTTACCACAATGTTTTGTTAAAGGTTTTTCTTATAAAAGGATGACTAGATGATTGTCTTCGTGGATCCTGGGTTTAACTAGAACCCTGCCCAACTCTGTCAAGGAAATTCCTCCCATCCGCGAGTATCATGGTCCTCCTTGAGCACATGCCTTCAGCCTGAATTTACACCATATTCGGTGCCTCCCTCCCTACTGATATGGCTACTGTGCGAACCCCTAAACCCTCCAGAATTGAGCTACATGAGAAGTCTGTCAAGCATGTTGCGATCATTTGGCCTATTACTTTGAATGCAGGCTCACCCTAGATTCGTTTAGCAGTCATGTTAGCATGGCTCTTGGAAAATACCTCTGTGACAATGTAATGAGCCCCACATTGCCAATTTCACTTCTAAGGGTCACAATCACCAGCCTGTTGTCAAAGAACCAATTTTTTGTTATGAAAGGGCCTCTGTCATTTTCATTTTCGTTCGCGGTATACACTGTGATCACGCTTGTTGGTCTATTGTTTCCCTTACCACAATGTCAAATTGTTGGTTATTATACAAATGTTAGAATGGTTCTTATGATGTTCATATGGTGGTTGGCATTAGTCACAGGGGTTTGCGTGGTTCACGCATGTCGCGTCCTGTAGGTGATGTTTTGAGAATTAGAAGTTTGGATTGGATATGTTTACTGCATCTCTTGTCATTGGTAGAATACATTTGAATGTGTGTGACCTGGTCACTCACAAGCGACTTAATAAATGGTCCAGAATGAATTTTTTTTTGAGTTATATCATGGTTATATATTGCTGTGTGCTTATGGGAATTATGACACCGTGGAATCCTCTTAGTTGTGCACCGCGTATAATATGGATGGCTTGCTTTGTATGTCCGGTGATACCCTCGAATTCTAGGTGCGTTTGTCTTTTTGCAATTGATCACTGTTGATGACAATTGTGTGGGATGTTTGGCTCATTTTTAAGTCGCACTGAGATATTTGTTACATAGTGACATGGTTATAGGGTTTTGGAAAATGGCTTTTGCATAGCCTGTGTTTAAATAGTGACTGTTGGTTATAGTCAATTGCCTTTCAAGCGTGATATGTGAGGTCTTGATCATTTTGATTTTTTCTACTGCATATATATGTATGGTAATGGATATCATTATAAGATCTCAATTGGATCTATTAAAAGAAGTAGATTCTTCATTATTATTTTTTGGAAATACTACTTTCAAATACAGACATGGATTGGGGAAATGTATGGAAATAATGGATGTTAATGGTCAAAGATTGAGTGTTGTTGTTGACTATTATAACATGCATAATGTACGAATAAAAGGAACAAGACGTATTACAAATTTAGTGAAGTACTTGCGTTTCATAACGACGTTGTATTGGATATTTTATTATTGAACAATGAACTAGTTAAATACACATGAATTACTACTCAGTCATCTGGTTGCTGGTTGATGTTATGAATTGCTTGATTAATATCATGAACAATAAACATTTTTTTTCCCCTCTCATTATCTCATTTTCTACTAATTACATCCCCCTCACATATCCCATATTCATTTTTCACCCCCTGTTCTGATATTGATCACAACTAAGAAAATTTATCTGTTATATTGAACATAAATGGCAGAATTTTGTGTGGATTGTAGTGAGGTTTATTGGTTTTCTTACAGTTGATTGTTGTTATCATTGAGAAGTGACCATATCTCTTCCCTTTTATTATATCATTTTTTCACAAATTACAAACCCCCCATGTATCCCTAGACATTTTTTCCATCCCCCTGCTCATTGATTAACATTAGAACAATTTGTATGGATTGGATTGCATGAGCCTGATACAATTTGAGCCAAACCTATTTCGTATTTTTAAGGAGTTTCCATGCATGGTTATTTAAAAGACTATTTGCTAATTGTTAACATATGCAGGATGAGTTTTTTCATTTGGGGAAGCCATGGCTAAGGAAACATAGGTAGAGGTAACTGGAACCGAGGCCGAAGGAGGCCTAGGTTCTCAATACAATTTGATGTTGATTATGAAGAAATTGGCTAATTGTTCCATGCTAGGTTCTTTAATAGGATTGGACAGGGAATAGTCCAACTGAGGCCTGAAAGGCCTCCCTTCCAAACCCCTCAAGCCCCTGATATACCTGTGCCTCCTCATGTCTCTTTACAACCTGAAGTCCTAGAAGATGATGGGTGGCAGGATATTGTTCACCCAGTAGTATCCCAACACCATGGCTGGCCAAACTTAACCTTTCTTGCTCATGCACCTTTGAACCCTATTGCCCAAGATGCCCCTAACCACTTGCCAGTGCAATCCTCGCATGCTAGCAAGAGATTTAAGACTAAATCCCACCATGCATCTGATAAAGGAAAAGTTGTCGCTGCCCCTTCCTCACCCTCTGATGACACTGACAAATCCATGTCTTCACAAATGCATCTGAGGGATGATTGTTCCCATGTGATTAGTGAGATAAAGCCTAAAGGTTTTGCCCAACTCAAGGCAATTTCAGGGAAATCAGGAGGTGACAACAACAACCAAAGAAGGGTTTCTTCATAGACTGGAAAATATAGGTTTTAATGTTTATGACATTTATTGTTTTATGATAGTGGACTCCATGGATTTTGGACAACATGTTTTATTTTGGACAACATGTCTTATTTTGTATATATGAGTATTAGTTTGAATTATTTTCAAGTTTTACGAGCTAAAATTGTTAAAGGAAAATATGTTTTGAAGGGAGACACAAGGGGTGTGTTTTCTTAACAAATGGATTATGTTATGATGTAATGAGTGTTGTAACTAGGGGAGTCACAAGGGGGTCCCACCTATTATTTATTATTTAATTATGACCCTATTATGATTATTACTTTCCCCCCCTTCCTTAACTAAAGTTAGTCAAGGCCTTATGTTAGATTAACTAATAAGTTAGTTCAACTACTCTAACCAATTCTAAATTGTTAAAAGATGAACTAAGGGGAGGAACAAGAGAAGGATAGAAGCAAAAGCATGCTAAGGTTTTCTCTTTGAGTTATGTTGAGATAGTTCAATTTTCATTCATTCATATATTCATCATAGCCTAATTCTCTTTTGTGATAGCAGGGTCTTATTGTGGACAACAACATTCAGGGTTGAATCAAATCATTCAAACACTTGCTCTTCAGAGGTGTTGATCTATCTTTGATAGTATGTGTAGACTTGTTTGTTTGTGAATTAAATTTCATGACTGATAAAGGCTATTGTGAAGAGTCGAGTGGGCAGAAATCTGTGGCAATCTGATCCAACTTTTAGAGTTCAGTTTTGGTTTTCTATCAGATGTCCTTTTGTATGTTCCATCAGGGATTTCTAAGTTTGACTTTGGTCCAAGATTTCTGTGTGAAGTTTTGTAAAGACAATGACTCTTTGGTGAATTGGAATGAAATAAGGGATTGTTGTATGTCTCATCTACATTGATTATGATATTGGTTTCTTTACTTCTGTTCTTACATTTATTTCAGCAACTAATATTTTCATAAAAATACATAAAAAGTGAATTTCCAACAAGATTTTTGTTGATAAAAGACTAGCCTAATCACTTGTAATTAATACTTGTGAGTTAGGATATATTTTTTTTGTTGGATATAAACATAGGGTGATATTACTATCTACTTTAATTTAGCTAAGTAAAGTCTGAAAATGCTTGAGTAAGATCAATTCATATCTTCTCCTCAATAGGTAGGGAACAAGGGACAACCTTGGTTGAATCCAACACTACAGTTAATATCTTTCTACCAACCCTCAACGCTATTAAACTTGGAAATAACATTATCATATAGCCTTATTGAAAAAACCCTCAAATTGAAAGGTACTTTTGTCTCTTCCAATATATTCCAAAGGTTTTTCTCAGGGACTGTGTCAAACGCTTTTCTAAAGTAAAAAAAAAAAAAAGAAGTTTGGTTTTAGTTTTGCAGAACTCCTCTGTAATGATATTAAAGGTAAAAAGGTGGTCCATAGTCAAATGATATCTTCTAAAATCAACCTAGACTTTATCTCTTTTACTTTGAATTTATATCCAAAGGCTAATCTTCATTTCCAAAATAATTCCATAAAGTTTGGCTAAAATCAGGCTAATCATAATGTTCCTATAATTAGAGGGAATGTTTCTATCCCGATTTTTAAAAATAGGAACAATGAGGCTTTGCATCCATGGTTTAGGGAATCCATGCTTGACTACTAAATTGAATATCTTGTGTATGTGAAGGATGAGGATAGGCCCTCCGATTTTAAAAATTTCATCTTGGTAGCCTTCAATGTCCTTAGCTTTCCCATTTGCAATTTGCTTAACCCTAAACTCTATGTCATCCAAAGAAAACACTTCATCCTCTGCAGATACAATATGAATGGTGTCCATGGCATTAGGGAACTCTTAAATACTTTTAAAGTAGGAATTCCATTCCCTTAAGGGAATCATATTATGTCTTTATTATTTCATATTATAATTTTCCTCCAGAACTTCTTAGGATGAAGCCTAGATAGTTGTGAACGCTGCTCTTGCCTTTTATTGATATAGTACCCTTTTCTCCTTTTAATTAGGGATTTGTACATATGATCTTATCAATTTTTACGGACTCATTAAAAGCATCCCTAATGGATTTCCTAGCAATTTTTCATTCTTTATCATACCAAGGGTTGGTAGTTCTATTATTCTTTTTACAGGACACCTCAAAAGAGAACTTCTTAATAGAAGTGGAAAGGGTCATTGTAAAATTATGATAGAGGTCTTCAATGTTGTCCTTATAAGTTAGGACATGTAATTCACTATTCAAATCCTTTAAGAAAAGGTCAATTTTACTTTTTTCAAAGAGAAATTTAATTTGATTATTAGAATTCTCTTCAATGGCGCTGATCCAGGTGGATATTTGATCCGGATTATTTTCGGCACGAAATGAGATCGGAGATATAATAAAGAAATGCACAGAGATATCCCAGATGTTCAATAATATAACAGAAATGTATCAGAGATGCAACCATAAACATAGATATACAATAATACACAATTTCTATTAATCAAAGA
>ML789010.1:92345-106776 GCA_009831015.1 Picea engelmannii
ACTTAGCCCATGAATACAAGTCATTTGGTTGGATTTTTTCCACTTCATTACTCCATTCTAAATTATTAGGTCTTGAGTGTTGCAAAGCTTGACCAACTTAGTACCAAACAAATTCTTAGTTAGGTCTTCATAGCTTATTTTGTAGCTATTAGCTAGAACAAGGTCCTCATCTAACCATAAAGGATTATGGTTGGAATCATTACTTAAAAGAGTAGCTTGATTAGTTGTAGTCCTAACACTAAATTCTTTTAGCAAAAGGATATTACCTTGTCTGAAAAATGTTTAAAAATCACATAAAAAATAAAAAGAAATAAAAAAAATAACATAAGCATTAAAAATGAAAGTTTAAATTATTTAAAAACAAAATTTTGTAAACCAAAATTGATAAAAAGAAAAACATTAATATTAAAAAACAAACTTAAATAAAAAAAATAAAAAAATAAAAATCAAACTTAAAAAAAAATTAAGAAAAAAAATTAAAAACAAAATGCATCAAATTAAAAAAAATTAAAAAATTAGATTAAAAACAAACCTTTTTTTTTTTTAAATCAAACTTAAAAAATAAATAAATTTAAAAATGAAAATAAAAAAAATACATCAGATTAAAAAAAAACTAAAAAAAAATGAGAGTGGTAGTGAGGAGGGCTATGAGGGTGATGTCAGGAATCACCCCCTCCCCCCTTACCATTGTTTTATTAATATAAAACAATAGTAATGGCGGAGGATGATGCCCCCTCCCCACTTACCATTGTTTTATAATAATAAAACAATGGTAAGTGGGGAGGGGGCATCGCCAACCCTCCCCCCTCTCTTGTTGCCATTGTTTAATTATTATAAAACAATGGTAAGGGGGGAGGGGGCGATGTCGGGGCCCTCCCCACTCCCACTCTATTTTTTTTATTTTTAAATTTGATGTATTTAAAAAATAAAATAAACAAATTAATGTTTATTTTTTAATTTTTTTTTTTTTTTTTTAATGCATTTTTTTTCTTTAAATTTCAAGTTTGATTTAATTTTTCTTTTTCAAGTTTGTTTTTTAATATTAATGATTGTCTTTTATTAATTTTGGTTTTCGAAATTTTGTTTTTAAAAAATTTAAACTTTTGTTTTTAATGCTTTATGTTATATTTAAAAAAACAAGATAATATTTTGTTTTTTTGTTGATTTTTAAACATTTTAAAAAGAATTTTATGTTCTTTTTTATTAAAAAAAAGTGTGCTTTTCATTTAAAAAATGTGTATTTTCGTTAAACAAGACAATTTCCATTTTAAAAAGGGGGTTTTTAATTAAAAAATCTGTATTTTGTACAAAAATGTGTTTTCTTTTTCTAAAAATGTGTTTATTTTTTCTTAAAAAAAAGAAAAATGTGTTTTTTTTCTTTAAAGACAAAAATAAACATGTATGTGGAGTTTCGTTTTTTAATTTATCTTTTTTTTTAATGTAAATTTAAAAAATAAAATAAAATTG
This sequence comes from Picea engelmannii, assembly GCA_009831015.1. Taxonomy (NCBI): domain Eukaryota; kingdom Viridiplantae; phylum Streptophyta; class Pinopsida; order Pinales; family Pinaceae; genus Picea; species Picea engelmannii. The sequence continues at coordinate 93,813 of ML789010.1, forward strand.
ATTAATAAATAAAATATCACTTTTCAATTTACAAGCTAATTTGAAGTTCTTTGTTCATGACAGTACCAATGTTCGTGGCTACATTTTCAATTAAGTTGCAATTTTAACTCAAAAAATAAGAAGGGTGCTACTGGTAGCATCACTTTTCAATTTGAGGGTCAATTTTTTGCAACACAATTTTAACAGTATTGGTTGTCAAGGCAATGATTTCTAGCAAGTCACAATTTTAACCACCCAACAAAAAAGAGGTTCTACCGGTAGCACCATTTTTTGAAACAATGGTTGATTTTGGTGTTTTTGACAAAAAATATGGTTTTTTTGCACTGGAGTTTTTCGTTTTGAGGTCACAGTTCTTTTTGAGTCAGTAACTTTGTTTGGTAACATTGTCATATCTAGACATCTGTATCGATTTGAGTTTATTTCTTAAGACCATCTTCCTATTCATTTATTTTCTTTGGAATAAACTTACCAAAGCATCAAACATCCTTTTGATCGTCTTCTTCTCGGATAGACGATGAATTAGATTAGTCTACATCGAATCCAAGAGGACCCTCTCTGCTTTGATCTCCTTCTTGTTGTGATCTTCCAAAGATGTTGGATCTCTCAGTGGAACAACTACTTTTTCCACTAACTCCCAAAGGTCGTACTCCTTCAGTGCCAAAGTTACTCTTTATTTCCAAGATAGAAAGTTGGATGCGCCATCCAATCTATCTTCAACTCTCAATGGTGTTTATGCCATCCCTAAGACTTGATAAATTTACCTGGAAAATAACCTATTGCTAGAAACTGCGCCTGTACTAACCTATAAACACATGTACATTCCTGTCACAACTAAAACCTCGCGTATGTATGTGCCCTATGAAACTGAGCTTACTACAACCCACATATATGCATCTATCTCTAAAGACGCCTGCATATGTACATTTTTGTTGCTTCTTGCAACCTACGTACAACTCCATAAACTTGCAAAATCCTAGGTCTGCATCAGTATGGCTATTCTCCTAAAATCTATCCTTCAATTTCTTCCAACTAGTTATGGATCTACTAAGATCTCCTGCAGATATGATAGATCTGCTATCAAACACTATGGATCTGAGATCTGGCTTCCCTTTAGAGCATGTGCTCTGATACCATGTTGAAATCCCCTTATTCCAACTCCTAAGTATCTTGTTTTATAGTGATTTCCTTACTGGAAATTAGATTAGCATATCGCAAAACAAAAATACACTGGTGAAATATTCAATTTAATAAATCTAGTAGAAGAAAAAATGGAAACCAAATCATGCACACATAAACACCAATATTTTTGGGTAGATACCCCTGGAAAAAACACTAGAGGGAAAACCAGTGTTGAAAATGATTTTATTATGCTAAAACCAGGGCTCCCGTAATAGGGATAATGGCCCACTGAGAGAAATATAACTACAGACAAACCTGACAAAGTATGATCTACTGTATGACCCATATCTACAAGATTCTCAAGATGTATGCGTTGGTCTCCAATGGCACCCACGTACACATATGTAAATCCTATCCAACAATATTTGTACGACACAACACTTTCCTGTGGCTTCTCTCTACTGAAACCCACTTGGAACAACCTCTCTTCTCTCTTCTCCTTGACCTGATTTGTAGATGGAATTCCTTCTCCACCTATCCAAGATCTCCTTGAATCACAATCCTTCATGACCCAACCCTATATGTGTTGATTCTTTCAACACAAGTATAGAGTTCCTGTCAAGTGTCTTCCTCTTTCACCCTAGTCTATCTTTTATAATCTTGAGTTATAATCTAACCCTAATCTCCAAAGTGATTTACAATTGAGATTACTTTTCACCTCACTTGAGATTAATGGCTAAAATTACATGCTAATTATTTTTAGAATTTTCCTTAAATAACTCAATTAATTAAATAAAATCACTTTACTTTAATCATTCCTGTAATTGTCCCTGATATGTAGGACAGTCAGTGATGGAGTGTGTTGTTAAGGAACTCCGTGATGTTAAAGTCATCGGTTTGAAACCTAAGGGGACAAAAAAATCCATCCATGCTAAGGGTTGGTGTGGCTCAGTCCGGGTGCAATCCCCAGGTGATTTTGACAACTTAGATGCCCTTGAGTCCTGGTTTCTCAACCACAGGCTAGTCCCACAGGTCACAGACAAACTAGCAAAAAAAAACAAAAAATTCCTTTAATTAAAGTAAAGTTATCAATATAGAAGGCTTTGGATGAATTCCACATGCTAGACACCAAGCCTATGTGGAAATACCTGTCTGATGCTACATGCATCAACAAGGTGTTAATCGAGAGAGGAGAATGAATATTGACCGTTCATTGGAGATTGGCGGTTAGGAAGGCTTGCTCAACAATATTGCGGGAAGTAGTAGGTCCGCTAGCATTGCAGACTATGGAGGAAACTGTGACTTGGAAAGTTTACATTTCTGATCGCAATTTTCCATGGGTGCGATCTTGAAAGCATTGCGGGATACAGGTCGTGGAGGAATTTTGGGTATGTGTAAATTTTCCATTATGCGGGGAGAAGTTCGCGAAGGTAAGTTTGATAGTATTGGGAGCTGCGGATCGCGGAAGGACCCATGAGAAAGGAAATTGGATTTTCGATAGGAATTTTTCTACAGGTATGATCCCAAAAGCATTGTGGGTTGTGGGCTATGGAGGAACTGGGTGCACGTATAATTTTTTTGTTCCAATAGGAAAATTCGAAGGCACGAGCTCAACAATTGTTGCAGGCTGCAGGGAAATCCATAGACCTTGCAAGTTTCACTCCGAAGGAGACACCTTGTGAATGGGTTTTTTTATAGTGTTGTGTGCTTGGAAGATCAAGGGACTATGTTCAATGGTGTATGGGAAGACACATCAGCCCAAAGGTTCCATATGAATCCATGTGGATGCCACGTATAACAGTGACGTTAGTTTCACTGTACAAAGTAGGTATATGTGGAGGCCATGTAGATATGATGATGTCATTCTAAGGAAACACCTAAGAAATTTTAAAGGAGCATAATTTTTTGCTCAGAGAATATATTTGAGAAAATGAATTGTTTTTGGAAAGCTCTTGGAGAGAGGTATCCACTCATAAACCCCAAAAAGTGATTTGAGTACTAAAAATTACAATCAACTTAGAAGAGGATGACTGGTGGTATTAAATATTTCTTGCAACATTAGAGGCGCATGAGGGAAATTCGGGCTCCTTTATGAGTGTTACAGTCATGGAAGATGCTAGAGATCCTACAACCATGAAGATGGAATCAAAGGGGATACATGTTGACGTGGGAAGTTATAAGACATATTCCAATGGAAGAAGAAGCAAGGTCAAGCCTGTAGATCTCATTGGAATTATGAGAAGCCTACATAGGGAAGTGTAGAACTATAATGAAATAATTGGGGATGGGATAGAGTACTCAGGAAGGGAAAAGAAAGATTTGTATTTAGCTTCTACAAAGTAAGAATGACTTGCAAAGGTAAATCAACAAGATTCCTACATGAACATGAAGCTAGGAGGTGAAATATGTAGGACTCCATAGCCTTAAGGTTAGAAATGTAGTGAAGGTGACAAAGTTGTTGCAAGAAAAAAAAGAGGATATCATGAGGTAAGGTGTAACCCATGGAATGAGTGAGTAATAGGGATGGGTGAATCATCTCTAGGAACTAGTGTATGAGGAATTATAAGGGTTGCTAGATATGAGTTGGCAACTATGGCCGAGCTATTCAAAGAAATGAAGTTTCCTTTGTTATGAGAGTGCACAGTATAAGCGAGGTGGAAGTGAAAATGGAGGAATGTGGCTTTCCATTTGGAGCAAAGTGGTATTGTGTGGCCAAGAAGGGATTCACAGGAAACTACTTAATGAGATAAAGGAAAGTGTTCAAAATTTGAGAAAATCGAATGGGTAGCTAGATATAATGGAAATGGATTCCATAGTGATGGTTAAGATGGTTGGAAAATATTACAACATTAGGTGGAATGATAGGAATTACATCATTCCAATGTACTAGAAAGTTCTAATAGGACAAATTTGGGGTATGTTGCCTTAGTGGAAGCAGTAGCCAATAGGGAATATGTCACAAGGAAAATCTCCCTATCGCTAGGGGTACACCACAATAGATGGAATGAAATGCATAAATCAACTCTAATCCCATATATTCTATATAATTGAAATGATAACAATACAAGGATAATATCCTACCTCGTCCGGAGGTTCGAAGAAGACCACCGTTGAGCACGCAACACAAAGATTTATACCTACAACTTATCCTCAACAACCAAGATACACAAGCATATGGTGATAATATATAATGTCAACATAATCCATTAACATACATGAAAAATACTCCCATGGAATAAAAATTCATATATTTACAAGATATCAATTGGATGAGAAAAGAGTATTTCTATTAAAATAATCAACAAAAGTACATAGGTGACAAACTTCAGTAACGACACATATAGGAACCAAGAAATTAATTCCCTCCAGCTGGGCATCCACCACTTCATTCCTCCACAAAAGGCAAGCTCATATAAAGGATTCAATGAGGTTCTCCATCACAAAGAAGGAAGAGCTTGGGGGATGAACAAGGAGTTCGTACTTTCAAGGACAAAGGGATGAAGACTCAATATGAAGTGAATTTTCTCCAGAGTGTCTTTTCTCTCAAAGTTGAATTGTTGTATCCATCAAGGCTTGGATATGGCTCAATTTAGAGCCTTAAAATGGAACTAAAGTGATGATTTAGAGCGTTTATAGTTTATGAAAGGTCAAGAATAATGGATCTCGTGACATGGCATGCAAACCCGACATAATTTTTAATTTTGAGCACCAAACCTGATGTATGCAGGCTGTAGTGGAGAAACCTATGTATACACTTGTCGTATAACTGATAAGGCACATATATGTAGAAAAATATGTTTTTTTGGCTCTGAAGGCACAAAAAGGGAACTTCAAGTTTGCATAGGGAAATGGAAGGCCATCCAAGCAAGTTGCATGGAGTGAGGAAAAATTTGTTGTAACAACATATTGGATGGAAATGCATAATGGACAAGAGGGACTTGGCTAGAAAAGGGTCAGATAAGAGATAGTGGTGCACATATGTGTAGTGTGAGAATATATAGGGAATCAAGGGTCTAAAGGAATTCAAGGACAACCATCCACAACACAAGCAAAAATAAATAAAATAAATAAATATGGAATGAATATGCACTGGAAAGCATAATGGATGTGATGCATGATGCATACAATAAATTTAGATTGCACGTGCATGAAGTAAGAATGATGTGATTGATTGATTAATGCATATTGATGTGCATTTGTGCATGTGGGATGCCTGGACATGCCTATGGAATTATTATGGCATGCTTATGGACTAAGAGTAGTATGTTATTATATGTGAAATAACAATGTTATGATAATTGAATGAGACTAATGATGGATTGTGTATCAGAAAAAATGGTTATAGTATGGATGAAAATGATGTTGATGAGGTTGTTGCATATAAAATAATTCTATAGCAAGACAAAGGGGGGACGATAATTGACCAAGGGAATTGGTGAAGGGAGCTTGTGATCTTCTACAAAATATTAGTTGATCTGGTGGCTTCAATTAATGTAATAACAACCATGGAGGTATGCAATTGGGGTTGTTTATGGTGCATAAATGTTGAAGGGAATTGAGGTAAGAATTCCATCACCTAAATTTTCAATATTTGAAATTGATTTAAAGGTGAAGGGCCTTGAGTTTACACATGTTGTGTAGTTCTTGGATGCATGGATGCATTTATGTTGAACTTAATTGCATATTGTGGTGTGTTGGTTATAAGATCATCACTAGGTCAAGTTAGGAGATACACTCCTTCGATAGAATTGAATACCAATAGAACTAGCCATGTGTGAGGCCTTGTTTTGGTTGGATATGGAAGGGATATAGCACCATACAAGTGCTTAATGGTCTTCCCATGGGTAGCCAATGTTTGGATTGAAACCCATTTTCTGACACCGAATAGAAATAAGGAATTATGTTCCTAGTGATGTGTATGGGTTGAAGAGGAAGGTATCCAAATCATCGAATAAGTAAACGAGGAAGAGTTTGGATGATGTGTTGAGGAATTGGATAGAATTTCAAACTCACCATGGTGGAATACATGACATTCCATAGATGGTATTCCAGATTCAATGCAATGTTGCATTATGTAGATGTGGCCATGAGTATTGGCACATTTATTTTATTTATTGTTAAAGTTTGAGTGCAATATGAAAAGATTGGTGTGCTGATAATGCATCTACATTGAACGATAGTTTCATTCCATATAATATGATTAATTGTTGAATACCATTTAATATGAATAATAGATGGAAATTATTGAATTGTTGGTATGATACAATTCTTAGATCACTTCATGAGTTGTTATAAATGCACAATGTAAATATAATGTGCATGAATACTAACATTTTTTTTGGTTGTATGAAAGTTGATAAAATTACAGGTAGAATGGTCTTGGATATGGAAATGGAATGATGCCATAAATAAGACTAATACTTAAAACTCCAATAGGCAAACATTATGAGAAGAAAACTCATATTTGGGAAATTTTGTTTTCTTGTATAAAATAGATTTTGAAAATCAATAATTGAAAATTGTGGTGATGATGTCTCGTATTGGATGTATGCATATGATGTTGAACCAAAGAGGCGGGTTGTTAGGCCTGTAGAAGAATAAATTTGTTAGGCTTGTAGAAGAACTAGGTTTTCATGCTTGAAGAGTGAAATCTTATGTGAGTTTCACTACAACAAGGTGCTACTATTTTTTTTTCCTGGTCATTTTTCTAGTAGAAAGTTCCCTAGAAGTCCTTAGTAGTGAGATTCTTGGTCACATGTGCCAGAGACCTTGTTTAAAAATGATGTATCTCAATGGAATGAGAGTATTGAAGGGGGCATGTTAAGAATGGTATAACATGATGGACTGAGAACAGTGAAGGGGTAGATTCCATGGGTTGGACAAGCCGAGAGGAAGAGAGATGGAGGAATCAAGATATCCATAGGAAAAACCAGTGGAACGTGGAGATATTGTTGGATAGAATTGCTCCCAGAATGATGGAATGTGAAATCATTATATATTGTTTTGAGACGGAGTGCATATTCTTATATGTTTTGGGTTGGAGTGCCTATGTAAATATGTTTTTGGGCCAAAATTCCCATTAGGAAATAGAGCCTATATGTTGATCAAATGTCAGAGATCTTGGCATTGTAAATTTATAAACACTGTAAGGTGTTGTGCACTGAGGAAAATGAAAAAGTAAGGGGGAGGGGAATGTAACATCCTTGGTTTTAATCCCCGTAAATTATTAAGGTAATTGTGAATTAGGTTGGTGAGATATATTGAACTAATATGGTTAAGGGACAAGCAATGTAATATCTAAATATTGTAAAGCATAATGATAAATAAACATAGCTCCACTGTAAGTGGAAATGGATAGAGTAATGGGGGGTTGAGTATCCACAAGAGAGGAGGGGTCTAAAAGGGGGGGGTTTATCCATGAGTTTAAGTCCCATTCCTTTTCCTAATTTTAATGTTTTGAGTGAACCTTATAATTTTCCCTTGAGTGTGTAAGATCCCAATCACTAATTTCTTCTAATAGGGTGGGTGTATAGTGCTCCTTGGGTGGAGTGTAAGTCAAGAAAACATGAATAGAGAGGTAATTCATAGGGTACATAGAAGAAATTGAGGGAGTCACATTTTTGCATGGACTAAGGAGGATACAAGAAGGGGAGAGTGTTGGAGTGGGGAACATAGAATGGAGGTTGATTTATGGAGTGTTATTGGAAATGAAGATGGAAGAATCAAGTTGTCAGGATTATATAAGAACCATGTTGTTAGGCCTGAAGAATGAACTCTTGTGTGAGTTTCACTAGAGAAACAATCCTTCTTTTATTTGTTTCCTGTTAGTTTTCCTAGCAGTGAGTTTCCTTGAGTTCCCAACAATGCTATTTCTAGTCACCTACTCTAGAGAGACCCTGATAAACGAATGGTAAAACCTAATGGACTAAGAGTCATGAAAGGGTATATTCCTAGGGTTGGGAAGGTCGAGAGGAAGAGGTCCATAGAGGATCGAGATAGTTGTAGGATAATTCCAATGGGTTGTGGGTTTTTCTGAGCTGTGAGTGGACATTGAAATACACCCTTTTTTGTAACATATCCCTTGATCAAGGGTGATCCGTTGTTGATATCTAGACCAAAAGATCTATGGATGTGAGGAACATTCATCCCATGTAGTTTTTTCCTCATTTTTAATAAAGATAAGTGTTAATATGTGTATATTTCCCTGTTCTTATGTCTAAGTGTTGTGCATTAAGAAATCAAAGTTCAATAATTATTTGTTGTTAATGATTTATTGTTTTAGTTTCTCTTCTAGGTTTTACAAGTGGTGTTAGATGCATGTTTATTAGACATGTTGCAATTTATTTATATTTTTGTTGGTATTGGAACAACAATTTTTATGATAATGCGCCCAAGTGGGTGGTTCAGGTGTGTTACAATGTGGTATCAGAGCTATGCTGGGTCATTTTTTATGTAATGTGGCTTAGATTGGATGTTGGGTACATTACATGTATGATTTACCTTCCTTGATTAATCGGTATTGGTTGGATCTCTTCATTAATATTTCATCCCTCATATACATGAAGGGAATTTCAAACACTACTCCACATACGTCAAGGGGTACTACCTCCAATTCCACTTCATCAATAAAATCAACACTAACTTCCATTGTTTCGTAACCTTGATGTTTGCATCCTTGTTTACCCATACCAATGGATATGGGATAGGATGATCATGAAACTCTAATCCAATCTCGTTGACCAGATCCACCATTATGAGATTATCCTGTGACCCAGAGTCAAAAAAGGAATCTATCTTTGTTTTCTTGACCTAGATCTTGATGTGGAAGAGTTTCCTAATCTCCTTCCCTTCCCGGTGATGAAAGATACGTCGATTCACCTCCTTTTGCATTGATGTACAAATAATATTCTCATCCACATCTAAGCTACTTTCAACTTGATTTCTCAAATCCATAGTTTACCCATCCCAATGGATATGTGCTAGGATGATTGTGAACCTCCAATCCAAGCTTGCTAACCAGATCTACTGCTATGAGATTAACTTATGAACCAAAGTCTGATAGGGAATCTATATTGGTATTCTTAACCTGGATCTTGATGTGGAAGAGTTTAGTCATATCCTTCTCTTCTTGGTGATTAAGGCTACTTAGATTCACCTCCTTTTTCATTGATGTGTAGACAAATTTCTCATCCACATTGGAGATACTTTCAACTTGCCTAAAATAGTGCCACTTAATAAATATTTTGAAGTCCACCCACCTAGTTACTAGTGGATCACCCTCCAACCTAAGTGTTTTAGTATGGATTTCCCAAAAGGTTAAAGCATGGCCCTCTAACATCATTTTTGAAAATTATATATTTTGTTCTTCATCTATATGATGAACACCAAAGTAAACTTCTAGTTGTTACAACCAATGATTCAATTTTAATGCATTGATCTCACCTTGGTATGGATTTATGTCCATTTTTTCTTCCATATTGAATAAATAATATAAAAGGGTTTATAGTACTGGAACATAGCTTCTCTTTCTCAGTTTCTTTCCATGACTCCTTTTTTAGGTCTTCATTATCCCTCAGTTTCACATCTAATACGACCTCTTAGTTTAAGCCTCTAACCTCTTTGAATGGCCCGAGATTTCTTGCTTGATCTGAAAATAGAAGGCTGACTTGTTATGATATGCAAGCACCCTCTACTTCATTAAAATAAACTTTATAGGACCTTGCTTCATGTGTTAAAATATGCAAGATGAATTATGTGACAAGTTTATGCTTCTTTTAAATGTTCATGTGTGAGGAAATGTTCTTTTAAATGGTTAAATATGTACTTTAAATAAATACACAACAACATAACTTGCATAAAATGAACCATCAAACTCAAAACAATAAAAACATGATAAAGGAGTTCACCCCTCTCCGGGCTACATCTCCTTGAGCCTCCATCAATGGACTTGGCTCTCTGGGATTAATTTGTCAAAGATTCTTTTACAAGCTGCTGCTCAACTCCAATGGAAATTCTGACTGTACCATTGGGATCATAATACATAAAACCCCCAAAAATGACTAATAAAACTTTGAAAACGGATCATGGCTCATCCGGGCATGATCTCTTCTACATGTGTCCTTAATCTTCCCTGAGCTTCTCTTTAGAAAAAACACCTGTAAAAGTCCTCAAAAGCCTCTGAAACCTGTCCCAATGTGTTCAAAGCATAACAATTAGCCAAAAATGACTATTCAGTCACAGAAAACAAACTTGAACTCACCAAAACATGACCTCAATCAATGAGGGCTTCAAGCTCCCTGGAGCTCTCTAAAACTTCAATGATGAAAAACCTACAAAATAAGTCTTCAAATGGCTATGAAAATAGTGCCAATGGATTCAGAACATCCAAAAACCCCTAGCTGGGCTTTTACGGCACCTCATTCGGCCAAAAAATGAAGAAGATAGGCCTCCTGCCATTCTCTTCCTTCAAGCTTGCTGTCACTGGTTTGCGAAAACACACCTCTAGGCTCTCAACCAAGAACATGCTCCAAAACACGTGCTTAAACCCAACACCGAGCGCAATCGCATAACGATGCAAACTGTCGAACCATTAGGGCGCGCCTAGCCCATAACCGCCAAAGCCTTGGGCATATGGGTAAGCACCCGAAACCATGGGCTAACAAATTTTTAAAACCAAATTTCCCCCGCGCGCATTTAAAATGGTGGTCACATGGTAATACACATATAACCGGGGGCTAACTCCATTGTAATACCAAAACCCATGCACGGAATATATGTAAAGGTCACATGATTAAAGTCTATGCGACCGGGGCTTTGAATATGTTTTAAAATTCCCACGCGCTCTGTGTATAAAACGATGGTCATATATATAAATGCATGTGACCAGGGATATGACTAAGCCCCAACCCAGACGCGCCCCATATCACATTGCAATATAATTCAAATATAATAAAACACATTTGATATATAAGGACCACCGTGTGGGCTAGTGGTAGCCCACACACTACCAAAGCGCTGCCAAAGGGGGAGGTTCGGGGTTCGATCCCCACAAAATCCATAAATTTTGAACCAATAAACCATTTCCATGGTGCCACATGGCAACCCATGACTGGGCCACGTGGCACCTCACCATTTGCCAAAATGATGCCACGTGTCGAGGCATAATTCGTCCAACTATCAGCCAATCTGAAACTGCCACGTCAACATATGCCAACTCAGCTTTGCCACATCACCTCTACCACGTCAGCGTACGACCTCTACCACGTCAGCCTGTACGGACTATACAGTCAGCGTCCCTTTTTTTACCTGTTTGACAATTCGAACAGATCGCGATATCTCTCGTTCTCGACTTCCGTTTGAACCCAAACGAGTTGTGTTGGGTTCATGACGACAAGGGATATGCTCTCATTCATTTTGAGGCAATTACGAGAAAGTTGATTTTTGAGCTAAAATTTGACCCCTGGTCTAGATTTTGATGACACCTTCCCATTGAAAGGCTTTTGGACCCACAAAATCTTATGATCATTTGTCTGAGATTCAATACTCCTCTACTTTCAAGTTCTATCAATTGATTCTACTTGAAAAGTCTTTTTGACAATCACCTGAATACTTTGACATGCCTTGCACTGCAACTGACTATGTCCCTCAACCACTGTTCTATGGTTGTTGCTGACCCACTGTTCTCTCTGTGCTTGGAAGACTGCAAACCTTCCCACTAAGAATCAAGTCCCTCTTGTGAACTCTTTGATGTCAACACTATCAGCTCTCCAATGGTTGCAAAAACTTTCCTGCGACATCTTGTCACAAGCCAAGAAAACCATCAATCTTGAAAACAAATTATACAAGACTGAAAAATGATGCCAACAAAGTCTTTTTCTCTTCAAATAAACTGTCGCATCTTGTACTTCATCAAAGCACATGGCATTTTCTTGCATCATGGTGTACTCAAAATCAACTTACAAGTCAACAAACACCATCGACTAAACACAAGTCGAAAAACACGATTGACACAACATAGTCGTCAGACAATCATCAACATTAGTCGAGACTCATTTTAAAACATATCAACCTTCCCAATGGCAAGTTGACAAACATGATACACAATCATGTTACAATCATGAATCATTCATGATGAACCATCACCAGGTTCACTGCTTACACATACATAAAAACAAATGCATGTGCATGACTCTTCAACTCTCCTTCCAGTACAAACATAAGTACATAAACCCAAAACATCTGGGTACATAAGAGCTGAATATGAAAAAGATATATGGCTGTAACAAGTGAACATCTTATCCATATTTTACATCCTCCTAGCGAAGTTATGCAACAACAAGAATGCCTTCACAGAAGTTGCATTCACATGCAAACTTGCATCATACAAGTTGTGATAAACTGCTGCAACTTGTCATACTCTCAACATAAATTCACACATAAGATTGAAAAGTGCATTTACAACAGAAAATTTAAGCCTTACTTGCTCAAGAAATCCAACCATTTCTTACCAAGCCAACTCAACGGTGACTTTTTCTGCTGAAAATCATCCTCTTGTGAATCATCTTGACTCACATCGATGATGGAATCTCCTCTTCCATTCTTGCCAATCTCTTTATCCATCTGCTTCTTATGCTGTGGATGAGTGGTTGGATGTAATGTCCAACATTGGTCAATGAGATGACCCCACTTCTGACAATGAGTGGAAATCTTTTGCATCCTCTTTTCACGTTGTCTTTGCTTATAAAGTTTCCTGAAAGTGGCCAATCTTTTCCAACATTTTGAAACATGATGGTTATATAAACCACAATATGTACATGGATTCTTTCTTCCATTTTTACATACAAAT
>ML789010.1:107113-147865 GCA_009831015.1 Picea engelmannii
TCAACTGCTCTTCAAGGGCAATGCTCTCCTTTCTATCTTCACACATCTCTTTCATCACATCTCTCATGGTTAGTAACTCCTTCAACATCTCTTTGTCAAAGAACTTAGATAATGAAGATGTATGAGAACTATCAATGTTTGAATCTTCCTCCATCCTTGCAAGATATCAAACTTCAACACAAAACTTGCACAAATACCAACAACTCAATCTCAAGCTATCAATGGAAAATACATGAGCAAAACAAACTATGCTCTGATACCACCTGATCTGAAAATAGAAGGCTGACTTGTTATGCTATGCAAGCACCCTCTACTTCATTAAAATAAACTTTACAGGACCTTGCTTCATGTGTTAAATATGCAAGATGAATTATGTGCCAAGTTTATGCTTCTTCTTTTAAATGTTCATGTGTGAGGAAATGTTCTTTTAAATGGTTAAATATGTACTTTAAATAAATACACAACAACATAACTTGCAGCAAATAAACCATCAAACTCACAACAATAAAAACATGATAAAGAAGTTCACCCCTCTCCGGGCTACATCTCCTTGAGCCTCCATCAATGGACTTGGCTCTCTGGGATTAATTTGTCAAAGATTCTTTTACAAGATGTTTCTCAACTCCAATGGAAATTCTGACTGTACCATTGGGATCAGAATACATAAAAATCCCAAAAATGACTAATAAAACTCTGAAAACGGATCATGGCTCATCTGGGCATGACCTCTTCTACATGTGGCCTTAAGCTTCTTTGAGCTTCTCTTTGGAAAAAACACCTGTAAAAGTCCTCAAAAGCCTTTGAAACCTGTCCCAATGTATTCAGAGCATAACAATTAGCCAAAAATGACTATTTAGTCACAGAAAACAAACTTGGACTCACCAAAACATGACCTCAATCAATGAGGGCTTCAAGCTCCCTCGAGCTCTCTGAAACTTCAATGATGCAAAACTTGCAAAAGAAGTCTTCAAATGGCTATGAAAACAGTGCCAATGGATTCAGAACATCCAAAAAACCCTAGCTGGGCTTTTATGGCACCTCATTCGACCAAAAAATGAAGAAGATAGACCTCCTACCATTCTCTTCCTTCAAGCTTGCTGTCACTGGTTCGCCAAAACGCACCTCTGGGCTCTCAACCAAGAACACGCTCCAAAACGCGTGCTTAAACCCAGCACTGAGCACAACTGTATAACGATGCAAACTATCGAACCATTAGGGCACGCCCAACCCATAACCGCCAAAGCCTTGGGCATATGGGTAAGCACCCGAAACCATGGGCTAACCAATTTTTAAAACCAAATTTCCCCCGCACGCATTTAAAATGGTGGTCACATGGTAATACACATATAACCGGGGGCTAACTCCATTGTAATACCAAAAATTGCACGCGGAATATATGTAAAGGTCACATGATTAAAGTCTATGCGGCTGGGGCTTTGAATATGTTTTAAAATTCCCGTGCGCTCCGTGTATAAAACAATGGTCATATATATAAATGCATGCGACTGGGGCTGGGGCTAAGCCCTAGCCCAGACGCGCCCCATATCACATTGCAATATAATTCAAATATAATAAAACACATTTGATATATAAGGACCACCGTGTGGGCTAGTGGTAGCCCACACACTACCAAAGCGCTGCCAAAGGGGGAGGTCCAAGGTTCGATCCCCACGGACTCCATAAATTTTGAACCAATAAACCATTGCCATGGTGCCACGTGGTAGCCCATGACTGGGCCACGTGGCACCACACCATTTTCCAAAATGATGCCACGTGTCGAGGCATAATTCGTCCAACTGTCATCCAATCCGAAACTTCCATGTCATCATATTCCAACTCAGCTCTTCCACATCACCTCTGCCATGTCAGCGTACGACCTCTGCCACGTCAGCCTGTACGGACTGTAAAGTCAACATCCCTTTTTTTCCTGTTTGACGATTCAAATAGATCGCAATATCTCTCGCTCCCGATGTCCGTTTGAACCCAAATGAGTTGCGTTGGGGTCGTGACGACAAGGGCTACACTCTCGTTCGTTTTGAGGCAATTCCGAGAACGTTTATTTTTGAGCTAAAATTTGACCCTTGGTCCAGATTTTGATCATTGCTAGAGTCTCCATGAGGAGGGGCATATGGTGAGATACTTCAGTGAATTTCTGTTCCAACCTAGGAAATCTCTCCTATGTTGGAACTTCAGGGTTTTTATGATCAAAATTGTCATCCATGCCTAGGGTTCTGTGACTTTCTTCTTAAAATGATTCCCATATCCCTACAACTTTCCACAAATATCCCAAAGAAACTTTATATGATACCAATATGATCTATAAACTGTCATGGATATTCCATTGTACAATTCATCATAATATATCTAATAAAATACCAAAATATTTACTGTGAGGGTTATTTTCCTTTAGATCTCAGATTCTTCAATTACTGGTTTTCTGCTTAAAATGTAAAAAATAAATGATATGCAAAAATAATAGAACAAAAATAAATAATCACACACCATACACAAATAAACACATGATATAACCTGAGAAACCTAATACGAGAGAAATCCCAGCTAGAAGGTGAGGCCTCTCCACTCTCTTTTCTTCAAATGCAAGCACAAACAAAGAGGCACTCTCTGTGGATCTACATTTGACACTATGTCCTTTATGAATACTATAAAATCTCTCCTCTTTTTTTATGCTCTCAAAATACCACTCCCAAGTGCTATGTTCAACTTTGGAACAAACACAATTCTAAAGAATGGAAACCCTTCTCCTCCTAGTGTCCCAATAGTTTACATAGCTCGATAGCCATCTAGGGGTATGGTTTTCACTTCTTCAACCCTAAATTAGTGATAATCTTTGGAAATTTTAGAATATTCTTGAAAGTCCACATGTGTCTAGACCCATGTGTTTGATTAAGGGGGGGAATGATGTGGCATCCACTCGTACCATGGTGGTCAACAAGGTAGGTCAACTTGTGGGAGGCACAAATTTCACATATAAGCTCCGATCAAGGCATGGTTTGCACCATTGGAAAGTTCTCATAGTGTAGAACACCACTAGGGGTGTGGGAACAAGGTATAGAAAATAGAACCCCCCAAAAAATTCGTTTAATTCTTCAAAGTGGCTCTAGAAGGTTCTAGACCCCAAATTTACAAACTACGACTTGACACTAAAATGGCTTTGCAAGATGATTCCTCCAATCTTTTCCACTATGAAAGCATCAAGAGAGATGAAAAATAATATAATGATCCAATATAGATCATACCTTCCCACTTAGGGATGTGTTTTCTCCCCAAAATATTTATTGCATGAGGTGAGGAAAATTTTCCATTACCTTCTCCCTAGCATACCATTTTTCTTTGCTTATAAGTTGTCCTTTCAACCCAATCTGCCAAAGGTCATTCTTCCCCTGTCTTGTAGTTCTAGAATTCTTCTACAAAATTGTTTGTTATACCATATTTTCTTGAGCATATGGTGCTAAGTCCTCTATGGTAGGTAGGACCTTCTCGTCCTCCTGATTTGTAACATCCCCATCTCCCTACTGGGAAATGAAACACCAAATTTATGAAACTATGTTACCAATAAATTTAATACAGAATGCTCTGCACATGAATAGATTTATGCAGAATAATAAAATCATATAACAACAATAATTCATAAATATAATTAATAATAAAGAGTCCATAACATATACATCATGACTGATAACACAACATTTAAACCAACACATAAAGACACTTGTATTTTTCAAATTAAACACCAACTATGTGCATACCTTTCATGTTTCTCCCATGAATATAAAACATAACTCTTAGTAGTGGGTCACCCTCGAGCTGGGGATAAAACTCCACTAGGGTCAAGGGAATCCTAATCCAGGATAAGGTCTAATAATCAATAGAATTTCTCCTTCCAAGGTTCCCAATTGCTGCAACTAGACTATAGTCTCTCATTCCCCACATGCATGTCCCACCCCAGGATTTTTTCCCCTTCTCTTCTCAATAGTCCTTCAGGTGCCCCACTTCCCTTTAAAGGATTCAACAATAGGATGAATAGGAAGTCTTAGAGCCCTAGATCTATTTCCCAGTGCACCAGGGAACAATTTCGAGTAGTTTCTCACGTAGATAAAACTACTCACGGGGTCTGGAAACCTACCTTTTTGACAACACACATGCTTGAAAACCCACCTCTTCAACATCAAAAAAGGCCTGAAAACCCACCTCTTTAGTCTCATTCTACCTAGAAAATGCTTCCAAGATTTCCCAATCCAGGTACGACTGCATAGTATGACTCTTAGGTATGGGGGATGGGATCATCAAGGAATGATAATCGAATGATAGAAAATATGGGGAATTACACTATATCCCCCAAATTATATCTGCATGTGCCATATGTGACACTTAGCACATAAGGGATTCCCATTTCCCCACTTTTGGAAATTAGGATATATTCATATCCATACTTTGGATTTAAGGAATATTAATATAATATTCCATTGGGCTTAATGCCCCTTAGGTTATCCCCTTTCCTAAAATCTTATCCCCCTCCATTTCCCTATCTAATAGAGTTTATCCCCCCATCACTTTTTGTTTGGTCAGTGTGCAACAATGATGTATTTTATTAATAATGCGAGTATGATTACAAATTAAAATATAGGCACACTCGAGTTTTAGAAATCCACGCACCCGAACCTAATAATCACATAGGCACTTTGGCCTGTAATATCTTGTCTCACCAACCTATAAACATAAGTTTAAAATTACACTGGGGATTAACCTGGGGGTATTACATTCCCCTCCCCCGTATTTATGCACTTTACTTAGTGAATTTCATACAATGTACATTCAAAATTCTTCTAAAAGCTCCATTCCTTTTCTACTAAAGTTGGTTATCTTCTTGGTGATCTACTTTCTAAGCACCCAATTCATGTCTTCATACTTCAGTTGGAATTCATTTTCTCTATTCCATAGAGATGCTTCAGGAAATAATTATGCTCATTGTGTAAATAATTATGCCAAGGATTTCACACACAAGGAGAGCTCAAATGAATTACCAGATCCCCATTGTGGATATGGAATTTAAGGCTCTGATGTCCCAACAATAGCCATTCTTCCTAATAATTCTAGCTTAAATAACATCATCTCATCTATATCACATACATACATTCAACATGAGACAATGTCATAATAATTCCATGTAGAAATTCAATTATTGTTTCATAAGAAAATTAAGATTTTTCCAAAATATGAAATTCCATCTCATATTTCACGACTATTGTAAGAACAAGAATTAATATTTCTTATGGCTTGCAAAAGTGTCCTTCTTGAGACCACATTTCCTGCAATATTTCCATCTCGCATTCAGACAAACAAATTATTAGTATTTCCTATACAATATACTTTCATTGCAATATGTACAAAGGCTCACAAAGTGATCTTAGAATTGTCTACACTTTAACAATTCAATCAGAGTTATCAAATTGTTTATTAAATAGAATGAAGTTAATTCTCTGCATAAGAATTTTCATTCTTTCAACATCATTATTTTCATTACTTTATTTCCCGAAAAAAAAATTCTTGTAGTCAATGCTCATGTGACTACTTGACTTGCAACTTTCTTGTTGCAATGCTAGACAACCCTTGAAATATTCTCAAATCCATGAGTTAGTAACAATTGTAAAATTTCATCTATTAGCATAATTATTTCAATTAAATAACATATACACATGCATTCAAACATAACAATTCTATAATGCATAAGTGAAATTCTACCACTTATACACTATACATGAGTGCAATTTTCCATGCATATCTATTCGATGCACCTTTGCATTGATTTCATAATTCCATTTATCTAAGTCATGTATCCCACCATGGTGAATTGGAAGGTCTGGTCAATGCCTCAACACATCATCCATACACTTCCATATGCTTGCTAAATCATTTGGATGCCTTCCTTTTTGACCCAAACACTATACCAATAATATAATTCGATGGTGCTATTTAGTATTAGAAAAAAGGTTTCAGTCCAAACCTTAAATACAAGAAGGAAGTTTCCTTGGATACTTGTGTGGCACTAAATGCTTTCCATATCCATCCATGCCATGGCCTCATACATGACTAACTTTACTATAATTCATTCCTATAATAGGGTCATACCCTTGCATTACTTTTGTTATTAACCTATAACCAACAAATTCATGACATGCTAGTACATCACATGTATGCATTCAAATTGTACAATAACATCATTGTATAAAATAAATTCTTGCGAAGGGAATTCTTACCTAAATTCCCTTCAACAATTATGCAACATGAATTCATAAAAGTCATACCTGCATAGCTACCATTAAATGAATTTGATGCTACTTGACAAGATGGTATCAATAGATTTTTTTTTTTCATATGGATGTCTCCCATATGCAATAGCATTATCAACAACACTTGCATCCATACAATAACTCCCTCCTTCCTAGCATAACATCCATCATTAACAACTTTTATCTTCATATAAATAACAATAGACTACTACTCCTAGTCGTAACATGTTATATATATATATATATTAACAAACCTTCATCCATTAATTCATATGTATATGTACTAAAATGCATCTTTAACATGATCATAAATGCATTTGCATTCCAATTTTTTGTACTAAGTATGGCTGTCCAGCAGGCCACATCATAATCGTTGCTACAATAATTGCAACAAATTCTGCCATCATTCATAACTCTCTTTGTTGTGTCTTGGTTGTCCTCAATTTTCCTGAATTTCTGCATCCCTCTTGTGTTCTCACTGTACTGCACATGATTATTTCTTCCTTGAGCACTTTTCCAACCCAACCAATCTTGGTCACTTTACAATTTTCATCCCTTTACTATGCTGATATTAATCTTCAACATTCATCTATTACCCATATCCCTCTAATCCAACTCATACATGACTAAGTTATATTCTAGTCATGCACTCTAATTAACTTTGGATAGTTAACACTAATTTCATTATTGGACTATTGACGTGTGCGTAGGTAGGTTCAAGACCCTAGGTTCAAGTTAATAAGTCCAACAAAACCCTACAGATATTGGTCCTTTTAGCATCACGTGTAAGTAGGTGAAGTCTCACCCGATGTATCTTTGTGGGGACTGCAAGAACCAAAATTCTACAGTGGCAAGGGAAAGATGCGAAACACTCTCTATAATACCTACAAGACGATTTTGTGCACTAGATCCTAGCTAATATGAGCTCATTACTTCATTAATTATGCATATAAGTCTATATTCATGTTGTTTAGCAGTTAAGCATACAATAAAGGCTACTGCGCATTAATGTATCAACAATATCATAAGAGATAACCACTCATTGATAGTAAATACAAGAATTAATACAATACAAACAAGAATAATCATCCAACAACACAATTATACACAGAGTTATGATGGTTCACCTCCCTTCGGGCTACGTCCACAAAACATTTTCATATTTATTATATTAAAGGATCTTAGGTGCGCTCTATGCTACAATGGATGCTCAATATACAATTCTCTTCATATCTGTAGCTTCTTTACAATATTATTTACTCCAAAACCCTCTCTATCTCTCGCAAGAGATAAAATATCTCTCCCAAGATCCTTGCTCTTTCACGAATTCTTTGCATATTTTGTATATTATGGTCAGGTTCTTTTTCTAGATCCAAATGAGTTGGATACCACTTTTTCTCAGCTTGTGACAACTCATTATGAGATGAATACAACTCATTCTTTTCTGGTTCTCCTGGATTTTGTGCTAGCTATTATTTCCTGTCCCCCATATTCTCCTCTTTCCTCTCTCTTCTTTCTTGATATTCATGATCTTCTTGATCCTTCTCCTTTTTCCTATATCTCATCTCTTTCCACTCTTCCATTCCTAAAACTACCTACCCAACAGGTCCCCAACACTCACCTGTGGCTCATCCCGAGCAACTTAGGATTGTTGTGTCGTGCTACTCCATGACGCCTCTATGAGTTTTTGAAGACTATCCTTCACTTTCTTGACTGCTAATGTGATTTATTCTTCCTTGTTCATGATTTCATCCATCGTCCGTGTTGTCAAAATAGTCAGTTTGGCCTCAGTGTCTTGCGATGCTAATGTCTTGATGCTTTGCACAGTATCTAGTTCTTCTAGTACCCCTAGGGCTTCATCCTGTCATGGTCGCAAATCTTGTGTGTTGTTCCATTGTTCATCCTTCAATTGTTCCACTGTAAGGTATAGTTTCCTATTATCCAGGAGTGCTCTTATTTGTTTTATTGGTGGGAGAGTCTTTAGATGCTCAATGGCCTGATATGCTTGTTCGTGCACAATCCTGATTTTCTCTTCTAGTGTTTGCAGCTATGGGTTGTTCGTAAGATCTGTTCACATGCATGTGCCTTCATCACACATATTTATACATTCATAATCCAACTTCTTGATCTTTTCCACTACTGTCTGCAATTTGTTTTCCCTTTGTGCTCTTTCTTATGGTGGTGTCCCTAGTGTTTTACATACTTACAACTCCGTGATCTTCGTGTGAAGGCCTTTGATAGCCTCACTAATATTTACTACATGTTCCTCCACCATGGCCTCTACCACCATCGGTACTTCTAGGACCTCCTGATGTAATTTTTGGATTGTTTCATGGACTTTCTATGCCATATGTTCAACTTCCTCCTTCTCCTTCAAGGCTTTGGCAACCTTTGCCTCAACCTCAACTTTGTCATTTAAGGATTTCTCGGCCTTTCCTTCCACTTCACTCTATTCTATCCTGGATTTATCTGCCTATTCCTCTACTTCAGTCTTCTCCTTTTCTGTGAGTTCCAATCGCTATTCTACTACGCACTTTTCTTGTAGCATAGTGGTGTATTGGTTCTGCAATTCCACCTTCTCAGCCCTATACTTTGGTCCTTTCGTTTCCTACATGTCTGAGATAGGGGTTGTGGAGTTTTTTTTATTGGTCCTGTTTCTGGTGGTACCTTCTAGTATGGTTCCCAATCCTACATGACCAACTGGATGTCTTATGCCATTATCTTGTATTTCGTTTGGACCCACTCCTCCCTTGGATCCTTATTGTCTTTGATGTACATATGATGCTTGTCTGCTTGAAATTTTTTGACTCGGCCATATGACTCCACCAACTGTGGTGACATGCGCGGTGTGCTCTGGATACAATGTCAAATCGTTTCCCCATAGAGAAATAATTGGACATTGTTTTCCAGTTTACTCCTCTTGTTCATTGAAAACCATAGATTCAGGTACTTTGCAAGATAACCATTTGTTGGCATGTGCACAGGTAGGTTCAATACCCTGGGTTAGAGTTAATTAGTCCAACAAAAATAAACATGTATCGGCCCTTTCGGCATCACTTGGAAGCAGTGAAGGAAATATGGGAAGCACACTCTATCATACCTATAGGACCCTTTCATGCACTAGATCCTAGCTAATCTGAGCTCATTACTTCATTAATTATGCATATAAGGATATATTCATTTGGTTTAGAGTTTAAGCATACAATTAAGGCTATTTTGTGTTAATCTATTAGAAATATCATCAAAGATAACCACTCATCCATAGTAAATACAATAATTAACACAATACAAAAATGAATAATCATTCAACAACACAATTATACACAGAGTTACCACGGTTCACCCCCCTCTGGGCTACATCCACAAAATATTTTCTTCTTTATTATATTCAAGGATCTTAGGTGCAATCTACGCTACAATGGATGCTCAATATACAATTCTCTTTGTATCTGTAGCTTCTTTACAATATTCTTTACTCTGGAACCCTCTCTATCTCTCTCTGGACACCAACCGTCTCTCCCGAGATCCCCACTCTCTAGTGGATCCTTTGAATATTTTATATATTATGCTCCGGTTTCCTTTCCATCTCATAATGAGTTGGATACCACTTTTGATTGGTTGGTGAAGACTCATTATGAGTTGGATACAACTCAATATTAGCTGGTTCTCCCATATTTTTTGTGCTAGTTGTTCTTTCCTGTCCCTCATTTTCTCCTATTTACTCTCTCTTATTTCTTGATCTTATTTATCCTGCACCTTTTCCCTATACCTCATCTCTTTTCACTGTTCCATTCCTAAAACTTCATGCTTAACATGGACCAAACTGATTCAACCTTTGCTTGACTGAACACATGATTCGACATTTGTAGTTGCTTGAACCATTATTTTCTCCTTTCTTGACCCATTTGGTTTCAACTTGACTTGCATATTAAATTTCTAGTAGATTGTAATTCTACCCAATGTATTATTTCTAGATTTATAAAGATTATCTGGAAGTAGTTGACATTTCTTTTAATTGTCATCATAATTTTCGGTGATACTTCCAACCCTTGGAGTGTCACCCATGTTTATTTTCCTCTTGATATGGATTCCTTTTAGGTACCATCTCTTTTGAATTCTATACCAAGAATAAAATCCTTTTCTTATTCATTTTTCCTCACTAATATCCCTTTAGGAAATCACCTCCATGCTTGGGTCCCTTTGACTTCTCATCCCATTGTACATTGGCAATGCACTCAACACCTTTGGAATGTACTCAACATTCTTATTCACTGTTGTCAAAGTTCTTTGAGTGCTACAAGAGAATAAAAATAATTTGTTGTCCACCTAGTGGTACCTTTCCATTATCTTCAATTAATCATAAACTTTATCCAATTCTAGAATGCTATGAGATTGATGTAATTTCATTTCTAGGAGTATGGTTGCATGCCTCTAGAACAAATATGCACATAGTGTATTGATTTATACATCAGCTAGCATTTTTTAGCATACATGTTCTTCATTACTTCACCACTAAAGTTATAGAACTCACACCATGATTCCACTCCACTACTCTGATGACAGTAATGGAGGTACTACCCCCATAACTATATGACTGATTCTTGGAGATGTTTCCTTTGTCTCCATGTATACATTAGGTCCATTTTTATCATAACACTAGCACCTGGGCTTACCATTCCTTTTTTAAAAATTATTCCCACAAAGTACTTCCTTATCTATACCTTGGTGTCCTCTAGAGTGAATGTACCTTCACTAATTCATCCCCTCAATAATATATTCTTACACTTAGATTCTACCGAGCAGTCTGATGAACATGAGTGGATTTCTTGTAGTGGATTCCAAAGACTTCATGGCTGCACAAAGACTCATACCTTATCATTCTTATGTCTTGATCTTTGATCATCTTGTGAAATATTCTTGTCATAACACTTTTTCATTGAGTACCTCTGCTTATCTTTAACCAAATTTGAACGATCTCTCAACACTTCAATGGTCAGTTCCATGCATACCCATTACTCATTATTTATCATGAAACGTAGATGATATCTCTCTTACTCAACATCCCCAATTGGTATGCATATTTGTCATCTTGAATTCGTTTTCCAAAACACGGTTCCATTGAAGGTATTCTATATTACTCACTAAGTATAAACATATTTAGTTGGTAGCTTCCTCAAGCAATCATTCCATATTTTGAAGAACTAAACCTGTCTTGTTCTTCATACTTGAAAATAACACATTGTTAAATAAATTTTTATCTATTTTATCATCAACCTTAATCTCTTCTTGCAACATATTTAATATATAAAATAACAATTCTAAAAATTCTAGTTAAATCCATCATACAACCACGATATACAATTCTAGTAAACTGTACACAAGTTTTCCCCTTTATGGTCACCAAAAGTCTTCTTTATGACTTCCTGTGAATTTTGTTGCTCATATCATAATTCTTGGTGATTACATGTACTCCTCTGTCCAATACCTTTCCAATGACTTCTTTCTTTCTCAATTATGAGTTTTGACCAAAAAGTTATAGTCATTTGATTATTGATCAAAAAATTATTCATCTAGGTGCAATTTTTAATTGTTCTTATACAAACTTGCACCTGATTCTTTAGTAATTTGACAGGAGATCAACTATGTTCCCTCATGCCCATACTTTGGACATTCTGTCCAGTTTTCACCCTCATCTAAGCTTTAGGATTCCAGATACATCTTGCTGAAGTTTTAGGCCAATTAATATTTTTGGTCCTGAATGCTACAGGTAACTTTTATGCCCTATTCTACACTCTTATGTGCCTAGAGTTATATTTGGACTCCATGGATGTATTCTATTCCTCAATATCATTTCGTGGACTACTATTGTGCCCCAATATGATTCCTTAGAAGGCATTTATGGCCCTCAAAAGTTAATTGGATCTTTAAAATTTACCCTCCACTGTTTGGGTTGTAACTCCCTCATACTAACTTCATTTGAAAAATGGCTTACACCATTCAAAATCTCTCTCCAAGCTCTATTATTTGAGATTAGTTTCAAATTCATCTTCTCAAAAATGTTGTTTAGGCCTCTGAAAATGGCTTGCAAGTTGAACACCTGGAAAATCACTGAAATTTTCTGGTAATTTCATTATTTATTTATCATTTCTACAAAATTTAGTTTACTTGTGATGAATTGGATGTTGACATGGAATCCTGAGTCCACTTGGAAATTTGGAGTGGTTCCTTGTCAGATTCTAACCACCATGGCCTTGCCCTGTCTTCCCTGACCTCCTTATTTCCCTCTCTTCCTTACCTCTACAACGCACACATTGCATATTTCACATTCCAAATGCAATCCATTGCATGCATAGCTTGCACTGCTAATTTAGGAAGATACTAACTAATATACACCATGGATTCATATACCATATATCCCTCCACCATAGAACCCTTAGGACGTGATCTTTGTCTAATCAAAGCCTTCAATGATTTCAAGTGTCTCTCCCCCATCCACATTGATCTTGTGTGTACATATCCACACATTTGAATCTCCTCAACTTGGTGTATGAGGTAGTGTTCTTGTGCATTGAAAAATGATGGAGGTAGATACTTCTGCATTTCACACATTAGCCAAGGAATTTATCTCTTCCAATAATTTATATCATCTTCATGGATTTATTTCAATGAAAACCATCTACAGATCATGACGCAAGAAAATAACATGTTTCAACAAAACATAATACATATTACATTAGAAGTAAAACACATGTCATTAAGTACAACAAAAAATTGAAATTTGTTTTTGCATATATATTGCAGCTACTTACCTCATGTGTTTTCCAAGATCATATCTAACTTGTTTGACGTTGTTGTTAAAGTCTTTTGGGAGAGATAGAGGTAGAACATACTCTAACAATAAAACAAATCGTTACTTGTTTCAAAACTAGACAAAAAAAATTAAAAATCTCAAAAAATGTATATGACCAATATATAAATTTGAATACTGAAATTATTAATTATCTTAATGACGGTATGCCAATCATGTGTTTTTATCCCACCAAATTCACCTTTCTTTGTTAATATATTCTATATGTTTGAAAAAAAACCTGTGGGAAATTTAATTCTTTGAATGACCTCTTTTACACCATTGCTTTGTTGATATGTTAATAACCATGGAAGGTTATTTTGGTCTCCATTTCTATTTGATCGGATCACATTTTTCATTTCATGATTGGCTTCATGAATATCGTTACAAATTTTGACAATTTTTTAATTATCCCTCCTACCATCTATGATTTTCCATAATGTTTCGATCACATTCTTCTTGATATGCATTGTATCAAACAAATGAACTATTTTTATCTCCCCATAGTACGACAACCTCATGAATTGAGTGGGTTAACATTTCATTCCTCGTGAAAGCCCATTATTACTACCTTCATGACGATGACATTGATGAAGCATAAAAAACATTAGAACACTATTTATCAAATGCGGTAAAGTAAATTGCATAATTAAAATAAAATTTCAAAACATGATTCCATTTACGATACATAAACAAAATGTGTACCTCGAGGATTAATTTTGTCATATGCCAAATTCCATAGGTGAGGTGTAATTATTTGTGGTTTTAGTCCAGTCTCTTGTTTCACATTGAAAATATCGTTTTCAGTAGTACGATACTTATGGTTCTTAGAAATGAAGTATCTATACTCATCAAACACCTCCTTTCCTAAAAAAAATTACCGATGAGATTTCATCTTAGGACCACAAATTGGACATGCAAATTTACCCTTTGTTTGAAGACCTGCAATAGATGGATTAATGTGAATTAATATACAAAAGGATTATTTTAAAAACATGCATTATATATTCAATTAATTATATACTATTCAAGCGTGCAATATGGAATGTTACATACCACAAAAATGTGTTAGTCTTGGGGAATCATGAACTATCCATAAAAGTATTCCACAACATTGAAATCTCTTCTTCCCAATTGGTTTACAGGTGTCATACATAGTGATTCCCTCCCATAACTTAAGTAGCTCGTCGATAAGAGGCTCAATATACACATTCATATATTTAACTTGGTACTTACCTAATTGTTTGAAATTACACGAAATTACTACCATGGTATGTATATATATGTAAATAAATAAATAAAAGATATTATGCAAAAATGAGACAAATGAAAAATTTACATTAAAAAAATTAATATAAACAAATACCTGGAACAATCATTGTCAACATTATGTGCCCCCTCTTTATTGGCATCCAAGGAGGAATGTTATTGTTGATAACAAAAATAGTCCACAATGAGTAAACAGATCGAAGCTCTCCAAATGGATTAACACCATTAGTTTCCAATGAAATCCTAACATTACGAGGTTCACCTATAAATTCTGGCCATTTTGTAGCAGTTTCCCTAAATGCATAACCATATGAAAGAATCCAAAGAATGTTATATTCAATTCTCTTTTGTGCATCGTAATCTATAAATTGTGCTATCCTTTGGCACCTAAACAATCGCTGCGAACATGGAATTAAGGGAATATGTTGGAGAACCTTTCGAGGCACCATTTTTGTTACTTGATCAGTTATATATATATATTGATACCACATATCAGACATTTTGTTTTCTACACATGTTGTCCATAATATATAATATTATCATCAGGACTTGCATCTATACTTTGATACTCCATTCCAATGTCTTTGATAATGTTATGAAAATTTTGATATGTGCAGAGTAAAATATTTGATGAGGGTAACAAAAATTCACCTAACAATCTAAAACATAAAAAATAACTAGTTAATATAAATAATAGTAATTGTAAATTTTGCATTTTTATTTTACACATTAATTAACACTAAAAAAATGGGAAAAAGTCAACCTTTATGTATATGTGATGAAACATATTACATGCCTTAGGATCTGTTGCATACAAGTGTTCGACAAATTATTCATAACCTTTAAGTTCACCAACAACAATGTAGTGGAGAGAAGATTTTCTCTTGTCCCTTTATAAAGTTGCTTATTTTCCTTTTTAATCAGAAGTTCATCATAAATACCATCACTACTATCCCCATGATCCTCATTTGGATGACCGAATAAGTCTTGGATCATTTGATTTGTCCCATCATCTTGAACTATGTTATTATTGTCATCTACTTCCATGGGATCATTAACTTGATCTTCATTATCTGCTTCATGTTCTTGATCTTGTACAACATCATTTCTGCTACTACTTGGTGCTTTCTGCAGAAATTTAGGGGGAAACTCTAACTTTATAATTACAAACAATCATGCAAAATTAGTGCATGTATAAAACAATATAAAAGTTTGAGAATACAATCAATATTAAAACAGATAATGAATATATATTTATATATACATAGCTAATTACCATGGGACGATATTCATTTGATCCTCCACCCATGTGTTCATATTTTCTACAATGTTTTTTAGTTGTTTCTATTAAAACTCTTTTAGGACGTCTAGTACAACAAATTTTGCAAGTGAAATAACATTTACCATCACCCTTTTCACCCTCTTTAATTTTTTTCCCACCTCTAATGTTTTTTGACATTCTTCTCCATGGACATATACTGATGATTATCTTATAAAATTAAGTGGTGTATAATAGAATATATATTATATTTTTGTATTATAATATATGGAAAAAACTTATTTTTTGTTCTCCAATAATACCTTATACCCTTTTTGAATCGTCGTTGTTATAGCAAACTTGTCGCAATATCCCTAAAATGCAACATATTTATAGATTTTATAATGTTTCAATTTTGACGATAGTTGTGATGATATTATGGTAGCTGCGAGAGGTATTTACCTCCACATGTAAACCTGACGAGAATAGAATATTCTGAGAAGTAAGAAGAAACCCTAATGAGTTGGCTAATAATCCTAGAAGACATGTCGACTCAAGACGATAATTTGTATTAGGTTATGAGCCTCAAAGAGAAGAAGTCGGCTAGAAGAAATAATATATACTGAATAGACAGATACCCAGAATGAGAAGTCGGCCCAGACAGTTAGCCAAAATTAGTATAAATACAGGAGGCCAGTCTTCATTCTAGCAAGCATTCTTAGAACTCCAAAGCAACACTTGTGTGCATTACAATTGCCCAATTTGTGCGCAAGTTTGGAGGAGAGTTGTTGTTGCAGCTATTGCAGTTAGCAGATTACGCTTTGGCTTGGAACATCTCTTGGTTAGGGTTTGGAATATCTGATCAACTCTTGTTTGATGTGCTATCCTTAGGGAAAGGTGTGCTACCCTTTGTTTATATATCTATCCTCGGGTTTTCTTCTGGAGTGATTCTCTGTCAAGGTTAAGGTGCTTGGAGGGTGGCTTCGGCCTATGATTGGGTAACAATATTGATATTGTCAATGGTAAAATGAGCACATCCATTATATTCTAATAGGTTATGGGCCCACACCTCCTTCATTCAGTCTAACCGCTGGAAGGAAGCATAGCCATAAGGATATTAATCTCATTGAATAACTGTCACTAGGGTTTCTAGTAGGAGCAGTCACCAAGGCACTGTCGCTAGGGTTACTAGCAGGTGCAGTTGCAGAAACCCTAATCCTCTCGTTGAGGCACCTTAAGTGAAGGTATTGACCTAATTTATGGATAGACTAGTGTGCCCTAGCCTAGGGAATCTCCTGGTACTCTCAGTAAACCAAGACGTCAAGTTTGAGTTTTTGGTCAAATCTAGGGTTGACCAAGTCAAAGAAGCCATGACCTACTCCATGAAGTCAGAAAATAAGTTAGATGGAGATTCTAACTTCAGAGCGTGGAAGAGAAGGATTGACCTCATTCTTGCCAAGAATAAAGTGTTGGATATTGTGAAAGGAAAGATCGTGAAACCAGAGTTTGAAGAAGGAAAAGAGAAAGAACCGTAGAACATTGCAATTATGGAAAAGTTCAAAGACAGTGACATCAATGCCATGAGTATCATAGTGGACTCTATAAAATACCACTTGATATGCTACATCTCCCATATTGACTCATTGAAGAAGATGTATGATGCCCTAACAAACCTCTTCTCAATAAGAAACATTGGACAAGTAATGAGTCTGAAGAATGACCTCCGTGACATGAAGATGAATGATGATGACAACAAAACATCATACTTTGTGAGAATATCCTAGTTAAGAGACCAACTACAAGCTATTGAAAATATCATTTCAGAAAAGGAATTGGTAAACATAGTACTCAATGGTCTTCACAAGACATGGGATGCATTTGCCGCAAGCATGAACACAAGGAAGGAGTATCCTACATTTGAAGAACTTTGGACTTGTTGTGCTCAAGAAGAATCAAGGATCAATGCAAAAGAGGAACCCCAAAAGAAGTATGATGATCAAGCCTTTACAACAAGATTCAAAAATTTCAGGAACAAAAGGAAGTTTGGTTCAAGGAAGAAGCCAAATCAAGAGAAAGATATGTCAGAAATACAATGCTTCAATTGTCGAAAGTATGGTCACTACAAGAATCATTGTCCCAAGCTAAATAAAAGGAAGGGGACACATGAAGCATCGGTTTCTGAAGAAAAGGAACCTACAAATAAGACCAAGCAGGATAAAACAAACTTCTTCTTCTAAAGACAAGGTAACAATACTCTTGATAGTCTCTGTACATATCTTGTTTTCATAGTCTCCGTACATATCTTGTACATCTATATCTTAGAAGATAATATGTTCCAAGAAGAACTATACCTACGAAAAAACAACAATATAAGGATTGCTATCATTATACAAGTAAGATAATACACATGAAAGGATGAAATACATCAAACAAATCATGTGGAACCTATTACAAGATAAGACGAAATCATAATCAATATTGAAGAAACTTAGAAGAAGCAAAGATAGAAAGAAGTTAGCAATCAAGAGGAAATTGGAGAAAGACTTATGACACTTTGCAGAAGAAAATAAGGATGCAGATGGAAGCGTGGACTTTGTCATATGGAGAGAACCAATTATATATTTCCAAAAGAAAAACATGCACTCATACATGAAGCAAGGATTAGGGGGGAGCTAATCCTATGATCCATTGAATATGTTGAAGTATATATCCATGGTAGTAGTCATAAAAAGTAGTACGTGTTCAGTTCGACCTTATAAGAAGTCTTCTTCGAAGAGAAGCCTTAAAGTATCCCTGGTTGTCCATCCACATCTGTGATCCTATAATGAAATGAAGAAGTGGAATATTTAGGGCATCGAAACTCCATAGAAGCAAGAACTAAAGAAAAATAAGAGGAAGAACATGAAGATTCCAAGAAAGAAAGAGAATCCAGAACAACCAGTCATTGTATCAAGAATCACAAGATTACCAGACTGATATGAAATCACAAAAAAACAATCAAGCAAAGGAACTGAAAGTTGTGATGAAGAACAATGTATGGAAGACTTATGAATGAAAGCATTGTGAGATCTAGAACTAGAGGTTCTCTCAGATGGAGGGAGAATACTATGATGATCACTTGTTCTAGTAAACTAGACATACCTCTACATGAGTCATTATATCATCCATGATATCCATGGGTTGGATTTCTACATCAAGTGAATGCAAAGATTGTTCCCCAGATCAATTGAAAAAAGAGCGTATGAAGAGAAACCTCAAGGATTTGAAGTATACCATAAAGAGACCCTTGTATACAGATGGAAGAAGAAAACTTGGTGGAAAACCTCCAATGCACAACAAAAGCTTGGTGAATATTTTCTATAAACAAAGATATTGTATCAGAATGATTACTCAGAAGATTAGGATGTTGGATTGCCAATCCATGACAAAGATGTCATAATGACAGAAGAAGTGACACATGGATATGTTCCAGTTTGACCCTTGCCATGATGTCTTGAGCTAGTAGAAACCAAAGAGGAATCTAACAATGACATATTTTATTTATCAGATCTATATGAAGCCTTCAGAGAAAACCAGTGTTCCAGACCGAAGTACATTTGAGATCAAGCATTACATTATCCATGATGAAGTCCAAAAAGGAGGAAGTAGTTTTCCAATACATATCTCCATAGATGAGTAGATAAGAAGACATTTTGGTAAATCTTTTGTTCAAGATGAAAGAGTTTGTGAACTCAAGCTGGAGCTCATGGAGACGACTTCCTTATTGAAAAAGGAAAATATGAATCCTAGGTTGGGAGGGATCCCTGATGTGTTATCGATTGATGGATAGTCATTTTTCAGTTCAAACATGGTCAAGGATGAGCAGTTCCTTTCCAGTTCAGAAAGTGGTTTGAGATTTCTGACAGACAATCATTTTCTAGTTGAAAAATGGTCCAGATTGAACAGTCATTTTCGTAATTAAAATGGTTCAACGGATTGTTGATGTACCATATACAGTGATTTCCCATTGTGGTTAAAATGGAAAATGGTCCAGGGTAGTCTCTCTTCTTGAGGGTTACTCAATAAGACTGGCCCACCTCACCAAGAAATGATTTCCCATTGTGGTTAACATAGGGAATGGTCCATTCGGAGGTTGGTGTGGGACAATCATTTCTTTTGGAAATGGTTTGGAAAGTCATTCCTTAGGGAAGATTCATTCTCTCTAGGTTGCACTTTGTTTAGTTCCGGAGGAATGACCCAGGGTGGGGAATGGTCCAGGTTCAGCAATCAGGGATAGATATTCCTTAGGGCAGACTCATTCTCTCTAGGTTACACTTTGTCTAGTGTCGGAGGAATGGCCCAGGGTGGGGAATGGTCCAGGCTCAGAAATCGGGGGAGTTATTCTTCCTTGCTTGAGAAAAATAGTCTAGATAGCTCATCATTGATGTTTTACCTTTTGAGGGTAGATGCTCTTCTAGATCTCATAGATGTGAGTGGAAGAATGGCCCAGATGATTTAGTTTAGATCATAACATTGTTTATGTGCAGGTTGATATCAGATGATTGTTATGAAGACTGTATGTCTCTAGATAGTAGATGTATACTACTGTGGCAGACCTATTCCATTGTTTGTGACTATACATCAATGATCAAGTACCTATGTGCTACTTGGTGTGGTAGTGTACCACTGGATTGTAGTTGTGTAATACTATGGATGGACATATTTGTGTTCTATTGAATCATATTGTTCTGATTGCCTTGAAGACTATCAATAGTTTTGAAAATTATTATCAGCTAGATGGACGATCAATGGACAGATATTTCCCAGATGGAAAATGGTTCAGGACATTTATTCTTCTAGGACATATGTTCAGATTAGAAGAATGGCTCTTGTGTCACTCTATGGTGTGAGTGACTTATCCAACATCATGTCTAATTACTCAAATGGAGTATGATTTCGAGAGATGATGCAACTGATGATACTGATGGTGATGATGGTGCTCATGATCTAGTCATGAGATAGTATATACAACTATGTTGATGCTACCGGGTGAATGGTATGTTTGTGCTCAAGACCATTACCTGTAATACCTCCCTAGCTAGGAGGGAGTGTTGATATTAGTAGTTGTGGGAGGTATTTACCTCCATGAGTAAACCCGATGAGAATAGAATATTTTGGGAAGAAAGAAGAAACCCTAATGATTTGTCTAATGACCTTAGAAGACATGTCGACTCAAGAGGATAATTTGTATTAGGTTATTAGCCTCCAAGAGAAGAAGTCGGCCAGAAGAAATAATATATATTAAACAGACAAATACTTAGAATGAGAAATTGGCCCAGGTAGTTAGCCAAAATTAGTATAAATACAGGAGGCCAGTCTTCATTCTGGTAGGCATTCTTAGAACTGCAGAGCAACACTTGTGTGCACTATAGTTGCCTAGTTTGTGCGCGGGTTTGGAGGAGATCTTTCGTTGCAGCTGCTGCAGCTAGTAGATTACACTTTGGCTTGGACTATCTCTTAGTTAGGGTTTGGACTATCTGATCAACTCTTGTTTGATGCGCTATCCTTGGAGAAAGGTGCGCTACCCTTTGTTTGGCTATCTAGCCTAGGGTTTGCTTCCAGAGTGATTCTCTCTCAAGGTTAAGGTGCTCGGAGGGTGGCTTCAGGCTATGGTTGGGTGAAAATAGTGATATTGTTGATGGTAAAATGAGCACGTCCTTTATATCCTAACAAGTTGACCAAATCAATGTTGACTTTTTGAAATAGTGAGTGATTGTTAGGGGGGAGACCCAATGTCCACACTGTCACAAGAGTGATGCACATTTGATGTCATATCTCTTTCGATGAAATTAAGAAGACATCTCTCTTGTGATGATTTTAAAAGTAGGTTGCACGTGCAATGATATCGAGAAGGATGGAGAAAAAAACTTAAAATTCCCTATGTTTTTCTACAGTGTGGCCAATTTTTCCCATAACGTCGCAATTTTTCCAATATGTAATAGTGGGAAGTTCACTGCAACAGTCAAATCCTTTGCACGGGGTCTCTCTGTCAAGAAGAAATAGGTGGACGAAATAGTAGAGGAGTAAAAAGACATATTCGACTCGCCTACTGGGGTGTTTGTGCAATTTCAAGTAAATCACTCAATTGATCTAACACATGATGCTCCTTTGCCTAAGGGCCCTGTATATAGGTGTTTTGTTATGGAGAATGAAGAAATCAAATTCCAAATCCAAGAGCTGATTATATGGGGCCACATCAGACCAATCTCCTCAGCTTGCAGGAGCCCAATTATTCTGGTATAGAAGAATGATGGGACATGGAGAATTTTTATTGATTACAGATCCCTAAACAAGATCATAGTCAAGAACGGGTACCCAATTCCCCATATTTATGATCTTCTCGATCATTTCAAGGGAGTCAAGTTTTCTAGTAAAATTGATATGAATTCAAGTTCCCACGAGGTTCTAATTGAGAAAAATGATGTGTGGAATACATTCTTCAAGTCCAAAGAAGGCCTCTTTGAGTGGTTGGTAATGCCTTTCGGCTTGACTAATGCCCTGGCCACATTCATCCAGATGATGGATGATATATTATGACCATTCACAAACTCCTTTGTGGTTGTATATTTGGATGACATCATCATCTTCAACAAAACTTGCGAGGAACATTTGGAGCATATTCAACAGGTATTGGTCACCCAACAACAACACAAGTTATATTCCAATTTGGAGAAGTGTTCTTTTGACATGCAATGAATCCAATATTTGGGATACATCATGGATGAGAAGGGTGTACATGTGGATCCAACCAAGATCCAAGTGACCCATGGTTGGCCAATCCCGAAGACAATGACTAAGATTTGCATCTTCTTGGGCCTCACCAAATTTTATCGATGTTTTTTATTGGGGTTC
Organism: Picea engelmannii; assembly: GCA_009831015.1. NCBI lineage: Eukaryota > Viridiplantae > Streptophyta > Pinopsida > Pinales > Pinaceae > Picea > Picea engelmannii. The sequence continues at coordinate 129,687 of ML789010.1, forward strand.
TGTCATATTTCTTGGGACCTAATCCATGTTACCAAGGGTGGCATGAAGGCCAAGTTTGTGTGCTCTGCACCCCAATAGAAAGCATTCAAGGATTATAAATTCATCCTCTTCTCAACACTAGTCCTCATTCTACCAGACCTGCAACAACCATTTGAGATTCAGACATATGCTTTTGATTATGTTATCAGGTATGTCCTCACTCAGCAGGGGCATCTGGTAGCCTATCATAGTGAAACCCTATCTAATGTTGTTTGCATATACCCCACCCACGAAAAAGAGTTGTACTCCATTGTACATGAATGTCGATAGTGGAAGAATTACATTCTAAGGAATGAAACAATCATCCAAACTGATCACAGGCCTCTATAATTCATGCAAACACAAGGGAAGTTATAAAACTACCTCCATCATAAGTGGTCCATGTACCTACATCAATTCCACTTGAATATCAATTACAAGAAGGGTAGCACCAACCATGTCACATATTGCGTCAGCCATCCCTTGGTGGAAACACTAACGATAGTTCTTAACTCATGTGGATATGAGACATACGAATGGACACAATTATACAATAATGACTCTAACTTTTCTACTACCTATCATACATTGAGTGTAGGAAAAATAGTTCTCAACTTTCATCTCTAGGATGGATTTTTATGTTGTCTAAGACATCTCTGTGTTTCTTCAAGCGAGCATGCCAAGATGATCTGAGAAGCTCATGAAAGCTTGGAAGAGAGACATGTTGGTGTATAAATTACAATGATAGTACTACAAAATAATTTTTATTAGTCGAAGCTTCGACAAAATGTTCACAAGTACATCATATCCTACACTGCCTCTGCCATTACCAAGCCCACCATTAAGAAACATGTTTTATGCACCCCTATGCCTACTTCATATAGGCCTTGGGAGTCCATCTCCATGGACAACATGTCTGGTCTACCTTCAACAAAGAATGGGAATGACTGTGTCTTCGTGGTCGTTGATCAATTCTCTAAGATGGTAATTTTGGAACCCTGCAAGAAAAGCATCACAACCAAGGCCATCGCTAAGATCTTCTTCACACATGTTTGGGTTCATTTTGTGATCCTAAAAACTATTATATCTAATCGAGACAATAGGTTCCTGAGAACCTTTTGGTCCAGCCTATGGTCGATGATGGACACCAACCTGACCAAATTGACTGCCTTCCATCCACATACTGATGTACAAATAAAAGTAGTCAATAGGATGATTGTCCATATCCTATGAATTTATAATTCCAAAAATCCACACACATGGGATGAAATCCTTCCTTATGTTCAACATAGATACAATAGATCCCTCCATAGATCTCTTGGTCACAACCCTTTTCAGGCAACCTTGGTATTCCAACCATTGGCCCCCATTGATGTAGCTCTTCCCATTGCAGTTACACATGAGGAGTCCTCCCATGCTCAAACAGAGGTTGATCGAGCACCCAAATTTTTTGAGCGCATCCAAAACATCCAACAACAAGTTCATGATATCATGTAGAAATCTAATGCCAAGTACAAGCAACGTCACAATCAACATTAGGTACCACACAAATTTAAGGTGGGAGATAAGGTCTGGTGGAATTTGTAGAAAGAACGCCTTATAGGACCCCATAGGAAGCTATGACCACTTATATACGAGCCTTACACCATCACCAAGGTTGTGGGTGAAAATTCATTTGAATTAAATATTCCTCCTTTCGTTGGCTTGCACCCAATATTTAATGTGGAGCTTCTCTGACCATACTTTCCACCTCTTCTGGACACTTCGAATGCAACCGATCCGTTGGCCCCTACAAAAATTAATCCTTCTTGCATCGAGCAGATGAAAAATTATCGACTCATGGGCACTAAGATGAAGGACACCTTCCAACAAACTATCAAACTCAATCGATTTGTTAAAGCAGGGTAGTTTCTTCATCAGAGCAAGTGGCTCACCAAGATTCAGGTTCATCAAATTTTTCGTCATCTTATGTAGGCAGTTGACACAATGAAGACCATTTATTCCTAAGGGGTGAGGAATTATCTAGGTGGATATCGGTGGCCACCCACCTATTCCACTGGCTCAAAGACCAATTTCCATCCGGGTATTTTTTTTCCTAGTTTTTCATGCCCTAAACGTCTCGGGCCGTTTTGAGGCCCTAAACATCTTTTTTTGGAACCGCCACAGTCACACTATAGGATTTATTAAGAGTGTGATGGAAACATGTGTATTCCTTAGATAGTTATTTCCAACAATCTATCTTATGCCTAAAATGGAGATTGTATGAAAAAGTTACAACCCTAGGAAGTTGGTGTGCCAACTTACCCCATCGGGGTCCACATGACTTTTGGCGCTTCATCTCCTAGAGTTATGTTTTTTTATGTTTAGTGTTTTCTCATTTATGATTTATGTTAAAATTTCCTTTGTATCCTCATTATAACCAGCTTCTTGCGAATGAGTGTAGCCGACACATCTCTTCTTAGAGATAAGATTGTGTGCTTTTTCATTTTACATTCTTTTGTATTCAGACAATCATTAATAGAATCTAATATTTTCTGTATCACTGTGTTCCTTTCCATATCTCTTTGTAATTCTTTGTTATATCTCTGTTATATATCTTCCTTCATATCGTTCCTAAAATAATCCAGATCAAAGAAGCAAGAGTATTTGGCCCTTGAGAAGAATGTTTCCACAATAGTTGAAGATCTACCTCATGATTAAGGATCCTCTCTTTTCCGACCACTTAGCAAACACAATGAATAATAATTATCCCACAAGAATACCAAAGGATATGAAGAACACATGGATGTAGACAATACAAAGAGAACACCTTCTTCCAAAGGTTTTTAGTGTAACAAAGAAAAAAAATTCAAACAAACCTTCGCTACAACCTCGTATATTGGATGGAGAGGTTTTAGTGGATGTTCTATATAACTGGAAAAATTTGGGATGGTAGAGATTGTAGCATTGGTTTTTTTTGGGTGTGTTTCTTGTCAAAATGAACTAGTGAGGTTTTGAAATACCCGCACCAATTCATTACTATAAAAAATTGCATCGGTATAGTAATATGATAAAAATTCCCTCAAAATAAATATAACAAAAAGATGCCCTAATGCATTTATAACTAATGCACACTCATTCCCCCTTTTTCGTTCTACACAAAGCACCGATGCTCTTATAATTACTATGCATCAGTTCTAAATGCTCTTTTACGACGTCCATGTGTGCTTTAGTATTCGTACACCCTGGTGCGATAAGGTTATAGATAGAACCGATGCGCTTTAGGATTGGTACATTCTAGTGTCATTAAGTTATATTTAGCCCCAATGCGATAATGCTATTCCGATACCCAATGCATTTAATATAGAATGTGACCTAGTACTTTTGTAATTAGTACGTACCGATATGTTGACAACATTATTTTTAGTATGCATGGGTGCATATAATATCGTAAAGTCACAGGTGAGTAAATAATAGTTATCTCTACGCTGCAAATAATAAACATAACACACTAGTATGACAAAACATTTAGCGCCCCGTTTAATATTTCAAGCATGAGCACCATACAATTTTGAAATGATAAATATTATTATACATTATACTATTTACAAAACGACACATTTTCTCAATAGTACATGTTGATACATTATTATGATTAATATGTATTGGCGTGTATGAATCCTCAAAATGCATCGATGTCTATATCATAGCTATAGTGAGTTCAAAATAATACAATGCACTCATATGTATATATTTTAATTCATTGTTTTTTTACAAATTTTCAAATAATTATTTCAATACCAAATATTTTTTCAGAAGAATATTGATTTATATTTATGTTATTGCATTAATGTGTTATTCAACCAATTAAACCTCTATTATTTGTATAAATGTAAATCATCCACATATTATTTAGTCAAGAATGCAACATTTTACAACATTCGACAATGCAATGAAATAAGAAACCCATTTTATTATATATGAATAAGAGACCCATTGTCATACCAAAAGGGACAATGCACTGGTCTAGTACAATAATCAAATTGCAACCAATTTGTAATTATTACATTTATTGGTAACTTGTCCTCATGAAATTGGGACAATATGTCAAGTACATTCAACCAAATCCATGATTTTTAGAGACAAATATTCCAAAACATACAACTTGCAGTAACAATCAATTATATTGATTGGCATTCATCAGTTGCACTGTTGACACTGCTCAAGCTATGTGCATGCCTCATTTCTTCATCATTTGTAGGTGATATTGTACTTTGGGTTTTTAACATAATGTTTTCTTGGTGATTAACTTGTTTTTTATATTCTTCCCCTTCATCTTCCATCTATAAACACAAAAATAAAATGTAATAAGTATATCTACATTTATATATATATTAGAATATACATGATTGTGTAAATCAACAAACATACCTTATCACCACACACGCACACACACACACACACACACACACACACACATACACATATATTCATTAGTATGGGAGATATTGAGCAACCTTGTGGGATCCCTTTGGATGATCCCACATAATTATTCCCTTCTTTATCCAATATGTCCACTTTCACAAAATTCATTATTAGATCACCAAGACGTTTATCTGGAATAAAGTCTTGTATGAAATTCAAGAGTAGACAATGGTCCAGATTTTCGAAACATCCTACAACGTCAGTCAAAATAAAGTGATTCACTTTTCCCCACCCCACTATGGTAAATAAATATGCACAAACACCTCTATTTTGCCTAAACCCATCTGAGAAATCGACAAATATGGATTGAAACCATTTATTTAATGTGATCGAGAACGCGTCCAAAACCACTATATCCTTAGGGTTACGTTTGGTTATAGGTCGATACTTTCCTAGTTTGTTTGGTTTCGAAATGAAGGTTCTTGGCATCCTTTTGAATGAAAAGGTACCATTCTTCAAGTGTATTTCATAAACAATACACATTCTTTAGAAGCCATTCTTCTTGAATTCTCTCAAAATATCCTTTGATGTCTACATTCCATACTTTGTTTCCTACATGTTTAATACCACATGACAAAGCATAGCCGATATAATCAATACAAAAGTTTCTTGTTTTTTCATTAATTATTAAAGAAGAAAAGTTAAACAAAATATATACTTACAAATTGTTCGATTAAACTTTAATTCTTCAACATATACTCATAGCACATAATTAACCCATTTTTTTATCAATTCATGGCTTGGCTCCTCTTTGAATGCTAGCACCTAGTAGAATACCTCCATGGACAAGTGTAAATTAATTATTTAAATATAAATATCATAGCAAACATGAAATCTTAAGAAAGGTCAAAAACTTAAATACTCAAAAAAAATTTGATCAACCATTTTAGTCCTCGTCATCCTATCTTATGTGATGAAATGATTCTATTTGTTTTTATTTTTTGCAACAAAACAATTGAAAATTAGTATTTCATGTGATACTTAAATTCAATGTACATAAAAGAATAAAAAATTATTACATACCTCTAATGCACATTATAGTGTGGATGACTCCTCTTGTGAACAAATTATGTTCATTTTTGTTAACATCTTCCTCTACACTTTTTTGGACATCCCTATTGACATGCCTTTGTTTGCCCCTTGTTTGTCCATTTGAATTTTCAAAATCTCCCCGGAAAAAAAAATATAAATTATTATTTAAAAAAAATTAAGAATCCTCTCCATATACTAAGATAATTCGCACTAGGGACTTAACAAAATATATACGCATCAGAGCATCATGCATACATATATATGCACCGATATAGTATAACATTGTTGTTGTGAAATTGAAAACGTTTTAAATTTTTTTATATCTAGACGATTCTTTATGAATTAAGAAAAGTGTGGCTTCCTAAGTACCATTTCTTACACATCGTCGTGCATTGAATTTTTTTAAGAAATGACGATTTCCATATAAAACAATGTTTTTTCCATTTTAATATCAATAGTGCACTTTCTAATAAAGGATCCCTTGTGTGTGTTTTGGTAAACTAAACACCACCGAAATTAAAAATTTTGAATTGAAATATGGGAGTGTTGTTTACAAACAAATACGCTTTGTTGTGCTTACTGTGTAAATAGCACACCGGTCACCGCAAAGGCATTTTTTAAAAACAAAAAGTTGATAATGAAATGAGGGTTTAGGATCCAATGCAATGAGTGGTTTTATTGCAATGGATAGGAAACAACCACATAAATAACTAAACTCTATAAATAAATTGTTCTTAAAAAAAATTATTCTTGTGAAATATCGAAGGAGAAAACAAAAGAATAGTAAAAAAATTACAGCTTCCAAAATTGAAGGTAACTATGAAACCATATTTGTTTTGTTTGCAAATGCACTGAAAATTGTTTGAATCAAATAAGAGAATGATCAAGATGATTAATAGAATGAAATCATATAATTGAAATTTCTAAACTACATATTTGTATGTGATCTACAGTAGTCTCCCTCAAATTTGGCTCTTCAAAAAAACCCCACCCACTCGGAAATATTTATTGGTAAATATCTGTTGCACAAATATTCTCTCTAAAGTTTGGAAAATAATAAGACAATGAATAGGGTTTTCCTTTATAAACACAAAAACTAAAATTCTTGCTCGTGTTTATATATATTGGGGCACTGATGATAAACACATGCATTTTTTTTTCTAGAAGTTACATTTTTCGGTGTTCTTTTCTTTGCATAACAAACTGGTGCAATATTCATAACGCACTGGGGTGTTATACATAACACACCTATTTATTTTTAGTAATAAATTTCAAAGTATTGATAGTAATCACACATTATTTTTCTAACTTGCTTCAGTTGGTGTTGTAGATATTTTGAAATGCACGGACAAGATGTTTAATTAATAATGCATCGGGGAGGTGTGTAAGTAATAATGCACCGTAAGACAATTAAATTTTCATAATGCAAATGAAAACATCCATATTTAATGTTTGTAGAGGTTTTGTTTTTCTTTAAATGTGTTGTCAAGTTATAAAAGTTATTGGAAGTTATTTTTGAAGTTAGATTGTTCTATGGTACCCAAGATGACAGTTTTTGGTTCAAATGAAGGGAAAAAAGACTTATAATATCAAATGGACAATTCTTCGTCTTCCAACATCACCTAATTAATTATCTTTGGAACTCCTTCAATTTCTCTTAGATCGATTGTAGTATGTCTAGATTTGATTGATAATTCATTTATCTCATTGAGTTTATGTTATGTATGCAGGTGCAGTCTTATAATTGTTCAAAGAATTTTGCAGGATCAAGATTCATGATCGAATTTAGATGCTCAAGATATTCCTATGGTCCCAAAATCCCACAAGATCTTATTAGGAGAAATATACTACAAGTAGATGTTTGATGAAAATGGACAAATTCTTTACCCTACCAATCCTTACATGCCATCTTCTAGCAGACATCCTAGGTCAACGATATTACACAATGAATGTGATCTCTTTTATGTAGATAAGCCCATAAGGTGCAATAAAAAGATGTTTGAGTAATTGTTCTTTTGTCTTTTCAATGGAACTAATGTAAATCTATTTCTTAATTTGAAATTTTCTTAATAAATGGGTTGGTTTCATGTTTATTATTGGGAAGAAAATGTCCATGATTCTAATAATTGTTTGGTACAATATTTGAACATATTAAAGGCATCATGTTACTAATATTATCAATGTGATGTTCAATATTTTTACAATCAGGATTCTGATGATGAGTGACCTATCTACCATATACCATTGCACCCCACCACGATGTCAAGTCGCGAGATTGTTGCTAAATTAAAAGAGCTCGGAGAGAAAGCATACATAGAATTGTTGAAACAACCACCTATTCAATTCCCACTATGTCCTAAGTCACCAGTTAAAAACCTCAACAGTAACACTAGTTCTTCACATGTTGGGGATGAAGGCAATGATATAGATATTGGCATGGATGATTTCTTGCAGAATACCCAGGCATGGATGGAATGTTCTTAGATGAATTCCAACAAAATGAACTAGGGTATGACATTGATGTCGTAGATCTACCTTCTATAAAAACCTAAAATCTTCTTCCACCACCCCTCGATTTGGTCCAGTATGGAAGTCTGCAAGGTCTACCCAACTAGGGGAAAAAATGTTACTGTACAACTTGAAATAAATGTATGATATGTTAGATGTGTGTTTCATGGCCATTTTGACATAACTAATTGTTAATTTCCTTAAATGTTTAAGAAATATTGTCACACAATGAAGGGAGAAAAGGGTTTATTTTATTTATGATTAATGGAAGTGTAAATTTCTATTTCCCACTAATTGTAGAGGTTCTTTTGAGTGATAATCACTTTCTCGATAGTTTCTCATAGGCAAAGAAAATTAAAATTTTGGGTGTTGAGTACATATCATACCCGATTTTTCTGAATGATTGTATTCTATAAAAAAATTAATATGTAGACAAAGAAATATGTCCAGAATGTGGGTATGATAGGTACCATAAATAAAACAAAGTGGTAAGGAACATGGTCATTCTCATAAGATATTGAGGCACACGCCTATAATTCCAAGTATTCAAAGGCTCTTTCATTAAAAACAATTAGCCATGTTGCAGGGGTGGCATGCCTCACATAGAAGGGAGCCAAGAGTTATGTGAATCTTAACAGATTCAATAGCCATGAAGCATATAGAGGATACATGACCTGATAAATTAAAGGATGAAGTACAAAGCCTTTGATTGAGTATATCTATGGATGGAGTTAACTTGTATTCCCTCCAAAACACCAAATATTCTATTTGTTCAGTGGCAATGATCAATAAAAATACTCCCCCATGGTTTTCTGTAAAGAATGAACATCTTATGTTGGCTCTTACAGTCCCTGGTAGAAGACAAGTGAAGAGAATGGATTTCTACCTCCAACCATTGATTGTTGAATTTAAAACATTATGGGAAGAGATAGATGTATATGATCTATCAAGACCTATCCCAATGGAACGATCTTTTATGTTGTATGGAATATGTGCGTACACCACGTACGATTATCTAGGACTAGGAGTTTAATCTGGTAAGCATGTTCATCAATTTGTTTATATATGTAATTTTATTTAGAATACTTCATTTGGTGAAACTATTTTTTGACACTAACATGCTATGCATACGTTAGCATTGTAGGTCTTGTAACAAAAGGGTATCATGGATGTAAATGTTGTCGACCTTCTATAAATTCTAAGTGGTCCAATGACTTATGAAAGCTAGTGTATAGGTGTTTGAGGGTATTACTCCTAGAAGACCTCCCTCATAGAAGAGATGCATCAAATTTCAATGGTAAACTAGAGAGAACACAAAGACTTAAAATAATGGCACAAACATATTGGAATAGGGCATACGACATAGAGAAGCAAAAGTAAATGGCATAATTCTTTGATTCAAATGGGGAACCTATGTTCGATGGTCCTGAAGTTTTTGAAACCTATGTTGAGAAAATTCCCATTGGGATGAAAATGAAATCTGTATTTAATGAGATTCCATATTGGGAGTATCTTAAGATTGACCACTTACTAGATCCCATGCATATATTTAAAAATGTTTCATCTTCTTTATGGAGGTGCATATCATGGAATATAAGTGAAACAATGGTTGTGAGGATAGAGATTATTTATTCGAATACTAAAAAAATACATTGGTGCATAAATGAAACCAAAGTAGAGGTTGGTCCCTCTTGGTTTTTTAAAGAAGGTTATGTTCCGTGTATTTTGAAGAAAGATTATCTTTTTATGGCAAAGGATGTTATATTGGGTGTGAAGGCAGCTTATTTATATGGGTTGACTCTACGAAGTTGCTTCATTGTAGATGGGAATTTTACGGGGTTGAAATCACATGACCATATGAACCTTCTAAGGGTATGTATGTTGAATACATGATTCCCTTGGTTATATATTGACATCGGTAAAAATATGCTATGAACTCACAATTTTATGGAAGTTAATGATGTGTTTGTCTATTTTGTAGTGTGATTATATTTTTTTAGTACATGGTTGTGTGAACCATGGCTTCCCCCAAGACCTTCTACATGCCATATCAAATTATCTACATTTGTACAATGGATCACATCAAGGGAGATTCATATGTCTAGCATTCCACGATGGCATTGAGAGATAGTTGAGATTGTCTATCTATTTGAGAAGGAACTAGCCACGCATTTTATGGACTTTCAATTCCATCTTCTAATTCACCTACCTGATGAGGTTGAATTAGCCAGGGTTCTTGTTACAAACCAAAATTCCACACTTTAGTCTCACACCCTAAGTGTCGCAAGTGTCTCAAAGTGACATATGCATCTTGTTAAGTGTCACATGCATTGTCACAAGTGTCGTATGCACCTTACCAAGTGTCGCATTCAATTTTTTGAGTGTCGCAACCCCATGACACAATAATTTTTTTTTCACAATCCCTAAATCACATTGGAGGAAGAAACCCATCATTTCAAGGAAAAAAACACACCTTTTTCTTGAAAAAACAACCTTTTTTGGGGCATTTATGAAGGGTGGCACCCCCTTGGCCATGTTCGGGGAGTGCCACTTCATGGAATGGTGATCCCATTTCCATGTTAGAGGAGTGCCACTTTATAGGATCACTTTATAGTATAGCACCCTGTGTTTAACTCTGGGGGAGTGCTAGTCTTGTTAGAGAGAAATTGTGGATCCTCCACCTTTTCCTAAGGGCCAACTCCGACTTGGATGAGGTTGTTTTGGTCGAATACTAACCTATAGGATATATACTAGGATCTAATCCCAAATTAAGGAGTCATATCCGGAACCATATCCTTCATTTTATCATGGTGGTTATGCATCTTAAGGCTATATATTGAAGATATTTCCAAGGTGAAGGGGGGAATATTATAGGTATTAAACCTTTGATTTTGGGGGAAGCATCAACATTTTGATGTCAATATTCATGCAAGGGTTGGATGAGTATATATTTGAGAAGTGATTTCATATTCAAGCATGCTTTGTAAGTTCCCTCTTTGGCTTTCCAATTAATATTAACTTGGCCTATTACCTTCAAGTTCATGTGTTCTACATTTGCTTGTCTATTGTCATTTCAGTCTTCATAGATGGATATACTTTATATAATCATATAGAGTAGGAGGAATATTTCCTTGGGTAGTATTTGCAGGACTTCAATTGCGTTGAGGATCTTGGGGATCAAGCCTAAGGATTGGAGCAACGAGGATGAACATCATAATAAGGTATGCCACATCCTTCCTCTCTCTTTCTTGATTGATTGCATTATATCTATAGAGAAATTAGTAACCACTTTTTAAATTTTTTCTTTGGACCAAATATAGGGGTCTTGGTCCAAAGGGGAGCTTAGCATGTTCACATGGTAATATTTATGACAAAAAAAAATGGTGACTCCACTAGGGCAGGACTTTGACTAGTTTTTCCTCTTTTTTGTCTTGAATGCTTTGATTGTGATTAGATATTGATTGTTTCATGCTTATTGATGATCTATTTACACTTCTCTCTTCCTCTTTGAATATTTTATTGATCCATTGGTTGAGTCTCTACTAATTTTGATCTGTTAGAAGTTATTTTTGAGCTTTTCAGAAACTGGCACTCCCCTCCAGTTCACACTAGAGCACCATTTACTTGATTGGAACTCCTTTGCAATGTATACCATGGAACCACGTAGCTAATTGATTCTCCCATAACAATCCTAAGTGGTTCCATAGATCCCTGTCTCTTTGAGAATAGGGGTGCCAGTGTCCCTTTTTTGGTGTTTTTGCTTGTTTCTTCTTGGTTCTTCGCAGTCCTCTTTTGAGGGGATTTTAGCCCAGAGTCTCCTAAACTGTCTTTGCCTTTTTTTGATTGTGAATTTGGAATTCATCACACATGTATTTTTATTCTTTGAGTTTGAATTCATCTCCTAGTTGTGACCCCCTTGGGTTAACATGATCCCTTTGTTTATCCTTCCTTTTAGTTCTCTGATCTTCGTCTCGCAAAGCTTTAAGATTTATTGATTGTTTAGGAGTGTTCATCAACTAGGGTTTGCAAAGGTTGTTTGGTTTTGAGCCTTTTTGTCTTCATTGAAACATATCACTTGTCTGGATGATTAGGACTCTCTTTTTAAACACAACCCAACCTTGAACATTGTTTCTTGTTGCTCATTTCTTGAGGATTTTCACGAGTGTTTGTCTTCTTTCTCTTTTGCATATTTGATTCCTTGATTGAACAAGTTATCTCACACTTGTTTTTTTCAATTCTCATCATTTTTAGTGCATTGTGCTTGATTAATTTTTTTCCTCGTATTTCTTTGTGTCGAACATAGATCTCTTTCATCCCATTTGAAAATTAAGAAGAGAAAAATTTTCATATCTCATTGCATATATAATCAGACAAAGACATTTTTTCATTCTTTAGGAATTTTTTTGTGGTATATGTTTGGAAAAAGAGTTGTTTTTGCATGTGAATTTTGGTTTTCAGAAAAAATTGCTTGGTATTTTGGCATCATGTTGATCCCATAAGTTAAAAGTTGCATTGTTTTGAGTGCTTGATTTTTTTAAGAATAAAATAACATTTCTCATTCCCATACATAGAATTCATCGAAAAGAACAAACTGCATCTCATTCTTTTTCATTCTATTGGAGTCTATTCTCTCTCATATCATCAGTTTCATCTCCATGAACCTACTGAGTAAAATCCATTAAAATCAACCACATGCTAATAAAATCAACTAGACCATTTTTTGGTTTTATCACACCAACACTAGCATAGGATTAGGGTCTTTCAACTAGGAAAAGTGAGTAAATTTTCCAAGACTACTAAACAGACTTTAGAGCACTAAAGAGTGTACAAATGCAACTTTCATATAAGCATAGTCGAGAACCCCTCTCACACTAGGTATAAACACGAGGTCGTGTGCATAAGAGAAACAAAGATTACCCATCCAAATATTGACCAATCGTATAATGCGGGTTCTTCCTAAAGTGTCACCGACTCATTTGGTATCGGTACTTCATGAACTACGAATATGTTTTGGGTCCTATGGAGTATATTTGTAGTGTTCCCAAGCTCGAGCTCCATTGTAAACCATGTTCTGAAAGGAATTGTAATTATGTTTTATAGGCTGGTGAGCCAAGTTTTTATAAGCTGGAGGCTTATGTGTTTGTTAGGCTAGGGAGCCTGAGTGTTGAAGGCCAGGAGCCTGTTGTTGTATATGTAATTACACAAAATAATTAATAAAATATAAACACCACCATGTGCAGACCAACCATGATGAATGAGTGAAGGGGGACTAGGAATCCATAGAGTGGGCAAGGAATTAGGGGCTAAGTGTTTTCCCTAGGGGGCTTAATCCTGGGAATTATAATATTCAATATTATTCCAAAAAGAACATGTGCATTTTATGTTTTACTTTTATCCTAAGTTCCTGGCAAGGGAAAGCATGCAAAGGGGATGCATGCTGATGGAATGCATGCAGTTCCAAGGGTGAGAAGTGTCCGCCCTGGTGCATGCAAATAAAACAGTCGAGATGAGCCTTGAGAGCTCTCTCTCTTCCATTCCACCCAACTACCTGAGCGGGTAGGGAGCGTTGAACAGGACGACCGACCCAACCATTGCAAGGATACCTCGAGCGTTCTTGAGAGTCAAGAATCGCGTGTTGTCTTGATAGTCCATGCACATCCTCTATCCGATTGATCGAACCTATGCATGGAGGCTCTGTTCCGAAGCCGTGACTTGAACCATCCCGCCATTGTTGAACCAGTTGGAAAGCCTGTGTTTGGCTCTGTAAATCTGGATACACCTCTATTCTGTGAGACGGGAAGCCTGTGTTTGTTTCTGAAGAGCCGGTCTCACCCTCTGTTCTGAGTCGTGGAGACTGTGTCGACCCCTGCGGGAATTACTCATCATGCATTCCTGTGAACCATCACTGTGAGGCCTCGAGCCATTGTTGAGCTTGTTTGAGAGGCCGTGTTTGTATTTACAGTTGGCTATGGTGACCACGCAGAGCTAGACTGGACGTGGCTCGATGGCCATGGCGAGTTGTGATGGAGCCTGTGTGTGATCTCTCTCTAGGTGAGGGAGGTGGATGTTGTTGGAAGAAGTTTCTTCTAGAGAGTGTCCAGCACCAGCTTCAGGCTCTGAGACTTCCTGATCCAGCTGGTTACCAAGACCTAGAGAGGGAGATTAGCACCGATGGACTGTGCTTGTGAAGGTGTATACTCCCGAGCGGAACAGGCATTTGGGGAATGAGAGTCTGGTAGTAATGGGCGTAAGATGGCATCTTGGGAAGAATCCTTCCAGATTTTTATGTGTTGCTTTCCCTATAACCTCAGCCTAGCCTAGGATTCCTTGTCTCAGGGTGGAGCTTAGTCCCAGCTTGGGGGTGACCCACTGTTGAGATGATGAGCAGTGTGGTCTAAGGCTGGGAGGTTCGTGGAAGGCCTGCACTTGGTTGGTGGATTCTACCACTATTAAAAGATAAGTATCTGATTATGTTTTAATCGTGTTTTGCATGACTCTACTGTTTATGTTATCATGATTTCCGCTGTGTATATGAATTAGTATGAAATTCTATTGATTGTTAATTATGGCAGTAACTCATATGAATACTCTATATAGAATGGTGTCATAATCTTCTCTTAATAGAAATTAATCCTTAGTAGCGTAAAATGGGTTTTACAGTTTGGTATTAGAGGCAAGGTTTCGAAACTGAGCCTAGATGGGCCAGTGGAGCGGTCTTTGGACCGAGAATGCGAGGGGAAATTGGGTCTAGAAGGCCAATTTCAAACCCTGGTTTTCTCCAAAGTGTCAAGGAGTTACTTGACGAGTTTTTAAGTTCAGGAGGTATAGTGGCATTATGAAATTGCAACCAGTGTGGCATAAGTCCACAGGGAGAGAGGACTCCACACCAGAAGTGCTGGAACTTTAGGATCTATTCGAGAGGGAAGGTGAAACCTTGTGATCGTCAGATTTGGAAAGTGTGCACGGGGGTTAAAGCCTTTGGAATTGCACAGGAGTGTGGAAATCGCGATATGCGAAATCCCGAATTAGTCAGGACCGTCCATCAGAAAGAACGCGTGGGGAGTGATCAACCTTTCACTGACTCGTAACTTGAAATGGACAAAGGGCGAGTTCGTGAGAATTCACAAAATGCGAATTCATGATTGGATCATAACCTTCGATCTAAGAGAGATCTGGACCGTTAATTTTCCAGGAGGAAATCGACATTTCGAGAGATGGGAAGTGAGGAGAGGTGAACATCTCCGAAACCCAAAACCCCGAAATCCCAAAACAACCTACACCATAGATCATGGGTAGAAGAACTTGACCATTGGATCAGGTAGTTAAATAGACAGTGATTTCAGGATTTCGGCAAATGGAAGTTCAAGATGTGTAGATGCATGAACTTTCGATACCCGAAACCCTGAAACGCTAAAAGGATTTACGCTGTAGATCTGAGAAATATCTGACCGTTGGATTTTACTAGGAATGGACATGAACACATGGATATGTACCACGTGCCAGTGGATAAAGAAGAAAAGCGGGAGTGGTGGGACTTGATGATGTCATTAAAACGACGTGGACCCTCATTAACGTGCCATGTGCCACTGTAGTTGTGGGTGACCACTGTGCTATGTGGGCCCGGAGGGCAAAGTAAATCGGAATTTTGGAAGTTGGGGGTTGGAAAGGAAAGAAATTCTTAAATCCTCGTGGACCGAAAACCCGAAGGCCCAAAATTCCCGAAACGATGAAAAACGAAAGTTTCAAAGACCCGAAAATTGTAGAGCCGAATGAGAGCCCAGAAAACTTATTTGACTTGAAATGTCTTTTGTTCTTGTTCGTATTGGCGTATAAATGTTGTGGATTTTCATGAAGTTTTAATGGCCCGACAAACTTCAAATTGAATTGCACAGTGCGTGTGCAGAGTTCAACGAGGGTCAGGACTCTAGTTAACCAACACCGAGTATGGAATGGGAAAAGGTGCAGATTGCCTCCGAAACAGGAGACGAACGGGAAGGAAAGGATGTCAATATGAGAGTGGAAGAATCGAACTCCAATGGGAATGGAAAAGAAAAGGATAAGGAAGGACACATAATGAAAATCATTGAAGGATTGCAAAGAGAGGCCCAGGCTCGCCGAGCTGATAGTCGAAAGCTCATGAAAGTCAGGGATTGGCAGGGTGTATTAAACTTAAAATTTTTGAAGAGCTTGGAAAGAATAGAGAGGAAACTCAAGAAGGGAAGAGACTCAAGTAAGACGGAGAGTCGTAGAACCCATGGGAGAAGAAGTAGGTTGAGGAGTGGTAGTTGACATCTTAGTCGCTCCCAAGGACATTCTGACAGGGAGACACATAGTAGTTCAAGCCCGTCCCCTACCAGAAAACATCGAAAATCAGGAAAGGAGGAATTGAAAGGAGAGATGAACAAGATTAAGCCTCCAAAATTCGATGGAGAACATAAGAAGGAGGAAGATGCTGAGACCTAGTTTCTTGGCATGAAGAAATACTTCCAACTGCAGAATTATTCTGCCCATGCAAAAGGAAGAATTGCAATGTACCAACTGAAAGGAAAGGCATCCATGTGGTGGGATTAGTTGGTGCAGGTGAAACACATTAGAGAGAAAGAGGTCACGTGGAAGGAGTTTAAGAGGTATTTTGAGAAGAAATACCTGATCAAAAGATACTGTGACAGAAATATGAAGGAGTTCTTCGAACTCAAGTTGGGCAGTATGACCATTGATGAGTATGAACGAAGGTTTCTAGAACTACTGAAGTATGTTCCATTCATCAAAGACGAGGCTGTTAAAATTTAGAGGTATCTGATTGGACTGCCACCTTCCATGAGTGACAAGATTCAATATGATGATCCTAAGACCATGGAAGAGACCATAAGAAGGGATAAATTCTTGTATGAACAACAAGGAGAAAGGCCTATCCTTCGGAAGGCTTGGAATGATCAAAGGAAGTTTAAGAAGGAACAGAGGCAGAAGAGAAACAAGCCTTCCTTTTTTAGAAACAGTCTTCAGGGACAGCCATCGTTTAGAGAGCCGAGAATGACTGAAGAGGGAGCACCAAGATAGAGACTGATGCCCATTCAGTGTTGGGGTTTCCAAGGAAACCATAAGTATAGAGATTGTCCCCATAAAAATGGTAAAGAGAGAACTGTACATACTATTCAGCAAGTTGAAATAGTGGGGAATATGGGCAGCAGAATGTCGAGGATCTACATAGCCTTGGACAACAAGCAAGTAGAATTTCAGTCACACATGATTGAAGTGGAAGGTACGATCAACAACTGACCACTTGTTATTTTAATTGATTCAGGGGCTAGCCATAGTTATGTAGATCCTAGAGTGGTGGAAAGTTTGCATCTAATGAGAAGAAAACATGAGAAGTCTTGGTTAGTGCAGTTAGCCACAGGGACCAAGAAGAAGGTCACTGAATTGGTTAAGTCCTATTCAATGGACATGAAAGGAATGAGCACTCAGGCTGAATTGAACATTATGCCTTTAGGCTCATACGATTACTTAATTGGGATGGACTGGTTGGACCAAGACCATGCCCTTTTGGATTGCCATAACAAGAGGTTTACATGCATGAACGAGGAGGGAAATCAGGTAATAGTCCAAGGAATTCCCAGAGCCGTGGCTGTTAGGGAAATCTCAGCCATGTAGCTGAAGAAATGTTACCGGAAAGGCTGTCAATTATTTGCAGCTCGGGTGGAAGAAGCATCACGATATGAAGTCTCGAATCTGGAAGACCACAAAGTACTCAAATATTTCAAGGAAATATTTTAGGATGTACCTAGACTACCTCCGAGGAGGGACATCGATTTTTCTATAAATTTGATGCCTGGAGCAGCTCCAGTTTCGAAGGCTCCTTACAGAATGAGTACACCAGAGCTGAAAGAGTTGCAATTGCAGCTCGAAGAGCTACTAAAGAAAGGTTACATTCACCTCAGTGTGTCACCGTGGGGAGCCCCGGTCCTATTCGTGAAGAAGAAAGATGGGACGTTGAGGATGTGCATTGATTTTCGGCAGTTGAATAAGGTCACTGTCAAGAACAAGTATCCTCTGCCAAGGATTGATGATATTTTTGATCAGTTGAAGGATGTGAAAATATTTTCGAAAATAGATCTCCGATCAGGATATCACCAAGTGAGAATAAAGGATGAGGACAT
>ML789010.1:178048-190417 GCA_009831015.1 Picea engelmannii
ACTCAACCTAACTATGGATTGGGCATAGAGGGTTCAATGGGAAAGAGGGTTTGAGGCTAAGTGGTGAAGACACATAATACTAAATATGTATTTGATAGAGAGGTTTGGGTCCCACAACCAATAATCTACACCTCCATTAAAAAAATTAATAGTGCACATCATGAGAAGGAAGCATAGAAACTCATCTTATAGGGGTTGATTATTGTCTTGGATCCATACACCCTTGATATTTCAACACGATAAATAAATGATGGATATCTAAGAGGATTCTACTAAATGGTGGATTGAGGAAAGTTGTGTGGTGATCCTATCATTTAAGCATACACAAGTGATATTAAAGTGAGTATCAAAGAGGCCTCTAGTTAAGTGTGTCTTGACAAATGGTTAATTGAAGGTGTTGGAGTTTGATTCCTAGCCTACATAGCTATAAAAAGAGAAGTGATTTCTAATAAATATTTTAGATTCTTACAACATGGTTTAAACATAATTTGTTGTTTCCTTGAATGGGTGGAATTGCATGACAAAAAAACACAATGTTTCGTTCAAAATATTCTTTGTTGCGATGACTATCTCATCATCCAAAATTAGGGATAAAAACTATGCCATGTGAGACTCCTAAATAAGAAACTAAATGTAATATGGGACAAGATAACTTGCAATGGACCTCAAATATATCTAACAACCCAACTATGGAATTCTCTAGTCTAATAATGATCATTGGACTAATTGATCTCTAGATTTCTTAATACTTCACTACAACAATCTCTTATACTCATGCGACCATTAATGGGAGTATTTAATAATGCTATAGTTACAAAATTTGACTTAAGATCATCCATCCCTCTGAATCAAATCAATAATACTCATATTTAAGAGGTTGTCCATGTTATAGGTCTCTCTACTTTAATCTTCATTTTAATTCCTAAATAATGTTCTCAAGGACAATAATGTGGACTCTTATTGTCTTGAAGAAGGTGTCCATTTTAGATAAAAAAATAATATAGAAATAGTAAGTGATCTGGCACATCAAAATGTGTTTTATTGTGATTTATGCAATGTTTGAGACATTCATGAACTTATTATCCATGCAGCCTATGAAAATTATCTAGTTAGTGTAACAAAAAAAGTAGCTATTCTATTGCATCATATTGAGAGAGGGAGTTTTTTTGAGTTAGACTTACTGATTGTCTTTATAGCCGAGAGTGCGTGAGTTCCCTTATTTTATGTTTAAGGAAGGAAAATGATATCCATAGTCCATGATGTTTAATATATCTATGATGGGAATTTACACTCCCAAATCAATCCATTGAAGGTGCCCATGGTGAGAAAACATACTCACTCATCCATGCCATCCATGGTGGGTGTTTATCATGAAAATCATATGTAACTTAGCTCCAGGACATTCAATAACCCATGACCAACGGTAGGTCCTAGGTTTGATTTCTATTTTGCTAAATTCCAAGCATAATATTGATAATATCAAAAAGGTCATCCACCAAACTATTCAAAGAAATCCAATTCCTAAGGGAATAATAAAGAGCCAACAACCATCTAAGGTCAAGAATCCCACTAGGATATATTATATATTACACCATGTTTGGGTTGCTCTATTGAATCTTCCATAAATACTTTCCTAATGCATTATCATCCCTACCTTTAGGAAGTAGTTCAATTCTCCATAAAAAATCTTAACAAAGTTCATAATTACAACAACTAGAGAAAGACATCGTGCTAACATGCAAATGGCCCAAACTCCACTAAGAGCCACTAGTTAGTTGTTAGCAGTCACTAAGAACCCAAGATTGGGAGTGAAGAAAGAGGGAGGAGATAGTAGATTACTTGATTAAATATGATGTATAATGAATCCAAGCTTGAGATTTATTTTACAGGGTACTTCAATTAGGATTTAATGGTTTTAGTAGGTATAAAAAATATATATACCTAGAGATAAAATTTTATTTTCCACCTAGATAACTATATGTTCTACTATAACTATATTTTTTATGTAGGAGCATCTCCCGAGACAAGCGAGCCAGAGCGTAATGCAAGTGGATAGCTGGGCACACGCCAGCACAAATTTTTGAATTTTCCCTTGAAGTTGATGCACCAAATATAAATGAGATCATTTAATGAAGGCGCCTTGGTATAATGTAATCAGACTTTGAGCGCCCCGCTCTCGTCTGAAGTAGATGGAGGCATTTATAGCAGTAAATGTAGGTAGATAGAATTTAATATTAGATTAGACAGTTTTAGAAGAAAGAGGGAAAACGGATATAGACACCCTCATTGTGCATTGTAACATAATTCAGGAATAGTTAGAAGAATCCAGAGCATAGAGAAGAGAAGCAGAGAGCTGTGCAGAAACACCCATGTATAGTTATTTGGATTAATAGAAGAGTTTAATTCAAATCCATGGAGTTGTGTTTGTTTTCTGTGTATGTATGTTGAATGCTATGCTCATGAGTATTTACTTCCTATTATGCATTTGTTGTTATGCTGTGTATATGATTTCATGCGTTGAGATTGAAGTCTGAGAGGAAGTGGAATGAGTTTCAATTGTTTCTCTATCTGAGCAAGGATTCCCGCAAGGAGTGCAGTTGAAGGTGTCCATAAGGAGTGCGTTGACAGAAGGCTCAGATAGTTTAACTCTTGTTATCGTTCACCCAGAAGTGAAATTGGGTTAGAGGAGCCGTGCAAGGTGTGCGCAGGCTAAGTGAAGACTCATAATTGTGAATCTGAGTGAAGTATTGCTACTGTTGCAGGTGTGCGCAGAGTCGAGGAGTTCTCAGGTATTTTGAAATATCTGAAGATTGCCGCAACAAGTGCGTGCAAGGACCCTCTTTGAAGTTGAAGTTGTGTAGAAGCTCAGGAGGGATAAGGCTTTCGAGCTTGTCGAAGAGAAGCACTGTAAGATTCATGTTGTGGAGTGTTTAAGACAGGCGTTGCATATTTGCACCGCAGGAGGACAAGTTCCATGGAGGAATACTTGGACATTCTCAAGGAATCGCCAAAGAGAGGAAATTGACGGTCAGGATCTTGTGGAGAGGATTTGTGAAATCCCGTCAACCATTGGATCTGTCAAAGAAGCAAGGAGGTTACGACCACGTTCGGAGTTCAAGCTCCAGGAGTCGTGAATCGTGGGATCATTGGTCAGTTGCCCGTCAGCCGTCAGATCTGACAGGAGCTGCACGAGGGTTACCATGGGTATTCGAAGGATCGGTAGTCCCGTGGTCGAATGTTTTTCAACATTTGAAACCCCAAAGTCCTGGGAAGATCTTGGCCGTCCGTCAGTTGGACACGTGGCGGAGATCGAGGCGTCAGGAATCCTGGAAATCAGACGTCCCGTGGATAGGAGGTCAGGGAAGTCCATAGTGAAAACCCCGGCATAATCTGAGCCGTTTGTTCGGGGAAGACAGGTGTCAGGAATTCAAAGAGAGTCGGGATATTCAACATCGGAAATCAGAGTTCCTGAGGACAAGAAAGTTGGGACATCACAAGTCTCGAAACCCTGAGGGTTAACCAGGACCGTCCATCAGGGGAGGACGCGTGGAAGCAATCAGAGCTATCGGGAAAAGTCCCGACAAGGAGGACGTCCATCAGTGTTTGGTTCATCGGAATATCGGGGATCCTGGTGAAGAAGTGTTATGCCTTTTGAAATCGTGAATCACAAAATCTCGACAGGGAGGAAGGTACCACTGTGTGGCCAGATGTCAGCACGTCGGAAAGAAGGTAAGCGCCATTGTGAGAGTCAGCTGTCAGCAAACTGGAAAGTCGGGATTCAAGGAATCGAGAATCCCGTGGGCAAGTGTTTTTCAACATTTGAAACCCTATAGCCCCGACGAGGGATAAGACTGCGGTCACGGGGTGAGAGTCATATGAGTCAGGAGCCTAGCCATGAGAGATAGTGTGTAAAGAGCACTTCGATATTCGAGGAATCGCGAGTCTTGAGGGCATGTGTATTTCGACATTGGAATGCTCGAAAACCCGATGGGAGTTATAGTTGCGGTCATATAAGGAGAGGTCACGTGGACTGAAGGCTTAGCCAGGCGGGGCTAAGACAACAAAGGAGCGGATCAAGGATTGGAGATCGGTAAGACAATTTGTTTGAACATTGCAAATGTCAAAATCCTGATAGGAGGAACCCTGATAACAAAAAGGCCAGTGTTGATTTGCCGATCGAACAAAGGGAGATATCGTGAAGAGTTTTCTATTGGAGGAAAATTTATCGATAGGGAAATAGAAGAACCTTTTAGTTCTTTGGGCCGAGGAAGGAGGAAAAGATCCTGTGAGCGGACGTGCCCTGGGTGGCGCGCCTACGTCAAGTGGTATCAGAGCACAAGAAGGAGTCTTTTCTTTCTGTAGTAGAGAAGAAGGAATTTCACCATGCCGCCGAGGAGAAGGGATAGAAAATCACCTGATCTAGAGGAGGAAAGGGAGATGCCCAGAGGAAGGGGTAGGCAAGTGCAGAATCCAGGAGTGGAAAGAGAACTGCATGACTTACGCGCTATGATTGTGGACATGGATATAAGACAAAGGTGCAAAGCTGACGAAGGAGATATCAGTGAGTCCGAAAATGAAGATGATGTTGGACATGGAGGAGAAGAAATCCCAGCAGAGGATGCAACAAATGAGCGCTTACTCAAAGCTGTTGCAAGAATGGGTGCAAAGGTGAAGATGGACATTCTAGTTTATGAGGGAAATCTGGATGTGGAAGAGCTTCTAGACTGGATTAGAGCTCTAGACACTTACTTCGACTATGAAGATGTCGAAGAGAACAAGAAAGTTAGGCATGCCGTCATGAGATTAAAAGGACATGCAACCTTGTGGTGGGATGAACTACAAGCTGACAGGCGTTGCCAAGGCAAGTAAAAAATTAAGAGCTTGGACAAGATGATTGCAAAGATGAAGGAAAAATTCATTCCTAGGGACTATCAAATTTCTCTGCTCAGGAGGATGCAGAACCTGAGACAGAAGTTGATGACAGTAAAGGAATATACTGAGGAATTTTACAGGCTGAATACCAATGCAGGTCATCATGAAAGTAATGACGAAAAAGTGGCCAGGTATATGAATGGCCTCAGGTATGAGATTCAGGATGAAATGAGTATGGAAACCATCCGAATGGTAGAGGATTCTTATCAAATGGCTTTGAAGGCAAAGGAGAAGCTGGGCCGAAAGCATAGTCAAAGAGGTCGAGGCAGAAGTCAGCCTAGAGGCAAAGCAGTTGCCCAAGAAAGAACCCAGAAGCCTAAGGATGACTGGAAGAAACCTCAGACTCGGACAGAGAGAGGTGGAAGTTCACAGCGAGGGTGATATGCTGAACAAGGAGAATGACATACTGAGCAGAGAGGAGGATATGCTGATAATAATAGGTTTCCTCGTACCAGAGGTAGAGGAAGAGGAAGAGGTGGAGTAATCACATGCTTCACATGTGGAAAAAATGGGCACAAGTCATTCGAGTGTCTAGAGAAAAAGAAAGAGGTTGGAGAGACTCACATCGCCGAAGCACAGAGGCGAGATGTTGAGGAAGAATACACTAAAGGCGGAAGATCGTTGGTGATGCAAAAATTCCTTTTGACACCAGAGAAAGAAATGGAAAGCTCAGCCCAAAGAAACAGTCTTTTTAGGACTTCTTGCAAGACCAAGGATAGAGTATGCAAGGTCATTGTGGACAGCGGTAGTACGGATAATCTCGTTTCAACCGAGATGGTAGAAAAGCTAGAGCTGGAGACGACTGATCATCCAAGTCCATATAAAGTTTCATGGCTACAAAAGGGACATCAGGTAAATGTCACCAAACAGTGTTTAGTTGAATTTAAGATAGGGAGATATAATGATAAAATTTTGTGTGATGTTATTCCTATGGATGTTTGTCATATATTGTTGGGTAGACCATGGCAATATGATAGAAATGTGATCCATGATGGGAGGATGAACACATACACCCTGGAGAAGAATGGGAGAACCCATATGTTGCATACAATTGAGGATAAAGAGGTGAAGCCGGAAGTAAGCAATACAGTACTTCTCATGAGTGGGAAGGAACTTCTTACGGAGGTTAAGAAGAAGGAGGATCCACAATTCTTTGTGGTCAGAAAACCGAGAATTGTTCTGACTAGCACAAGAGTGGAAAATTTACCAGAACAAGTTCAGGGACTGCTGGAAGAGTTCGCTGATATAGTAGTGGATGAATTACCTCGTTTGTTGCCACCGATGAGAAGTGTGAGTCATCATATTGATCTCATACTTGAAGCCAGTTTGCCAAACAAATCCGCGTACAGATTGACGCCGCAGGAGAATGAAGAGGTCAAAAGACAAGTCCAGGATTTATTGGACAAAGGTTTGGTCAGGGAAAGCTTGAGTCTGTGTGTTGTTCTGACGGTACTCAGTTCGAAGAAAGACGGAGGCTGGAGGATGTGCACTGATTCAAGAGCCATTAACAAGATAACCATCAGGTACAGATTTCCATTACCAAGGATGGATGATTTGATGGATTGCTTAAGTGGAGCAAATTTTTTTTCAAAGATTGATTTGAAGAGTGGATATCACCAGATTCGTATGAGAGAAGGTGATGAATGGAAAACAACATTCAAGACAAACAAAGGTTTGTATGAATGGCTTGTTATGCCGTTTGGCTTAACAAATGAGCCAAGTACCTTTATGAGGTTGATGAATGAAGTCCTGAAGGATTTCATCGGAAAATTTGTCATCGTATATCTAGATGATATACTGATTTTCAGTAAAATGAAGGCTGAACATCTGAAGCATTTGGCCATTTTGATGAAGAAACTACAGCAGGAAAAGTTGTTGATAAACATGAAGAAATCCTCGTTTATGAAGACATAACTCATTTATTTGGGATTTGTTATTTCGGAAAATGAGTCGAGGATGGATCCAGATAAGGTGGAAGTAATCAAGAATTGGCCATCACTGAGGAACATATTTGAGGTGAAAAGTTTTCATGGATTGGCTAGTTTCTACCGAAAATTCATCAGGAATTTCAGTGGGATTAGTGCAGCAATGATGGATACAGTGAAGAAGAGACATAAATATTTTCACTGGACTGAAGAGGCTGAGAAGAGTTTGAATTTGTTGAAACGAAAGATTACAGAACAACCAATTCTGGTGTTGCCAGATTTTCAAAAGACATTTCAGGTAAAATGTGATGCAAGCGGGTTTGCAATAGGAGCAGTCTTAAGTCAAGATGACAGACCAATTGCATATTTCAGTGAGAAGCTAAATGAGGTGAAGATGAATTATTCCACATATGACAAGGAATTTTATGCCATCATCCAGGCATTGAAAAAATGGAGGCACTATTTGATTCTGAAAGAATTTGTTTTGTATAGTGATAACCATGCATTGCAGTTTGTGACTCAAGATGAAAAGTTGAATCAAAGGCATGTTAAATGGGTTGAATACATGCAGAATTTCACTTTTGTGATAAAACATATTTCTGGTACTACTAACAAAGTTGTTGATGCTTTGAGCAGGAAATGTTTGTTGTTGCAGGAGTTCAAAGTCAGGACGTTAGGCTTTGATGATCTCAAGGACATGTATGCAAATGATTAGGATTTTAAGGAAGCATATGAAGCAGCTGAGAACCCAGTTCTCAGAGACAAAAGCCAGTGGATAGAGTACGTGATCCAGGAAGGATTGTTGTTCAAAGACAATCAATTGTGTATTCCAAATTGCTCCATGAGGGAGAATCTGTTAAAGGAAAAACACAGCGGAGGATTGGTCGGACACTTCGGTCATGATAAGACATTTGCGAAGATGAGTGAGTCATACTTTTGGCCAGGGATTTGGTAAGAGGTCAAGAGGTTTGTAGACAGATGCAGGATTTGCCAGCATTCAAAGGGAAGAAAGTAGAATGCAGGATTCTATCAACCATTACCCATACCCGAGAGGCCGTGGGATGAAATTAGCATGGATTTCATATTGGGATTGCCAAGGACGCAACGAGGATTTGATTCGATATTCATGGTAGTGGATATATTTTCCAAGATGGCACATTTGATCCCATGTCAGAAAACCAATGACGTGACACACATCTCGAATCTGCTTTTCAAAGAAGTCGTTCGACTTCACGGCTTACCAAGGAGTATTGTTTCGGACAGAGACATGAAGTTCATAGGACATTTCTGGAGGACCTTATGGAAGAAGCTGGGGACTAACTTGTTGTTTAGTTCAGCTTATCATGCACAGACAGATGGACAAACAAAAGTGGTGAATAGAAGTCTGGGAGACTTGCTGAGAAGCTTGGTGATAGAGCACCACAGCGGTTGGGACAATATATTGCCGTAGGCAGAATTTTCTTACAATGACTCTGTTAACAGGAGCACAGGCCAGAGTCCATTCCAGATTATATATGGCACACAGCCAAGAGGAGTTTTTGAATTAAGGGATTCGGAGCAGACTGCAACTAGGAGCGCAAGTGTCGAAGAGTTCGCAGAAGCGATGAAAGAACTTCACAGCCAAGTGAAGTAGCGACTGCTAGATTCAAGTCACAAATATAAGCGCAGATCCGACCAGTAGATGAGACAACTTCAGTTAGAGTTTGGTGAATTAGTTCTGGCGCACTTGAGAAGAGAAACGTTCCCGAGAGGAACATACAATAAATTGAAAATGAAGAAAATCGTACCATGCAAGGTCTTGAAGAAAAGGGGAGAGAATGCTTATGAGATTAAATTACCTGATGGAATTGGAATTTCTCTGATATTCAATGTCTCATATTTATACCCATATAAACTTGAGGAGACAGGAGTAGAAGGTGAACAACCGGAGGTTAAGTGGCAAAATCAGATGCCAGTTGCAGAGAAGCCACATAGGGAGCATATACTGGATAAATGAGTGGGTAAGAAGACTAGGAGGAAAGAATACTTTGAATATTTGGTCAAGTGGAAGGGCCATCTAGTGGAATATGCCAGCTGGGAGAACGAAGTGGAGATACAGAAGCATGGACATACCATGCAGGAGCTCATGGACAGGAGCCCATGAATTTTTTCAAGCGAGGGAATATGATGCAGGAGCATCTCCCGAGACAAGCGAGCCAGCGCGGAATGCAAGTGGACAGCTGGGCACACGCCAACACAAATTTTTGAATTTTCCCTTGAATTTGATGCGCCAAATATAAATGAGATCATTTAATGAAGGTGCCTTGGTATAATGTAATCATACCTTGAGTGCCCCGCTCTCGTCTGAAGTAGATGGAGGCATTTATAGCAGTAAATGTAGGTAGATAGAATTAAATATTAGATTAGATAGTTTTAGAAGAAAGAGGGAAAACGGATATAGACACCCTCATTGTGCATTGTAACATAATTCAGGAATAGTTAGAAGAATCCAGAGCATAGAGAAGAGAAGCAAAGAGCTGTACAAAAACACCCATGTATAGTTATTTGGATTAATAGAAGAGTTTAATTCAAATCCATGGAGTTGTGTTTGTTTTCTGTGTATGTATGTTGAATGCTATGCTCATGAGTATTTACTTCCTATTATGCATTTGTTGTTATGCTGTGCATATGATTTCATGCGTTGATATTGAAGTCTGAGAGGAAGTGGAATGAGTTTCAATTGTTTCTCTATATGAGCAAGGATTCCTGCAAGGAGTGCAGTTGAAGTCGTCCGCAAGGAGTGCATTGACAGAAGGCTCAGATAGTTTAAATCTTGTTCTCGTTCACCCAGAAGTGAAATTGGGTTATAGGAGCCATGCAAGGAGTGCGCAGGCCAAGTGAAGACTCAAAATTGTGAATCTGAGTGAAGTATTGAAGAGCTACTGCTGTAGGTGTGCACAGAGTCGAGGAGTTCTCAGGTATTTTGAAATATCTGAAGATTGACGCAAGAAGTGCGTGAAAGGACCCTCTTTGAAGTTGAAGTTGTGTAGAAGCTTAGGAGGGATAAGGCTTTCGAGCTTGTCGAAGAGAAGCATTGTAAGATTCATGTTGTGGAGTGTTTAAGACAGGCGTTGCATATTTTCTCCGCAGGAGGACAAGTTCCGTGGAGGAATACTTGGACATTCTCAAGGAATCGCCAAAGAGAGGAAATTGACAGTCAGGATCTTGTGGAGAGGATTTGTGAAATCCCATCAACCATTGGATCTGTCAAAGAAGCAAGGAGGTTATGACCGTGTTCGGAGTTCAAGCTCCAGGAGTTATGAATCGTGGGATCGTTGGTCAGTTGCCCATCAGCCATCAGATCTGACAGGAGCTGCACAAGGGTTACCATGGGGATTCGAAGGATCGGTAGTCCCATGGTCGAATGTTTTTCGACATTTGAAACCCCAAAGTCCCAGGAAGATCTGGGTCGTCCGTCAATTGGACACGTGGAAGAGATCGAGGCGTCAGGAGTCCGAGAAATCAGATGTCCCGTGGATAGGAGGTCGGGGAAGTCCATAGTGAAAACTTTGGCATAATCTGAGTTGTTTGTTCAGGGAAGACAGGTGTCAGGAATCCGAAGAGATTTGGGATATTCAGCATCGGGAAATCAGAGTTCCTGAGGACAAGAAAGTTGGGACATCACAAGTCTCGAAACCCCGAGGGTTAACCAAGACCGTCCATCAGGGGAGGACGCGTGGAAGCAATCAGAGCTATCGAGAAAAGTCCCGACAAGGAGGACGTCCATCATTGTTTGGTTCATCGGAATATCGGGGATCCTGGTGACGAAGTGTCTATGCCTTTTGAAATTGTGAATCGTGAAATCACGACAGGGAGGAAGGTACCACTGTGCGGCCAGCTGTCAGCATGTCGGAAAGAAGGTAAGCGCCATTGTGAGAGCCAGCTGTCAGTAAACCAGAAAGTCAGGATTCGAGGAATCGGGAATCCCATGGGAAAGTGTTTTTCAACATTTGAAACCCCGTAGCCCCGACGAGGGATAAGACTGTGGTCACGGGGTAAGAGTCATATGAGTCAGGAACCTAGCCATGAGAGCTATTATGTAAAGAGCACTTCGGGATTCGAGGAATCGCGAGTCTTGAGGGCATGTGTATTTCGACATTGGAATGCTCGAAACCCCGATGGGAGTTATAGTTGCGGTCATATAAGGAGAGGTCACGTGGACTGAAGGCTTAGCTAGGAGGGGCTAAGACAACAAAGGAGTGGATCGAGGATCAGAGATTAGTAAAACAATTTGTTTGAACGATGCAAATGTAAAAATCCCGATAGGAGGAACCCCGATAACAAAAAGGCCAATGTTGATTTCCTGATAGAACAAAGGGAGATCTCGTGAAGAGTTTTCTGTGGGGGGGAAATTTCCCGATAGGGAAATAGAAGAAGCTTTCAGTTCTTCAGGCCGAGGAAGGAGGAAAAGATCCTTTGAGTGGACGTGCCCTGGGTGGTGCGCCTGCGTCAATTTTCCACCTAGTTGAACCTCCTTTGTGCTTTCTACATCACTCCTAAGTGTTAGATCTTCCTATGAAGGAAAGCCTCTAATTGAAAAAGGTTTAAGGGAGATAGTTAGTCCAAGTTATCATTTTTGTCATCATTTTCATTATCATTGGTACAATTATCATCATCATCATAATTAGTACAATTAATATCGCCATCATCATCATCATCATTGTATCTGATCTCCTTCTCTCCCTCTTCTCATCGTGACCAAATAATCATCCTTGTAATTTCAATTGATGTGTCTCATCATGACCAAATATCCTTAACAATGTTACATGTACCCAGGGAAAGCATGACAAAAATGCCCTATTGATCGGAGCCTTTGGCATGACTGGCTCTTGAGGGCCTACCAATAAAATGGTACATTAAAATTAGGATCCATAAGTTGTTGCATGTGTAGCTCACAACAATAAATGGCCTCCCCTTAGAACCATGTCCTCGAGCATAGCAAGGAAAAAATAGATAAGTTCATCTCCTTTAAAAAATAAAAACATATAAAGATCATATAAAAGATATAAACACACACCTCTTCTTTTCAACAATTAAATATCAATCATCTTCTTCTTCATCCATCTCAACATCTATATCAGGATCTGGTTTAGAATCGATATTGGTGAAATGATCATTCCTATCAACATCATCATCAACGTCATTTTCGCTACTATAGTTATCGATATTGTCAATGAGATCGTCGTCTCCTACATTTGGATGATCAACTTCTTCAACTTCTTCGTCTGACACATCGACTACATGAGCCACCTGCTCTTGATCTGCATAATCATGATCTTCTTCCTCGTTATTATCTTCATCCTCAGCTAAATGATTGTACTTTACTGGTATTCCTCTTGGATCATATCTAACAATGTATGACCAACCTGCTTTACCAGGTACCTCTGAGTAAAATACTTGCTCACATTGACTTGGAAGAACATAAGGCTCTGTACCTGGTTCAAATGCCCTTGTATTAACCATGGTAAATCCA
>ML789010.1:193754-207335 GCA_009831015.1 Picea engelmannii
CAATATTCTAATCTCGAAGTTCATCTCCATGTAAAGTAGTATTTCTGCTAGTACTTGGCAAATAACTCTCTGGAGGTCGACACTTTGGGGGCATCGTCTATATATTTAAAAACAACATAGAAAAGTTAGTGTGTATAGAAAATCTAAAAATCCCGATAAGAAATATTACTAAAATTCATGACATATTGATTATTACAGAGAATACATTAAATATTGGATCCTCTTACCAAGGGACGATATTCATAACCCCCTCCGGCATGCCCCTTCTCCCTACAATGTTTTTGGGCTGTTGTTATTAAAAGTCTTCTATTTTGCAAGCCTTTGCAATCATAGCAAGGGAAACAACATTTTCCATCGCCCCTCACCTCTAATTCCGCTCTTAACCGAGCAAGCTTCCTGTCATTTTCGTTCATTGTGACAAATCCTTGTCCTGACAAGTAATTGTCTTACCTACACCATACCAAACATTAAGTTGCCAATTTTTTATATTTTGGCTACTCCTTTCAATTATGATATGTTTATTTACAGTGATCTAAATATTTATAATAAGGTCAACATCTTTATAATAAGGTGATCATATGTGTAGAGGATCAACATCATGACGACATAGATAACATCTTTATATTAAGGTCATATGTGTACAAATGTTTTCTTTATATAATAACGACATATACACCTAACATAAGTTTAGGGTTAGTGTTTATTTATCATATTATTCCCTGCTAAAGAAGGGAATATAACAATCGATTACTATCATTTCACCGATTAGGGTTGAGTTTCAAGAGCAATTCCATATCTTTATCAATGAAAAGAGAGAGAGATTATAGCTGCAATTGAAGGGAAAAGGATATGTGGATTCCATAAACCTAGAATATTATGGAATCCACATACCCTTTTCCATAGAATATACCAACTAGATCCAAAAACCAAAGACATGAAATATGGTACACACATATTATATTATCAAGGAAAAAACAAGCTAAATGTAATTTGGACATTTGAAAAAAAAATTACAAGTTAAATGAGTACATCAATAAAAAATAACATACTAACCTTGCAAGTTCAAAATCTGAGCTATGTAGATCGATAATTGGATTTGTTCAATCGGTGGGTGATGGAAAAAATAAACAACTCAAACAAAAGCCAAGAACTGTGTCGCAACTATAGCAATTGTGTCGCAAAGTCTCTTAAAGTCACGTATATATAGATAAAATAGTCAACTAGCCGTTAACACCGACCAATGAGATAGGTAAAATTTTCGTCACTATTGCCACGAAAGATCGTCTCTATAGAGACGAAAATCCCGACTAGGTTAAATTAATATTTTCGTCGATATTGCAATGAAATTCTGTGGCAATATCCACAAAAATCCCACCCTGTTTAAAAAAAATGATGAAACTAGTGGAAGCGTGGAAAATTTTCGTGGAATAATCTGCCCATATGTACTAGTGTCTCAAACCTCCAAGGTGAATATGGTCCAATACACTTCATCTCAACAACCAAGAGGTAAGAAGAAAAATAAAGGTAAATCCAATAAATCTTCTAATAAGAAGGATAATCCAAATACTGTTGATACTCAACTGAATAGGAAGGTTAAGTTTCCTTTCATTATTTGTGAGGAATACCACTACATGAAATACTATCCTCATCGTGAAGCAATCACTAAATTTCTGAAGGATTCCTCCCAACTGGTTCAGCAACAACATCTGGTTGCACAAAATCCTACCCCTCTGCAAGGGGGTAATGCAAGTCATTCCCACCATGGGGATACTTCATCGAGTGCCGTTGAGGTCTATATGTTTAAGGTGATTAATGTAATGTCTCGAGTGAATAATTATGAAACTTTTACACATGATCAGGGTAATGTAAAAGATTTCGATCATCCCTCACATCCACTCCTCCATCTTCCAATCCTCTTCAGATTGAGAAGCCAATTTTTGATGCAGTGTTGCACCTTCCCAAGAGTGTAATTCACAAAGAGAAATTTAATTCAAATGCTCATGCTACCCAAAACTACAACATTCTTGAATATTTGGCACAAGATCCTTGTTCTATGTCAACCCTTGAAGTTATACAGAACTGTCCAAGTCAACATAGAACCATGTTTTCAACCATTGGAGCTATGGATCCAGAGGAGTCAAACCTAATTAAGTTTAATCTGGATTATTTTAAGGAGAGGCTACCCCACCACTTAGCATTCCAAATTCAAATTTTGGTTGGTGGAAATAACACCCATCATACTTTTTTGGATGAGGGAGCCTCCACCTATGTCATGTCTTTGCCTTGTTGGAGAGCCCTTGGTTCTCCTAAACTTAGCCAATATCCTACCACCTTAAAATCGTTTGATGGACATGGTTTCCAACCTCAAGGAATCTTGCAATATTTCTCTGTACCATTGAAGGGTAAGACTATTTTAGTTGATATCGAATTAGTTGATGTGCCCCTAGATTATAATTTGTTACTTGGTCATAGTTGGTTCTATGTGATGAATATCATCACATCTTCGATGTTTCGTATCTTAGGATTTCCCCATCAAGAAAAAATTATCACTATTGACCAATTTGACTATACAACTCCATATGTCCACAATGTTGCAGTGAATAATGTACCTTTTCTAGAATAGAATAGTATTGACAGTGCAGGAGTAGGTACTCTTAAGGAATCCTTTCTCATGGGAGTTTTTTCTTTTCCATATCCTTTCACTGCACAGGTTTCCATGTTAAATATGATTTCGACTAAGGTACAAAAATCCTTAGAATTATCTAATCTGTTAAGCCCTAATATTGTATCATTACCCCTTAATTGGGGCATATTACATTAGTAATGTTATTTTATTTATGTCGGCTGTTAGCGTCAGAAGTCACTCCTGGATTGCTTGTAGGAGAAGATCCCAACGCCCATCAGTTTTATGTCACGATTGTTTTAAATGGGTGATCGAATGGATAAAGAGTCAAGAAGATACAACTTTAACTCAGGAAACTGGGCCTGGTATGTAAGAAGCAAGAGAGGTCTTGATCCAACTTCCGTCAGTAAATGGATTAAAGGGTGGTAGATGGGAGACTTGTGAGAAGGGTGAGCAAGACTGCCTCAGGCAACAGGCCTTCAGAAGCTTGAGGAAGAAAAAATCATAAGCCAAGATCCTCTTGGTCCAGAGTTTCAAGGAGCTGAGGAGTGACTCGACTGGATCCTCCAATTCCAAGTTGTTCAGCGCTAAGAAAATCACAAGAACTGATTAGAATCAATGCAACTGTTACAGTGATCCAACCTACATCATCCTATAATAGCCACAACTCGAATGGATCCTCCAATTCCGAGCTGTTCTAACATAGTAAACAAAGAGATGGAAAAGAAGCTGACATCCATAAAGTAAGAAATCTCAAATGCCTCATACATTAACTAGAGCGACCAACGCTTCATCAAAACTTTACAATCGGGAGCCTTGATCAACCATCTCCTTCAAAAATGCAAAAACTGAGTACATATACTTGGGCAGATTTTCCCAACAGAGGCACGCTCGCCCTTCAAGGCATAGCACCTCTTCAATTGATCTTCAGGCAGAAGACCTTTGTCAGACGTCTCCTTAACTTCGTATGGCCTTTGCAGGAGAGGTAACTGAAACATTAAAGGCCAGAGTGGCATGTGCAGACTTCTCCGTCTAATCAAGGACTTTGGCATGGCTTCTTTGGAAAAATCATTACACAGAACTCCTTCAAGCAGACCACTTGCCAGACCCTCCATACCTCACACTCAATGAATGAAAGGAGGTTTCAACCACCCACTCTTGCCTTCATTTACTCCAAGTTGAAACCCGGAGCGAAATCGTATCCGATGGCATCTAGAAATCGCGATGATCCTTTCGACAACTGGACTCGACGCTTTTGGCCTCTTTTGCTTAGCTCTTTTATTTCCCGAGTGACCACTGACCCTAACCCTGCCTTTATTCCCATAGGGGCTTTCGACGTTCACGAATAGGAAGGAGCTGATCCTTGCTCTTCAAAACTGCGATGAGTGAAAAGGTGGGGAGCCTAATGCGCCAGGTGTCTGTTTCAAATGGATGGCTGAGACTGCCCCTTGATATTGCGGTCCCGGCTTTGGGTGCCATCGACACTTTAGGGCTCGGGGCTTCGAGATGTACAATGACATAAAAACTCCACCCTTTGAACTCGCGACTGCCGAAAAGCCGACGTGACCAAATCTCATGCCACGCATCCTTTGGGATGAATGGTTGCCCTCCATTCCTGCACAAAATATGGGCACTATCCATTTCGCTAACCTCGGTGCAACTTCGTTACTGTGATTTCCCACCAACCATTGATCTGTTCCTTTGGATGAATCTTGATCGTTAAAATCAGACTGCTTGCTCACTCGATTTAATCCCGAAATAGATTTCTTCTGTGAGCCATGCTCGATGCTCATCGCACCACTTGCAGACCTGATCGCTCTTGAACTTTGGACGAGTAATGTTACTAACATTAGGCTCCATGGGGGATAGAGTCATCCCTGCGATGCTCTAAGGAATCATTTTACAGTTCCAGTGCCTTGCTGTTGGGCTATGGAGTCATTTATTAAGCCGAAAAATAAAAATAAAAATAAACAAGGAACCAACGGACAATATTTACAAACAAAGGAGCCATCGAAGGCTTAGACAAAACATTTCTTCAGAAAATGCCCATTTACTCGGCTATTGAAAACTTCTTCACCCTCCAAATCCCGCAGCCGATATGTGTTATTTGAGAAAACCTCAGAGATTTTGAAGGGTCCGATCCACAGGGCTTCGAATTTGCCATGCTTTCCCTTATCCTGCTTAGGAGCATCCCATTTCAGCACCAGGTCTCCTATCTGAAATTCTTCCTTCTTGGCCTTCTTATCGAAAACCTGCTTGATCCTTTGTTGATGGTCTTCTTATCGAAATTCTATCCATTGCATGCTCCCTGGCCTGCTGGACCTCCACTAGCTGATGAATCCTTCTGATCATGTCATCAGGCTCCTCCTGATGATCCTGGAGGAATTTTTCTATGGGAATGGATAAATGAGATGGGAAAACAGCCTCCGCTCCATAGACTAATTGGAAAGGAGAGATGCCGATAGATCTCTTCATGGTCACTCGATCGACCCATAGAGCAAACTTTAATCTTGAATGCCATGCTTTCTTGTTGTCTTCAAACAATATTTTGATGATCCTTATCAAGCTTTTGTTGGAGGATTCAACTAAACCGTTTCCCTGTGAATAATATGGGGTGGAGTGAATCAGTTTGATCCCGAACTGCTCACAAAACTTGGCTAATGGCTCAGACCCGAAGGTGGATGCCTTATCAGTGGCAATCTTATTTGGGCAGCCAAACCTTGTGATGAGGTCCTCCAGGAACCCAATGATTACCTTGTGGGAAGCACTCCTGGTGGGAACAGTTTCAATCCACTTGGTGAAGAAATCAGTAGCCGTCAGGATCCATCTGTGCTTCCCACTGGAAGCAGGGTGAATTTCTCCAATGAAATCTAGGCCCCATTGTTGGAAAGGTCCTGAAACAACCATAGGATTTAACGACAGAGACTTGAGCTGTTTATTTCCTGCAAATCTTTGACATTTGGTGCAATCTCAAACCCTTCTGCAGACATCCATGAATACGGTGGGCCAGTAGTATCCAGCCTTGAGGATTTTGTGGGCTTTGGCCTTCCAGAAATGGTTCCCTCCACATAGGCCGCTGTGAAATTCAAACATGATCATGTCAGCTTCTTGTGAATCCATGCATTTTAAAAGCACCCCCAGGGGGTCTTTCCAATATAAAATTTGATCGATAAGGCAGTATCTAACTGCCTTGAGCTTCAGAGCTCTTGCTTTGTTTCTTTGCAGGCCGTCTGGAGGCCACAACTCTTGAAGAAAGTATATGACATCATTATACCAAGGACATCGAGCCAATGGGGGCTCCCTTTGAGGGTCCATGTCAGATAGCCGCCCCTGTTGAATTCCTAAACATTCATTGATGAAACTTATCCCCAAATATTGACAATTGGATTCAGCCAATAGCTTGGCTAAACCTTGACCTTTGATCAATTTGGTAGGCTTTATTTCCAGGTCAAATTCGAGAATCTTGGCTATCCACTTACTCC
The DNA here is from genome assembly GCA_009831015.1 of Picea engelmannii. NCBI lineage: Eukaryota > Viridiplantae > Streptophyta > Pinopsida > Pinales > Pinaceae > Picea > Picea engelmannii. The sequence goes on from ML789010.1 coordinate 199,860, forward strand.
TCCTTCCGTCTATGTCAGGCTGAATAAGAATGTATTTAACAGCAGCTAAGGGGACATAGGCTATGCTTTTTGACTGCAGGACATATATTCTAAATTCCTTGAGGGCCTTTACCAGTGCATAGGCCTGCTTCTCCATAGTGTCATACTTGACTTCAACATCCCTCAATGCTCGGCTGAAATAGGCCACGGGATGCTCTAGCCTAATCTCGTTTGTTTGTAATAAAATAACAGCTACCATGTCAGGTGAAGCGAAGGAGAAAATAAGGAAATCCTTTGAGTAATCGGGACTGATCAACATGGGGCCTTCAGACAGGGCCTTCTTTATTTTCTCAAAGGAATTTCGTGATTCAGGAGTCCGCTTCACTTCATTTCCTTTCCTTAACATGGTCGTTATAAGCTTTACTTCCTCAGCAAAGTTGGGCGCAAACCTCCTCAGAAAATTAATCTTACCAAGGAAATATTGGACCTCCTTCTTGGACCTCGGGACTGATAAGGCTTGTATTGCCTCAACTCTACTAGGGTCAATCCTAACTCCTTTAGCTGATACTATGTGGCCTAGTAGCTTTCCCTCCTTCATGGCGAACAGAGATTTCTTGGGGTTTAATGAAATGCCAAAACTCCTGCATTTCAAGAAAACCTTCCTGAGATGACAACAGTGTTCCTTATCGGATTTTGAAAATACTGTCATATCATCCAGATAAACGACCACAAATTTATCCTTTTCCCCAATGAAAGCTATGTCCATGGCATGCTGAAACGTTGCCCATGCATTCATCAACCCGAAAGGCATCTTGGCATACATGAATGTGCCCCATGGAGTGGTAAATGTCATCTTTTCTCTGTCCTCAGGAAGAACAGAGACTTGATTGTAGCTGGAGAAACCGTCGACCATGGACATCCTAGAGGCTCCTGTTACCCTCTATAGTATATGTTCCATCTTTGGTAAGGGGTAGCTATCTTTTCGTGAGCTTCTGTCAGGTTTCTAAAGTCTACACAGAGTCTGATTTCTCCATTATTTTTCCTTACTGGTACCAAGTTGGCCACCCACTCTGAGTATCTTAGTGGCACGATGATCCAGGCCTGTAGCAGCTTCTTCACTTCCCTCTCCATGATAGGCAACAACATAGGATTTATTTGTCTCAGCTTCTGCCTAAATGGCTTTTCCTCTCCTTTCAACGGGATTTTATGCTCGATGACAGAAGTGTCATATGTTTTGATGTCTTCGTAGGTCCAGGCGAAGACATCAGTAAATTCCCTCAAAAGTCCGATGTATTCAAAACTCTACTCCTCTGTTAGGCTTCTTGACAATTTGACAAACTTGGGCTCACTCTCGGTGCCAATGTTGCATTGAATAGCACCGGCTTCATCCCCCGAGATTCCCCCCTTTAAGGACACATCATTTCTATCAAAAATCCTTTCCAAAGGAACCAATCCTCTTGGAATATGATTGCTGGGCAACTGCACAATGTTACGCTCTGCAATCTTATTCAGAAAATTACCCCCATCAAGATTTTCTTCAGAGACAGAGTCTTGGTCGATATGCATCTCTGAAAATTCTTCGACAGTCTCCAAGAACTTCTTGATCTTGAGATCATCCTCGAATACCTTCCAATGTTTGACGTTGTCAGGTATGGAGGGCCTGTATTTCACCTCTATATCATATCTGAATTTGGGCAGCAAGGGTACTTTGAAATTCCTTGTTGATGTAGCCAAGGAATCTGCCACTGTGTTCTTCTCTCTTGGGACAAAAGAAATGTTGAATGCCAAGAAGAAACTATCAACTAGGTCCCACACCTCATTTCTGTAGCTTCTGAGTCGGGGGTGCTTAGCCTGATAAGCATTTCTGATCTGTTGGACCACCAACTCTGCATCACCGAACACTACTACCTCCTGAATCCCCATTTCCCTCGCAGCTCTTAATCCCAGAACAAGAGCTTCATACTCTGTCACATTGTTGGTAGCTTCAAATTCTAGTTTGTACGATAGAGATATGGTTTCCTGAGAAGGTGATACAAAAAATACCCCAGCACCAGCACCTTCCCTGGAAGAGGCTCCATCAAAGAACATTTTCCAGACAGGGGTGATGGAGAGAGGAGACTTGTGGGCAGTGGTGGGCTGCTTTCTGATCTTAAGAGGGGGCTTGGGAGCATGGGTGAGTTGTAGTAAACTAGAACCTAAATCAGTGTCTAGGGAAAAAATGGGATGGTTAGTACGGTTGGCTTCATCACTGATTATATAGGCCAGTTGGGATTTCCTGTATAGCCTCCTAAGTTCTCCCCCAAACACTGGGATAGCAGCATAGGTTAGGTCCATCAGCAAAGTTCCCCCCCCAGTATTTTTATCCAAGATCTTGATAACAACATGCCGAACTTGGGGGGGACATCAGCTACTACAATATCCATGACCACACTTTTCATGGGCAACTAAAACAAGGTCACGACCAGGTCTTTGATAACCCCGAGACATTGAACTTTCCTGGAGTCGAAAGAATAGAGGTCATGATAGGCTCGGGTGACTTCTATCCCTAACTCTTCCATGACATTTTTGGGCATGAGGTTATGAGAAGCCCCTGAATCCATCAAGCAGTTGTGCAGTATCTTGTCATGTATGTTCAAGGAAGTGTAGAAGGGAGGGGATGAGTCATTTCTGTCTTCTACCATAGGACCTAGAATAACTGCAGGCTTTTCATCTTGAATATTGATGGAGTCCGTGGGAAGGCATGAGGTCTCATACTGTAAAAGCTCGGAGAAGCTCTTTTTGAACCCTTCATGTTTAATCAATTCGGTCAGAGGTACAGGGATCCTGATCTTTTGGATTTCATGCTCAAAATTAAAAGAAGACGTAAGCTTTGGAATTTCTCTTATTTTGGGGACATGACTCTGGACTATGGGAGAGAGGGGTCGGGTCTTCTTACCTCTGTGACTATCTACTGCTTCATTAGTAGGTTTCTCTATTCTGGTGGACTGCTCGGGAACATCAGGTGCCACTGTATTTTTCTTGGACCTTAGATCATACCTGCCTTGGTTGCCATTAGACTTGTCCCCCTTACTCAGTTCATTTAGCTGACTGTCCATGAGAGAATCCTCGTATGTTGATTGAGTAAGATGAGGAAAAGGAGGAGTGTCTCCGAAGCAATGGATTTCAGGATCAAGCTTATCTGTTCCCCCTTCTTCTTCTTCGGCCACAAAATTGTTTTGGAAAGGGGCCTGAATTTTCTGGTCTTCTCTATCTCTTCCTCTCTCTCTTTGCACAGTCAGGGAATTAATATTGTTGGGCCTCCTGAAACCTCCTTTGTTTTCGGCGTTTTGGGGGCCTTTGTATGCTTGCCTCCCCTCCACCTTCATTCTTTCCATCTCTGCAGACAGAGACTTCACCATCTTGGTTAGTTCATCCACTTGAGGGTGGTGCAGCGATGGTCCGGAAGTTGAGGTTTCCGATCTTTCCCTTCTTCTGTCTGCGTCGGCCTTGTTCCTTAGCCTATCAGCTACTAATACATTAGATTCCACCTCTATGGCCACATGTTGCATTTGAGCTAAGGAGGTGGCTCTTCTTTCTCTCAATAAAAGACAGAAGTCAGGGCCAAACACACTAGCATAAGAAATCTTGGCCGAGGCCTCTGAGGGTTTGATTTCAGCAAGAATTTTATTATACATCTTATTGAATCTCTCGGAGAAGTCGGAGACAGACTCTCCATCCATCTTCTTCAAAGACCTGAACTCTGTCATGTAATACATGAAATCATTCCTATCTCCCCACTGCATCAAGAAAGCGCCATCCAGGGCTTCGATCCCAATAATAGATCCAGGGGCCAGTCCTCTAAACCATTTTCTCACCTCACCATCTAGGCTCTGGATGAAGACTCTCATCTAGACATCTTCATTTTCAATGTTCAGGTTATCTGCATAACTGTAGAAAGCAGCCAAATGCTCTTCAGTAGTTACATCCCCTTCCCCAATGAATTTGGGAATGTATTTCAAGTAATCTCCAGTAGGGAGAGGATTCATAGGATGAGGCAGGATTAAGGGAGCATATCTGGCAGCGACTATGGTGTCCATTCTATTCAAAGGGGGATTAGCACTAGCGATAGGAATATTAGGTGGAGGAGAACTTGGAGGAGAAGGAGTTCATGAAGGGGCTACTGGGAATGAGTCTCAGAGTAGGACGGGAAATAAAAGGGGATTTAAGGAGAAGGCTAACGGGCTCAAGTCAGTAGGTGCTCCTCTTTGTGCAGGAGTGGGAAATTCTTCTGTAGTCCTGGTTCTGTGCCAAGGTACATCTTCAGAGGAGAGGGGAGTGACAAGGATTTCTCCCTCCAATCCCAGACCAGGAGGGGAAAACTCAGCAGGAACACTCCCAAAATTTAGGAAACAGGAAACCTATGAAGGAGGTATATTAAGAAACCGAGGAGGAGAAAATGGAGTTCTTATAGAAGGAGATGGTGAATTACCTGTTTTGGTGGTGGAAGCTTCTTCTTCAGGGGCCTTTCCTTTTCTGAGAACCACCACTGGATCAGTTTCAGGTGTAGCTAGAGGCAGTTGTGGATGAGACCGCGTGTGTCTACCTTTGAAAGCCACAATTAACACGGCAGGTTCGCCACAGTGGAGTCGTCACAATGGAGTCGCCAGGTGCACAACAAAAATCTCTAAAGGCTCTGATACCTGATGCACCTTCAGGATCAGAGGCTCAATGTCGTTCAATCCCAGGGAAAATTTTCAACTTCGTCCCCGACAACGGCGTCAGAAGTCACTCATGGATTGCTTGTAAGAGCAGAGCCCAACGCCCATCAGTTTTATGTCACGATTTTTTTAAATGGGTGATCGAATGGATAAAGACTCAAGAAGATACAACTTTAACTCAGGAAAATGGGCCTGATATGTAAGAAGAAAGGGAGGTCTTGATCCAACTTCCGTCAGTAAATGGATTAAAGGGTGGTAGATGGGAGACTTGTGAGAAGGGTGAGCAAGACTGCCTCGAGCAACAGGCCTTCGAAAGCTTGAGGAAGAAAAAATTAGAAGCCAAGATCCTCTTGGTCCATAGTTTCAAGGAGCTAAGGAGTGACTCGACTGGATCCTCCAATTCCAAGTCGTTCAACGCTAAGAAAATCACAGGAACTGATTAGAATCAATGCAACTGTTACAGTGATCCAACCTACATTATCCTATAACAACCACAACTCGACTGGATCCTCCAATTCCGAGCTGTTCTAACATAGAAAACAAAGAGATGGAAAAGAAGCTGACATCCATAAAGTAAGAAATCTCAAAAATCTCAAATGCCTCATACATTAACCAAAGCGACCAGCGCTTCATCAAAACTTTACAATCGGGAGCCTTTCTCAACCATCTCCTTCAAAAATGCAAAAACTGAGTACATATACTTGGGCAGATTTTCCCAACAGAGGCATGCTCGCCCTTCAAGCCGTAGCGCCTCTTCAATTGATCTTCAGGTAGAAGTCCTTCGTCAAACGTCTCCTTAACTTTGTATGGCCTCTGTAGGAGAGGTAACTGAAACATTAAAGGCCAGAGTGGCATGTGCAGACTTCTCTATCTAATCAAGGACTTCGGCATGGCTTCTTTGGAAAAATCAGTACACAGAACTCCTTCGAGCAGACCACTTGCCAGACCCTCCATACCTCACACTCAATGAATTAAAGGAGGTTTCAACCACCCGCTCTTGCCTTCATTTACTCCAAGTTGAAACCAGGAGTGAAATCGTATCCGATGGCATATGGAAATCGCGATGATCCTTTCGGTGACTGGACTCGACGCTTTTGGCCTCTTTTGCTTAGCTCTTTTATTTCCCGAGTGACCACCGACTATGACCCTGCCTTTATTCCCATAGGGGTTTCGGCGTTCGTGAATAGGAAAGAGATGATCCTTTCTCTTCAAAACTGCGATGAGCGAAAAGGCGGGGAGCCTAATCGCACACCAGGTGTCTGTTTCAGATGGATGGCTGAGACTTCCCCTTGATACTATGGGCCTGGCTTTGGGCGCCATCAACACTTAGGGGCTCGGGGCTTCGAGATGTACAATGAAATAAAACCTCCACCCTTTGAACTCGCGACTGCCGAAAAGCCGACGTGACCAGATCTCATGCCACGTGTCCTTTGGGACGAACGACTGCCCTCCATTCCTGCACAAAATATGGGCGCTATCCATTTCGCTAACCTCGGCACAACTTCGCTAACTGCGATTTCCCACCAACCGTTGATTTGTTCCTTTGGATGAATCTTGATCATTAAAATCAGACTGCTCGCTCGCTCGATTTAATCCCGAAATAGATTTCTTCTGTGAGCCGCGCTCGACGCTCATCGCGCCACTTGCAGACCTGGTCACTCTTGCGCTTCGGACGAGTAATGTTACTAACATCAGCTTTATTCCATTAGTTTTAATTACACCTCCTACTCTCCTATATATACCAAGGAGACATTTTCATTTGAAATCATCTTGTACTTGAACATTTAAGTGGGGTAAAAGGAGCTTGCCCCCTCGAAGAGGCTTATTATCTGAAATTATCTATTTTTCAAGGCGTTGAGTACTTTTTCTGAGGTTTTTCTATGCTATATTGATATTTGGTTCTTAACATATGGTATCAGAGCTCAAGGTCTTGGGGTTTCGCTGCTACATCTGAGACACCTTGGAATTTTCCCTATAACTTGTTTTCTACAACATTTCAGAAGGAACGACTTGGAGGATATTTAGTAGACGGATCAAGGTATGTTGGGTTAAAATTTCAGCTCTTGAGGCCTTATAATTTCAGAGATACAACTTGTACAAGATAGGGTTCTGGAATCATCCTGAACTGAGTCATTGCGGAATTTTCACTATAAATTTTTTTTTGTAACATTTCAGACCCTAAAATATGGTGTCTATTCATAGAAATTAGTAAGGTATATGTGGTAAAAATTTCAGATTCTATGTCACCTTAAATTTGTAGATACACCCTGTGGAAGATAGGGTATCTGACTAGTCTCAAGAAGGTGTTCTAGGTAAAACAATCATAACTTATTTCTAGAGTATACAAATTGAGTGGGACTAGTTTCATTGGATAGTGGACAGTCTGTAGTATTTCTGGTATGAGTTTAAGAATTTTATATCAATTATTTTGTGTGGGGCATGCTATACAAGTGAGATCTCCTGGAAAGGCAAAAAATTAGCAAGTTGTGGGGAAGTTACCATAAATTCCACTTTGCACATCCAATTTTGATCAAACCTGTGGCATTGCAGAGAAGAAATATCAGAGAACTACATAAAAGAAAGTTTCTGATCCAGGTTGATATCGGTGGCCACCCACCTTTTCCGACTGGCTCAAAACTGTTTTCTGGCAATTTTGGCAATTTACTATTTTTAGTAGGTTTTAACTTCCGGGGCCATTTTGAGGGCCTAAATGAAGGTTTTTCGAGATCGAGGTTCTCAATGATATCCGAAGGCATGATTGAGCCCCCAAAATGAATCTCCTCGACGATACCTTTCCAAC
>ML789010.1:226687-257802 GCA_009831015.1 Picea engelmannii
AATATGGATATACAACCTTCACTTGCCAACTGCCCTGTTGAAATTAGATTTTTCCTTAAATCTGGAATATGTCTTACCTCTTTCAACAACCATTGGTTTCCATTGCTTTTCTTTATTTTTACCTTTCCCATTCCAACAATTTTTGCATGGTGCATCATCACCCAAATGAACCTGTCCAAAATCAAATTGAACGTAATCTAGAAAATGTTTCCTATGGGGTGTGGCATGAAATGAAGCCCCTGAATCTACTACCCAAGACTCAAAAATATTATCTACAGAAAGAATCAAAACATCTTGTAACACATAACCTATTACATTTGCTTCCTAATTTCTCTCCTATTGTCCATCTCTTTGTTTCTTTGGAGCTTTGCAGTCTTTCTTCAGATGTCCTTTCTTCCCACAATTCCAACACTCTATCTTTCCAAGTCTGGATTTGTATCTGCCCTTCCTAGAATTCCCACGGTTCCCTGAGCCCTTTCCTCTATCCTTTTGTCTTCCCCTGTTCTCCATGTTCAACACATTACCTGATGTCTCACCTGTGCTTTTCCGTCGCATTTCCTCACTAAGGATAACACCAACAACATCATCAAATTTTAAAGTATTTGAACCTGAGACAAAGTTACTTACAACCATGACCAAGCTATTCCAACTTTCTAGCAATGAGCACAAGATTAGAAGATCCCTAACCTCATCATCAAAGTCCACTTTTATAGAACTTAGTTGATTAGTAACTGTATTAAATTCATTTAAATGATTTACAACAGACCCACCTTCCGACATCTTCATATTAAATAATCTCTTCATTAGAAATACCTTATTGGATGCCGAGGGTTTTTTCATACAATTTGGCCAATGCATCCATCAAACCCTTCGTTGTCTTTTCTTTCGAGATATTGAAAGCCACCGACACTGCCAGGCTCAGCCGTATCATTCCTAGAGCCTTTCTGTCAAGAATCTCCCATTCTTCGTCCTTCATGGCCGTTGGCTTCTTTGCTACTCCGCTCAATGGTAGGAATAGATCCTTTTGATATAAATAATCTTCCATCTACATCTTCCATAATTGGTAGTTTTGGCCGTTAAATTTCTCGACCCTAAACTTTCCATCTTCTGACATTGCTCCCACTCGAACCAGGAACCCTCTTTTCCTACAAGTTACCTTACGCTCTGATACCAATTGTTAGAAAAACAGGATCGCGGAACAATAAAATAAAACAAATGCGGAAATAAAAAATAGAAGATACACAATACAAGAGAGAAACAGATTTACGTGGTTCACCTAGTGTGGGCTACATCCACCAGAGAAATTGCCAGGTCCTTTCTTTATTATTATCTAGCAAAATGAAGGGATACAACCTACAGAAAAACTCGTTGTAACTTCCTCTTCTTTCTCTCACAACCTCCTCTCGTAGAATACAATACTTGCCAACCTACATAGCCACAATACATTTCCCTCATAAAAGAGGGTTGCCTTCTAGGGAAAAAAAAACCCTAACATAATCTATATCGTTAGATCTGCGACCTGATAATGAACGATCCAGATTTACAATGAAATTACAATATACTTTTACAAGGCAATTTTTTTTTCTTTGGGGGCTTCGCCCCCGAACCCCCGCTGGTGGCCTCCTTGCCCCCAGAACCCCCAGCCAGGGGGATAGCCCCCCCGAACCCCACAGAGGGGGTACTCCCCCTCTGCACTCCCCTGCGTGGAAGAGTGTACATACTTCTGGGGTGTAAATACTTCATGGGGTATAAACACGGTTGAAAGTAAAATACCTCTAAATCAGAAAGATAATCAGGCTCCACAACACAAATTCCTCTCCTTCAGTTGTGGATATTCCCTAAGATAATGCCTTGAACTCATATTTGAATCCAACCAACTTCATAGATTGAGGGGATTCTTCCCTGATTTATCTCAACAAACCAAAATTCGCTCAGGAAGGGTAGCGCTCCCCCAAAAGGGTGCACAAAGAATTTCAACACTCCCCCAAAGAAGGCTAGGGAGCACTAACGCTCCCTAACAGTGGGTAGGGGAGCGCTGCCTTCCAAAAATAATTTTTAAGTAGTTTTTTCAGTGGAAAAAGGATTGTACTTCTTGTCAAGTGATTTCTCCTCTTCAAAACCAGTCTTTAAGGTGTCTTAAGTGTCCTTATGATGTTGTTAGAGGCATGACATAGGCAAGATGGCAGTATGATGTTTGTGACACTTGTGGTCAAGATGCGACACTTGTAGACAAGATGCGGCACTTACAACACTTGTAATGATGACACTTGCGACACTGTTGAAGTGAGTAACTTTGATGTGTAATAGTGGTAATTTCCAAAATTTGGAAATGTGTGGAATCCCACAATTGAGCTATCCAAGTCATTGTAGAGCACCAAAAATGGGGTGTCATAGGAGAAAAAGTTAGAACCAGTGCTTTCTTTAGGGTTTGAAAGAACAGGATGTACGATAACAATGAAAATCAGTTTGGTAATGTTTTTTATTTACCTTACCTTGGTATGCCTATAAACTGGTAGGTGCACTGGTGGGTTATGTTCAACAACACTAGTCTGATTTATTTGGTGCATCTAATTTTATTATAAATAATGGTGATGTTACAAGAACATGGACACACCATGGTGCTATTGTTCATAAAAATTTTGGTGTGTCTATATGTTAAAGAGCCATCGATTAAGAAAACCTCCATATAAAACTCTCGCCATGCACCTTTTCTATGAATAGTGATGAGGCTTTCAAACATTTAAGCTCTTAAGTGGTATTTTTTAGATTCACACTAGGGTGTTTGATCCATAAAGGTGCACCGGAAAAAAAAAATATGCAAAAATCTTTGGTTGTCTGCCTCCACCAAAAACCTCCTCTATTTATAACTAAGGGAAGAATTTTTCTCAGAGGTTCCATAAAATCCTTCGCAAGAAGGTGTTCTTCTTGTAGTGATAAGAAGTTAAATTAATATATGAATCCATTGAGGGATATGAATTGAAGGAATTTGAAGATGAAGTTATGGATGATGATAGTGACCAAATATTTAGTTCCCCTCTTTGTGAAGATGATAATATAACAACTTGTATATTTTCCCAAAATTTAAGACCTCTACATTAATATTTTGACTATTTGGAAGGGAAGAAGTTTGTAGATGAGTCCTTAGAATAACCTTATGAAGAGGATGTGGATATGAACTTTAAGTGTGAAAATGACCATTTGTTTTCCTTATCCATGTGAATTTAAAGATATGATCAACGATATCCCTTGTCATGATATTGAGCTTAGTGATCCATCATTTGATTATGATAAAGGGGTGATACTTAAAGAGGAACAACTAGATCCTCCTGTATTCCATGATGAAAATGAAAGCCTTGAGGATCTGTTCTACAGTGAAATACTTGACTGAAATATTATATTTTTCTACTTTGAAGGAGATCCTATCTATGATACATACTATGGGAGTAATGTTGAAATACAAATTTATGAAGAGCCTCATTTATAAAAATGTCATGAAGAAGGTGAGTCTGAGATGGTTAAATTTGAAGAAAGATCCATACTTATTTCCTCATGCCTTGATGACTTTTCACCTTGAGAAATTTAAGTAGCACACAAAATTTTCTTACTTTAAAGATGATCCAATTTATGACAAAAAGTGTGAAAACTTGATTAATGAACTTAGACATGACACATAAGTGAACTTAGAATATCCTAGTGAAAGGTAAACTATTCCAATTCTTGAGGAATGTGAAGTAACTTACCACCTTCTCTGTGATAGGGTTATTTTGGAGATGGGGTATTCTTTTTCATGTGATTTGTAGATATTCCCTCTAACATATAAATGCATTCATCTTTGTGATCTTCCTTTGAATCATGAGCATTTTCCCTCCTTCCCTCTAACTAAAGGATACCTAGAGATTCAACCTTATGACTCCTTATTTTGGATAATAACCAAACATAAGGGAAGGATTCAATTTGTTGACAAGTTCCTTGAGTGGTTGCATTGATTTTTGTTTTCACCTAACAACCACATCCTTGGTTAGATAATAGGGTAGGTATGAGTAAGCTCCCTAAACAGTAGTTAGAGAATTTTTCTTTCCATGCATTCATGTCTTTCATTTTATATGTTTACTTTCCTACAATTTCTTTATTTTCCCGATGCATATTGATTTGATTAAGTAGTCATTTTTCATCTAACCAGGGTAGTAGATTCACCCTAGAATTTTAAGTGCTTTGTTGTTTCTATAGTGTGTGTAGGTTACTGGTCTGCAAAGAGTCTAGAGTTCTCATACACTCTTGCATGGAGGGAAAGTCCCTGAGTAGGAGCCATATGTTTCCCTCTCAAGGGTAGCAACCTTAGGATACCCTTACACTAATATCATATACCTACCTGCATGTGATTCCATTCATCTCTTACTAGTTCCAGACTCATTTCTTTATATTCTCTAATCATGACATAATGTTGGATTGATGAACCATGATGTGCTTACTTGATCCAAGATCTTTTCTTTAGGTGACTTATTAAAGAATCGTATTAAATGAGCATAAATTAAAGTACACCATAAAGAAGGAAAATCTCAAAAGGAAAAAGACATAAGCATGCAATATGAACACAAAGAACTTGATGATGGAGTTCATCCCTGGTGGACTACATCTCTAGGTCCTGCTCTCAAATGGGTAGGCATTTTTATTAAATCCACAAAAGAATTGGGAAAAATACATAAGTATACTTCATTCTGCAGTTATGCTACAAAATCTTTGCTTAGATCAGAAAACTAACATCACCACTGCGTTCGTGGCATTGAATTACCTAAAATCGACTGTCTCCACACCTCTCTCTGAGTCTGGCACTTTCAGGCCCAAGAAACACCACTGCCTCAATTTTCGTGCACTACTCCTGCAATAAAAGACTAAGAAAAATATTGAAATGTGTGCAAATATCCATACCAAAATCCGTATGGACATGCTTTTGGTTCTCCTTTGTACATACACTAGCGAGCACCCCTTTTTATATAAAAAACCGGCCAATTATGCATTGATGAGTCCGTTGGTGGAGTGGTTAGTGGAGGCTAAGTTAAGTTGTTTGTTGGTGAAGGTTAGTCGGAGGTTCCGGGGTCGAATCCCACAGAACTCCCATTTTAACACATGTTACAACCAATTACAATTTTCGGCAGAGAGTTTGGCGAAGGGTTAAAACAATGGGCAGTTGGAATATGCCACTAAAATGGTGGGTAGTTAAATTTGACTGTTGGAGGTATATATATGGTCGGCCCTTTTCCTCCCCGATACGAAACATTGGCTTAAATAATCTTCTTTTCATATTATAAACAAGAACTATATACTGGTATGTTGGCTAGCGCAAAGGTTGTAATTCCTTTGGGCTAAGGAGGTTAGTAGTTCGACTCTTGGGGAGTGATATAATTTTACCATTGTCACAACCTAATTCGCCCACATGTCTTCCAGAAAACCTGTACGAACTTGCCACATCATCCCATGCCAACTCAACACTCTGCCACATCAGCTGTACGGATGTGCCATGTGTCACCTTGACCTTTTGACTTTTTGACCAAGTTTGACCTGAACTTTGACAAATTATATCTTTCGATCTGTAACTCCATTTGACAAGTCGTTTTTGTCGTTATAAATATTGCGACACACTCTTCGGGACCATGCCATTTTAACTGAGATTTGGGAATTTTTAGTTTTTTCCCTTTCTCTGTCTACTGAAGCAATTCTGAGCATTATGAGTTGCCTCTACAAGTTATGAATTATTCTTATCCTTCTATGAATCATTTTTGGATCATTACTTAAAATGCTTAGATATACCTTGGTGATCAGAGTCACTCCATAGATACTCCTTGTGTAATATTTGTTTAGATAAGATAATATAACCCCTTGGCATGTCATGAAGTTGAGGTTACCTTATGATGGTTGACTAGGATGTCATAACATATAATTTTTTCTCACTTTCACCATATCACAATGGGAAACATATTTCTTGTTAAGTGTGCCCCATTATAAAATGACTCATACTACTAGGTGTTTAGACTAGATAATACAATCCATATATTAACAATTCTAAGAACTTTACATCCCCGTAAGCATCATTTTCTTTCATCCACAATAAAAGTATAGTTGCATCCTATCATGTATGACTATTCAAAGTTCAAAGGGAAAGTTTAAAATAAAAAATATTAAACCAAATAAAGCCATGAAGGCTAAGAGGTGAAGAGAAAAGTCAAAAAAAAAAAAAAAGTTCAAACTTCTTCACTATGGTTCCCCCCCTTTCAAAGTCCTAAGAGAACAATCCCTATCCAAAGGAAAATATTACTTAGAAAAAATAATGAAAAGAAAATAAAGGGGAAGTGTGTGTAGAACGAAGTAGCAAAAGTTCCCTCTACAAGACTAATATAAAAAATGCCTAGTTCAAATAAAGCTAGAGATATAAAAAAGATAAAAGATTGACCTATGCATGTTTAGTAATTTGACTGTCATTACATGAACATTCCACATTTCCATTTCATCACTAATCTTGCAAATTGACACCCATCCTCCACCTTAAAAACTTAGGAAATATGGGTTTTCCTTAGGAGTGGGTTTATTTTTAACTTTGAACAATGTTTCCCTTTGTAAAACTTAGGAAAGTATCATAATTAAATCAAAATGTAATGTTTTCTAGGAAATTGTCACTTAGAACTATGAATTAATGATTTTATAAGGGGATAGATGCATCATTCTATGTATATATTACAGATTGGAGTAACATTGGACCCTTTGGACACATGGAGCACCCCCTTTCCTATTTGAGCACATGCATAAATTCATAACTTAAGTGGAAGGGAGAATTTTGATTTGACATGTGATTTATTTCATCAATGAAGCAAGATGTTGGGATTATTTCCCCAATTTGACATTCTCCTCAAGGGGTTGTACCATGGAAATCATTATTTTATTGCGATTTGACCTTTTCTAAGGAAGAAAATCATTATCTGAACATTTGTAAGGAAGAAGATCATTATTTTATTATGATTTCACCTTATCAAAGGGAAAGATCATTATTTTTTTGTAAGAGAACATTTAAAATATCATTTTCTCATGGTTCAATGATTTTATTCATGGTATTATTTATACCCATGCTTTTTGTAAGTGATTTCATGCATCCTCTTCATCTATAAAAGGGGAAGCTTTTTATTTTTAAACATATTGCAAAATAAAGGAAGTACTTTGCTCAAGCATTGTTGGTGTAAGTTTTTTTTTTTTTTTTTGTGAAATTTCTTATACTTTAATGATGGTTAGTTCATGGTGATTTCTTGATTGATTAAGGGTTGTAGGAAATTCGATTGGGGGCCATAGCCTATTTTGTCCCTCATTTTATTTATATTTTATATTTTTAAAGGATGATGTGTGGAACTTGGCATTTGCATATGAAATTTAATTAAAATTTCTAACAATCCCTTTTGGTTTGATTAAGTGATGATAACCCCCTCCTCAAGAACTCTCCAATAAATTTGTCGTAGCTCATATCATCCCCATTCTCACTAGTTGGTGTTAGGATCTCCAATAAATCTTTTTTTTCAAGGAATTTCACCAAATCTAAGTAAACCCCATTTCCCAATGAATAAATAAGGCACTTTCAAAATTTTCCAATCGAAACCTCTTTCAAAAAATTTCGGTCACTATTGTTGATTTTATTTTATTTCTGGTTTACCAACACATTTAAAGGTATTTGAGATTATTTACTAAATGTTTTATTTAAAGTCAAACCATAGGGCTATGGCTTTGTAATAACATCTGAGATTTATTTCTACACAACTCAGTCAACACCACCCGTGGTCGATCTGCTATCTGGATCATATAGCGCTGGATCATATAGCAGGAGTCACAAATTTCCAATTATGGTTTGAATTGTCACATTTGAGTGTCATTACATAAATCATCTTGTTTTCTTCCTTTAATACTAGTCAAACGCTTTGAGGTTTCCTGTGGATTATTCCCACACTTTCTCATTGGTTGCGTTGATCAAGATTACTGTCAAAATTGTAGAGTTCGAATGCTATTTGAATACTATGTAAGGGAAACATTCCTAGTTCGCGTATTGATTGGAGTTACGATATTCGATCCTTATCTCAATCACATCGCTTGATCCATCAAACTATTTCTTTTATATATATATATATATATATATATATATATATATATATATATATATCTTGGTTATTCCAAGGGCCGAAATTAAAGCTAATGGGTTACAATCGTTACAGTTGCTAACTAATCCATAAATATATTTCCATGACCCCGTATTTTACCCTAAAGTTAACATATCTTCATCGTTTCTTTTTCAGCGGTGTGGAGGGTTTCGATATTGGTTCTTAAAAAAAAGTTGAGAGAACCGACTAAATAATCCAAATAGATGCGTGATCCTTACCTAAAACATTGATATTATTCCCTCCAATTGCCATGCTTATGGAGATTCGACTCGGGATTTCCACTATATTAATATTTGAAAAACAAATCTTTGTTTTATGTTCACTACATTAATTAGATT
Source organism: Picea engelmannii (assembly GCA_009831015.1). NCBI lineage: Eukaryota > Viridiplantae > Streptophyta > Pinopsida > Pinales > Pinaceae > Picea > Picea engelmannii. The sequence goes on from ML789010.1 coordinate 235,212, forward strand.
TGTGGCATTAATCGATAAATGATATGTAGCTTTGGAACACATGTAAATTACATTGTTTATGGTAGGTATTCTACATAATAAATATTCATTGTTGATTCATGTTATCCTTTAAATGCTCAATTCATTTTTATGAAGTTTGATCACAAGTGGGGTATATGAATTATTTGTTATTTCCTTTTATGATTGATGTATTGATATCATTTAAAAAATTTATATATGGATCATTTACAAGTGATTTAATGAAATGATTATGAATTAGTATCCATGATTATGCATCAAAAATTATTTTAAATGATTTATAATATCATTGAGGGTTGCAAGTAATGTGTTGGAACACTTGGAAAAATATTGAACATGGATTATGTTGGATTTCATGCTTTAGAACTTTGTTGATACATGGACGAGAAATGGTGCATGTTTAACAATGATGACGAATGATGTGAGTGTTTAATCTAATAATGATTATTTCATGTTGAAAATTTAAGCTATGTTGGATATCATGATTAATGGAAAGACCCTTAGTGAATTTTAGGCTAGAGACAAGCACCAACATCTATAAATAACGCTAGAGAGTAGTCGTTAAACATATGAAGTTGTGGTTTGGAACAATACATGCAAGGATACAAGAGAGTTCACAGGGATTTAACTTTTGTCTTTCCTGGTTGGTACCCACTCAAGTAGTATTGCATTAGACAACACTTGAACTTGGATATCACTTCCACGTAACTTCAAGTATATCATAAGCACCATAAGCACCATGAAACCAACCATTCAGTTGTCAGACTATTATAGTGCATCGATAACAATGTTTGAGAAGATTACCCTCTCTCACCATGGGTGCTCAAGCCTACAAGTATATTTGAGGGATGTCGCACAAGGCCCACCTTTTGATTGGAATCCTTCTTCTTTCTTTCTTTTGGGTCTTTCCTAGAATATCTTTGGCTTACAAGCATTTGAATGATCATGGAAGAAATAACATTTAATGAATAAACTTTTGATGCATGTGATATAGCTAAATAAACGTTGAGAGACACTTCACTATTTGGTATTTGGGTTGTTGATGAATGTTGATAAATGAATGATAGACCATGAATGAACATTCCAAAAATTATCTAGTATTTTCGTCTCTAGTTTCATTGAATCAATCTTCTAAAGAAGTTAAAACTAATTCAACACTAGTCCTTGTCCTTACCCTTCCTTATTTATAGTGATAGGACTTAGCTTGACCATACGATATTACCTCCTTAGGTTAGTGACCCTATCCTATATGTGTTGAGGAAAGGCCATTGAGGTGATAGTGGGTGGTCTGCCTATCTATGTCCTTAGGTTTTCTCCTTGGATAGGATGGGAATTTTCCTCTAGGGAGAATCCTAGAGATAAAACACCATAATGCTAGACGGGTTTCATAACACTAATTGTTTTCTTAGTGAGCTAGTGATGAGTTTGGTCTCAATATTTTTTATGTACTTGGGAGGTGGAAACCTTGTATTCTCTAGAGGATCCACACAATCCAAATTCTAGTTTTTTTACCCTTCTCATACAACTTGTTGCATCTTAGGTGTCTTTGGGGAAGAAGAGTACCCATTTGGGAATTGGTAGGTTGGTCGACTCGTAAACAAATTATATATTTGCAAATGGAGAGTTAGAGCTTATACTTGAGCAATATTGAAATTGAATAATCATCAAGGGATGATCTTATACAACCTTCTATAAATAGATATGTTAGTCTGAATTTTGTAGAAGTATTTTAATTCTTGAAAATTTGAAAATTTGTTGAATGAGGTTTAAAATTTCTGAAAAATTTCAAGGGAATTAACATATGTTTTAAGAGTTGATTTTGTTGACTAGAACCCTTAGAATAAGCTTCAGGACCAACCTAATTCTCGTAGAAAATCTCATAGTTCTTAAGAAAAATTATGGAAAGTAAATTATGATTTTTTTCCATACGAGCAGAGATGATTGTGCTCCATAGAAGACACATATGTGGTTGAACAATAGTTAGCCTTATAAAACCTACTATCACATCCATCTAAACCCTAGTTTCCTTTAGGAAACTTGTGGTTGTGTAGTGTAGATGCGAATTTAAGTTTTTCGAGGAAAATGTCTTGGAATTTTCTAGATGTTTTCTTCTACTTTAGAGGGAATAACAAAATAATGAGATATGATTTAGATTGTTAGTAGCCTCATCTAAATTATGTTTAATATATCTTTTTATTGATTTGATTATATCTAATTGAATTTTATAGAGGTTATCTTGATTCCCCGCTAGCAGGTTGACCACTTTGCATTTTGGAAGCTTGAGATTTCTGAACTATAATACTTATAATCCAAATATTCAATTAATTATATTTCTCCTGCTTGTAAAATACAGCTTGCACTATGCTTTTGCATTTAATATAACACAGACAGATAAGCCATTGATTGTATATTCAAGTCCATCGGTGAAGGTCGCTCAGTTTTTCTTGATGTCGTCCACTTTAAACTAGTAGGAAAATGCTGTCTGGTTTTCATGCGTCGCTACAGGCTGTATCAACTAACAGTATTTCAATTGACCAATAAAGGAAAACCAAAACCAAATTTATGAAGACCGTATAATGTCCACGTTAAACACGTTTTATGTCCTGAAGCTCGCGTGCATCACGGGAAAGGTGCCGGAATGTCACGCTTTTTACAATCTCAATTCGTATTTCTCGGTCAGTGCCCCGACTCATCTACAACTACTACCACGGCTCTGGTTCTTCTCAGCACGAGAAGATCGCCATTCGCCTGGCTCGTCTGGTTTCAATATCGAAGTAATCTACCATGACCAATATTTCAGCAGCTCCGATCAATAGAGTCCAGTGCACTGTTCTGCTTATCGAGAGAAGGCAAGGCAAGTCCTCAGCTCATCGCATGTGCATCGACCTGCCTCGACCCAACACTTCACGCCTTCCGTATCCAAACGCTCTGCCAAAATTGGAGAACGTTCCGATTGGGAAGGAGCTTCAACAGAGGGAAAACAAGAGAGGCCACAAGAGTAGAACGGATCCAGAATTACTAGAGATAAAAGGATTTAGGGAGCTTGGTCTTGAGTTCAGCAATGACCAGTTGACCCCTCGAGTACTCATTCTTCTACCTGGATTGAAGCGATTGATTGATCATGAAAAAAGCAAGAAGATTCTAGGGTTTCAAGAATCGGCCTTGGAGAATTCGGAACTGCCAAACCCACATGCACCAGGACTAGATATGAAAGAACATCTCAAACTCTGGGCTCGTTGTGTAGCTTCAACACTGAAACCCTAACTCTAGTACGAAGATTATACGAAAGTTTCTGTTTGGCCCTTTGTCGGCGGAATTCCTGACTATGATATCTAAGTTTTCGTATCGTAACGATATGCTTGTAGTTAGATAATCGCCATCATCCTCATTGTTACTATTCGGGCATTGATTTGTAGAAACCTACATATATTTCAAGGCTCTTTTAGCTGGTGTATTTTAGAAATATGGATTTTATTTTTACCAAAATTTCTCAGAATTTTGAAAGACCAGTCAGAAGATCTGTGCTATTTTCCTTCGTTATGCCTGGTTTATGGAAAGATTAGTTGGATCAACTTCAAAAAGTCAAAATTTCTGCCTAAAATGTTAAAAGATGTGCAATACAATTACTACATAACGTTGATGGTTAGTTGGAATCGGATCCAATTTAATCTTGAATCAATCGAGCGACCGTGTAAAAAGTTATAAGAAGATTCGAACATAGACGGATTTGACCCTTATCCACATATCCAAGATTCACTGGATCCTAGCACTTTTGTGCTTGACAGAACGATTTCATCCAAAGAGATCAAACTTTGCGATTCCATATTTCGCGAGTTTCATCTTCGCGAGCTTTGTCTTCGCGATTCTGACTTTGGGACTTCGTTATACGAGTCCTCTGAACTCGTCTCTCCAACTTCCGATCGCCAAAACGCCGAAGAGAGCTTAACGGCCTTGAATTGGCCCTTAGTCTCCGTGCAATGTGACCACGCGCCTAAATGTTAAAGTGCTTTCGGCTTTTCGTGATTTGGAGAATAGCTATATCTGTGCCGGTTCTTTATCCTCCGAGCGACTACAACGCTATGACCAAGGGCTTAACCCAAAGTCCTTTTCGCAACTCGCACCTTCGTGAGTTCTTGGGTTGAACTCTCGTGCCCTCCTGTTGCGATCTCCCGAGACACGATAAGTCAACATCGAGTTGACTCCTCCCTTGACGCTTTTCGTTATTCGCAACCTCGCAGGTTGAAGCGTCGAGCCTTCACGCTCTTATCCCGTGAATCCTCGAGATGCGAGAAATCAACGGAGTGTTGACTCCTTTTTCTAGGTGACGCGTGTCAGCCTATCTATCACGCGGGCCCCACCTTATGGCTCTGCCATGTGTTCCCTCGTGCCTCAGCTCTGGACACTTCGTGACTTCTACAGTCGAAAAGAGATCCCTTCAACCTCCAAACCTCCGAATACGCGATACGCGATGGGGTTCCTTATCCAATGGTCCTCCCGTTCTCTGGATCCAATGGTTGTCCTTACTCCTCGTGATTTCACAACTTCGCGACTTCGTGAGTTGGGACACCCAACTCTTGGGCTCTCGTTCTGCGAACCTCTCAGTTCACGAAATCCGAAATGCTGAAACTTCCCTTTGGACTCTTCAACAGTCCAGATCTTCCTGTGATCTGACAGTCCAGATCCTTTCGAGATTTTGCGATTCGTTATTTCGCGACTTTAGAAGTCTTGTCACTGAGTTACCCAAACCACAAACGTCGAGATGCTGTAATGAGATGGTGCTTGTATTTGCTGCCACCTGTCCTTTGAGATGGATGGTCCAGATTCTTTCGGGATTTCGTGAATCGAAATTTCGCGTTTCGGGGTATGGAGTGCAGTCTCCTTTGCTCGTCCAACTCCCGATTCCCGATTTTGCGATAGAGTTAGATTGACGACTCACGATCTTTCTCGATCCAACGGTCCAGAATGACTCGGGATTTTGCAATTCATGAATTCTCACGGCAGTCTTCTGACCTTTACACCCTGCGAGTCAGCGAAATGCCGAGATCTCGCCACTTGTCCTCCTTGATGGACGGTCCTAATGATTTCGTGACTTTGCAAGTCGAAATTTCTTCTGTGCACTCCAAAGGACTAATCCTCATGCACTTTCTCATGGATTCGACGGTTATCGATCCTATGCGTAAGATCTAATGCATGTAATTCTTTTGCCTTATTTGCGCTCTCTGCGTGACTTCTGAACTAGATTTTCGCCTCAGATATTTTCGGAGGACAGATCTTACAGCTGCGATTGCTTGTTCTTGGCAGCTTTCAGAGGTTCTTTGCTGTTCTTGTAAAGATTTTCTCCTGCGGAAGAAAAATTCGTGAATCTTTCAAAGATTTGAAAGAATTTCACGAGTTTTTCGAAGCATTATGTTCTCTGCAACAATCTTTGATGAATTTGAGAGATTTCCTGAAATTCTTTAAACGATTATGCCTTCTGTAGGAATCCTTCACGAATTTGAACGAATTTCTTTGAATTCTTCAGATGTTCCTGCCTCCTATAGCTCTTCTTCGTGAATCTTTGACAAATATGAAATTGTTCACGGTTCTTTAGAGTTTCTCCTTCTGCAGTCTCTGCTTGCTCAATCTTTTGAGCATAAAGCGCTCTACTCCTTGCGTGAGTTTCCTGCGACGATCTTTTGAGCGAAATGCAGACAACGACTTTCTCTCTAGTCTTTGTGAAGTGGCTCGCATCCTGTGCTCTCGTGATTTGTGTAAGATCTGCGTTGTGAGGATCGTGTTGCTCTCCAGCCTGTGTGAAGAGGCCTACTTCTGACACTCTGATACCATGATAAATTATGAAGCAAGAAATGCAGAGAGAAAAAAAAGAGTAGAAAACTGTATTCAGTATATTGAGAATGTAAGAAGAAAGTACAATAAGAAGAGTTAATGAAGAACTACTATGCAAAGGGAAAATAACTGAGCTAAATAAGCTCAAGAAAATCAAGAAAAGAAAAGTACAGCTAACAGTGTACAGTCACCCTGTTGAGGTTACATCATATTTAACAATTCTATGGTGTTGACAGGGAAAAATATATTGTTATTGAAAGAACAATCATGATATCAATTTATAACTTATATATTCAAAATAAGGATAGACACAAGAATATTCAGAATAATAATGTTTGTGAAGGAAGGGTTGGTACTTTCATTTAATGAGATAAATTAAAAATGGAAAAATAATAATATTTGTCCACCAAAATTTTAGAATAACGTTAATTTTATTGACAAATTTTATATGCATTAAAAAATATAATTTGTCACTTCATATTGAGATATTGTCAATGTCATTTAAGAGTGGAAATTGGGAGATGAAAAAAATTAATAAAAAATAACTTCCATCCATATTTTGTAATCCATGAAAAAAATGAGGTGTGTGAATATTACATCTGGTCAATTTCATTTAATAGTGGAAATTGGTAAATGAAAAACATTAATAAAAAGGAAAATTTGAGGTTTGTCAATGTCATAGTGAAAAGTGGTAGATGAAAAACATTAATAAAAAAAGAAAAATTAAGATATATGTGAATGTTTATTTTGTAATCTATTAAAAATTGATGTTTGTGTAAATGTGTATTTTTATTAAAGAAGCATTTTATATATAAAAAAGCAAATATGTAAGTATTTAATTTTATATAAAAATTTGATAATTTTGTAAACAAAATAAATAAGTTTTGATATTTTAAAATATTATAAAAATAATGATTACATTATAAGTTGAGATATCATTGAGATAAATTAGATTTTTTTTGTTTAATTCTTTATATGGTATCAAAACCTCATATTGTTTTAAGTCAACTTCAAAAAAAATAAAAAAAAATAAAAAAATAAAATAAACAACATTTTGCTCTATTATGTTGTAAATAATCATTATCTATAATAAATATTGCTATAAATAATGATATTTGTATTTAAGTAAACTAAAACAAATCTCAATAAAATCCCTCATAAGTAGGTTAGACACACACAAAAAAAAGTGCATTATCAAGTTTGGCCTTGTATCTCTTTATTTAATAATATATAATATGTTTAACTACTATATTATCTCCTTTCATAAGTAGGTTAGACACAAAAAAATGCATTATCAAGTTTGGCCTTGTATCTCTTTATTTAATAATATATAATATGTTTAACTACTATATTATAAAGAATAGATAAGAAATTTAGTTAATATGTTTCATTTCTTATTGTTTTGATTCGTGTATCAATTTTTCAAACATTCTTCCATGTTTGATGGTTAAGTGTGTTTAATTGTGAAACCAAATTTGGAAAATGTGGAAATTGGGTAACAAATTCATCGTATAGAAACCGCTTAGCTTGCATGGGAATTTCACCCTTGCTACCAACTAGGTAAGTGTCGATGATAATAACTCAAGTGATCTACATGAAGATGTCCAACAATGTATCATGTATAATCCATTAGGTTCCTTGTCCACCATATGGGAGATATAGATCTCTTCTTCAAGTTGGAGGATGCATAAAGATTTTTCTATGATACATTGATGAAGATATGAATACCAAGTTATCGAGGAAAGTCAAGTTTGAAATCATTTTATCATAGCTTCTACAAAATTGTATAGGGACCATAACATAATAGATGGAGCTTTTGATGCTTGGCCCCCTAAAAACATTACGTTTGAATGTACAACCATACATGATCACCCATTTGGGATGAAGATGGACTAAAATGGTGGTCTTTGAGTTATATCATGTGCTCTTGATTTTGCTGGAGTGTTCCACATACTTGTAGATAAACCTAGGCAATCTAATGAAAAAAGGAAGTAACCCAATGTTGGATCTAGCACTCTTGTTGAGAAGTAGGTTGGGGAAAGACAGATGGAAACAAAGGGGATTACGTGTGGGTACCCATAAAAAACATCAAAAGGGGAGCAAGTTGTGAGGGGATGAACTACACTATGGTAACAATGTTGCAAATTATGACGGGACTTATCTCACTTCCAATTGTTGGAATATGTTGGGTGAAGAAACTTTACCCATGTGCAATTTAATACTTCATTTTTTCCATCTATTTGGGGGTAAAATGCAATGGTGTATTGAATTTTTCACTCCAAAATATGCCAAAGTGATTTTAGAAAATTGGTTGAGATAATGTGCATCTTGATTAGATGTGATGGTGTGTGATAGTCTAAAAATGTTCAAACCTTTTGAAAGAATGAATCTAAGTGTTCTTGGGATGTAATATGTTTAGTGCAATGAAGAAATAATGTCATTTTGGAGAAGTGACACACCACTACAAAAATGCAATTATGTTTTTGGAGTGTCGTAGGAAGGACAAAAGTGAAATTAATGCAAATGGCCTCCTAAGGTTGCGCAAGAATTAGGAGCAATTGAGACAACCCAAGAAACTGGTAGTGTGTAGGTTAATGTTGACTATATAAGGCATAATGACACCTGAAAATCGCTGAGATATATTGGCAAGGAGGGCTAACAAAAAATTTTCTACGAATGGTAGAGTGTTGTAGTAGTGCCAAATGACTACTATAGACAAATGAATGTGTTTCATGGATTAACATAAGTCTAGCCTTGGAATTGTGCACACATATCTATTGTAGCTTATACAACCACCCATCTCTAGTTGTATGATATAGAAATGGAGTTTGATTAATAGTAGTAGGTTTTTGGAGAGAAAAGAAGATGGAAAAAGGTCAGGATCATAAGCATATTGATGCTTCTAATTAGCATAGGTAGGAAAACAAATGTCAAAAATATGCAATGCATGTGCGGGTAGGTGACTTAGAACACTGATAACCTAATTATTACAACCTTTCTTCTATTTTACTGCAAAATGAATATACTAGATGTAGGTATCCCACTTAATATGTCACTCATATTAGATATTGGTTTGGTAGTTGATAAAGATCAAAGGATGATGGTCTCTATGAAGGGCCCTTTTATTTCTCAGTAGATAATGCCTCCAATTCTTTAAACTTTGCACTAAAGTATAAAACTCCTTATCAAAGGTGTTATATCTAAGTTTGATATGTAATCAAATTTAAGAATGATATACCATAGGATGACCTTGTTTATGCATATATCTAATGGCATATTAAAAGGAATCACATTCAATCTTCATGTCTTTCACTTGAGTGGCTAGACCTTGGAAAATCTATTGTTACTACAGGAAAAAATGTTTTTGTTTTTGGAAAAGATAATTTTTTAGATCTATAAGGGAGACCTCCTAATTTTCATTCACTTTATGAGGAGCCTTGTGTGTTGCCAATTAAAAAAATATATATGTTGTATGATTTCCTGCATGAGATAGAAAGAATCCTTTAGTGATCTAGATTGGATGATTATATATTATTTCTCATCTATATCGATGCTTTTAGAGTGGAAAAAATTGGAGGAATAATCTTGCAGGGTCATTTTAATGGTAGGTTCAAGTTTGGAAAATTAGGGTTTGAAACCTTCTAGATCCATTTTGAGGTATCAAACAACATTTTGGGGGTTTCAAAACTTTCCCATCAGTAGCTTGGACCCCGTGACACTAATTTACATATCGACACATTTCCAATGATGCAAAAAACACATCTATTGGAGCTTGAATGAAAAAATTATGCCTCGTGCAAATTGATCAACCGTGTTGACCACCATGGTACAAGAGGATGCCACATCATCCCTCATTACTCATGAATATGGAGGTATCCATGTAAGTAATTTCAAGAAGATTCTATAAGTTCTTAAACCTTATCGCAATTGAGGGTTGAGGTAGTCAAAACCCTACCACTAGATGGCGATCCATCTATGTTAAACATTGGGCTTCTAGAAGAAGAAGGGGTCCCATTCTATGTTTTTAAGAACCAAATATAAAAATAGCATTAAAAAACCTCAGAATAAGCACTCAACTCCTTGAAAAAGAGAGAATTTTAGATAATAAGTTTCTTCAAGGGGGCAACCTCCTTATACACCACATAAATTTCCAAATACCAGATGATTCCAAATGAAAAGGTTTCCTTGGTATATATATAGGACACTAGGAGGTACAATTACAACTAATGGACCTAAGCCGACATAAATAAAATAACATTACTAATGTAATATGCCCCAATTAAGGGGTATTGTTCCACTAGTTAGGGCTTAACATGCCCCTCGCCTTCATACAAGTGTTGTCCACAACGCTTGAGTAATTTTGGATGCTTTTGTATGAAAGATTCATCTTCCCAAGTGGAATCTTCAGCAGGTAATTTCTTCCACTTAATGAGATACTCTGAAATGGATCTATTCCTTAACTAGTGAATTCTTGTATTAGTGATAGCTTCAGGATCCAATATGATTTTTACTTCATCATCATGTTCTGGAAATATAGTTTAAACCGGGATACTGTCACCTATAAACTTCATTAAGCATGAAATATGGAAAACTCGGTGTACTCACGAAGATGCAGGCAACTCCAATTTCTATGCCATAGTACCAATCTTTTGCAACACCTTATAAGGGCCATAGTAATTTGGTGATAATTTATTATCCTTCTTAGCTTGCTTTAGGGACATCTGTTTGTATGGTTGTAGTCTTAAAAATACCCAATCCACTACTTCAAATCATCTTTCACTATAATTTTCATATGCTTGTTGTTTCATGCAATTTTGTGCCATGGTCAGGTTGTCCTTTAAGAGTTGGAGAACTTGTTGTTTATGCTCGATGTGATCTTCCACTACTTTAACATTATATTTTTCTTCTAGATAAGAAGTGATGGAAGGTGGGTGGTATTTATAGAGTGCCATAAATTGTTTCATTTTTATTGTAGTATGAAAGGAAGTGTTATACCACCATTCTGCTAAGGGTAACCATTTGAACCATTGTGTTTGTTTATCATAGACAAAGCAACGAAGGTAGCCTTCTAGACATTTCTTCATTATCTCGGTTTGTCCATCAGATTGAAGATGATAAGATGAGCTATGAGACAATTGAGTACCCAAACAAGAAAATAATTATGTCCAAAAATGTCGAGTGATGATGGGATCTTTGTCACTTGAAATAATCTTTGGGATTCCATGTAGCTTTTGAACTGTTACCATGAATGTGGTTGCAATTGTACTGGCTTTGAAAAGGATGAGAGAGTGCACAAAAATGTGTGTACTTGGTCAGTCTATCAACAATCACCATGATGACACTCTTTCCTTCAGACTTCGGTAACCCTATGATGAAATCCATGGAAACCTCCTCCCAACACTGACTTGGGATGGCTAATGGTTGTAAAATACCTCGGGTCTTAATTGTTTCCCCCTTATTTTATTGGAAAACGAAACATTTTGCCAAAAACCTTTGAACATTAGTTTTAAGGCCATCCCAAAAACATTCCTTCTTGACCCTATGGTACCCGAGTGCCCTCCTACCAGAGAGGTGTGCAATTCCAATAGTACCTTTTGTTTCAGTTGTGAGTTATTACATAAATATAAGTGATCTTTGTACCATAGTGAATCATTTTTCCATACAAATGTATCTGATGCACTGGAATCCTACTGCAACCTTTGAATGAGAGTCCACAAATTTTAATCATCCTTCCATTCATCCCTTGCTTCTATTATCCAATCGGGTTGTATGATCAAGATAGCACAGAGAAAGGCCTCAACATCTTCATCATTTCTTGAGATTTCATTTGCCACAACATTTTTCTTCCCTTTTTATAGATGATTTCAAAATCATAACCCAACATCTTGGTCACCCATTTTTGTTGTTCTTATGAATATAGTCTTTGTTCCAAGAAGTATTTAAGACTATCTTGATTTTGTTTTACCTTCAAGTGCCCACCTATTAGGTAAGTGCACCATTTCTTCAATGTATGTAGTACTTCCATCATTTCCTTCTCATAAACGGGTTTGTGTAAGCCCTTTCACTTGAGTGGCCGACTTTCAAAAGAAAGGGGCCTTCCTTATTCCATTAGAACATCACCAATGCCATTTCCTGAGGCATCACATTTCATAATAAAGGTTTTTGTGAAGTCTGGTGTGATCAAGACACGATCTTTGAACATTGCCTCTTTAATTTATTTAGAATCTTGAGTTACCTATGGAGTCCATGAAAATGCATCCTTCTTAGATAATTTAATTAATGTTGTTGTTATTCTTCCATATTTCTCAACAAACTTTCGGTAGTAACCTGTCAAACCAAAAAATCCTCTAAGATTATTCATTTTTTCAGAACCGACCAGTCCATCATGGCCGTGATATTTTAAGGGTCTACCTTGACACCTTCATGAGATAAAATATGACCCAAATACTCTACCTCCTTCACCCCAAAGAAACATTTGGATGGTTTATCATATAGTTGTTGATCCTTTATTAGTTGTAGCACCTTGTCAACATGTCACACATGATCCTCTCAAGACTTTCTATAGATTAGTATATCATCAAAAAATACTAACACAAATTTTGGAAGGAAGGGCTTGAAAATGGAATTCATCAACCCTTGGAATGTGGAAGGTGCATTCGTAAGGCCAAAATGCATGGAAAAAAATTCATAATGGCCTTCATAACTTCGGAATTATGTTTTTGGGATATTTGCTTCCTTCATTCTAATCTGATGATACCCTGAACGAAGATCCAACTCTGTGAAATAGATTTCCCCATGTAGTTCATCTAATTGAAAGAAATGGGAACCTTATCTTTAATACCGATCTTGTTGATCTCTCTATAATATGGACACATATGCCATTGGCCCTCTTTCATGAGTACTGTTACCACCGGTGCAAAGTAAGAACTTTGGCTAGGTCTAATAGTGTCATCCTCTAACATTTCTTCAACCATATGCTCAATTTCACTCTTCTAGGCATAAGGGTATCTTTAAGGCTTGATGTTAGGAGGAACACTCCCAGGAATTAGGTGAATAGTATGATCATGATTTTGAGTGGGTGGAAGACCTTTAGGAATATCTTCAAATACTTTGGAATTCTTATCAATGATCCCTTAGAGATCTAGGGGAATAGATGGGTTAAATGTTTGAACATATAGTGATCATAGTTGTAAAATTACACCCTGATGCCCCTTTTTCAATAATGTTTTCATGCCATTAGAGATTATCACCTTACTGGGTTTTCCTTTGATACCCCTTAACTCAATTTATTTTCCTTCCAATGAAAATTTCATGAAAATTTCTTGAAAATTAAAAGCCATTGTTCCCAATTATTGCAACCATTGGACTCCTAGTATGACATCAACACCACCCATGGGTATAATAATCATTGGACTATTCATTATATATCCCCCCATAATAATATTGATCTTATTGCATTTTCTTGAGCAATTGATAGTTCCTCCATCTGCAATCATTACTTGAAAACTATGGCGCTGGATATATAAAGCAATTGAGAGATTTGGCTAATTTATAGTGAATGAAATTATGAGTACTACCAGAATCAATTAGGACTATTACCTTTTTATTTTTGATATATCCTTCGATCTTGGGGGTTTGAGGAGTGCTACTTCCAGCCAATGCATTACATGATATCATGGGAGTCAACTCTTTAGAAAATATCTCTTCTACATTTTCATCTTGAGATGGTTCTTGTTCTTCTTCCTCCTCTTCACAATCTATGTAGAATAATTTATTCTCACCACACTTATGTCCCTTACTATACTTGTTGTCACGATTAAAGCATAAACCTTTTTCTTTTATTTCCTCCAATTGTTGAGGTGTCAGCCTTGTAGGTTGAGTTGTTTTAGAAGAAGGAACATTATTCTCTTGAAAGATGTTAGGAGGGGTTCTTCTTGTATCCATAGCCATATTTTAATTTTTAACTTTCAACATTTCTCGCCACCCTGAATGCATTCTCCAATGATTTGGGTTCCCAAAGGTGAACCTCATGTTGAATGTTATCCTTCAAAGTTCCTATGAATACGTCAATCAGGTGCTTATCTGAATATTCGTTACCTTTATATTCAATATTTGGAAGTTCTCTATGTGCTCCGCAACTGAACCCTTTTTCTTGAGATTTATCAATTGGATAAAGAAGGTATTTCTCCTTGTATCCTTATAGTGTGCTATCATTTCTTCCATGAGAATTGTCCAAGTGACGATTGATTTGAAAGAATGAAGCCATCGATACCACACAAATTGATTGGGTTCTAAATATAAAGAAGCAATCCATACCTTTTGTGTATGTGGCACACCTAGTAGATCAAATAATTGCTCAATGTGAAGTATCAATGTGATTGGATCCTTGCCATCAAACTTCCTCATATCGATATTAGGAAAGTGGTTGGTCTTCAACCCAAAGTTGGAGTTTCTCCAGTCTTGATTCATCTTCCCTGTGTCACCATAATGAAGTTCATGGGATACATTTTCACTTTCAGGTGGCCTCTCTATTAGGAAATTTTTTCAGTTCTTCCATGATCTCCCTTTTTAAACCATCCATATTAGTATCCATTATTTCCTCCAAGTTAGATTTAGTTGAATCCATCATCCCTTGCAATTCATATTTTGTTATTGTCTTGTTTTATAAATCATTTATGTCCCTGTGCATTTCTTCACCTGCATCAAGAGTCCAAGTAGAACTATCTGGAGGATTATTTGGTGTAGAATTTCCCTTTTTTGGTGGTATGTTGTCCAAGTATCACATTTAAACCTTGATTTTGAGGTGGTTCTTCTAGACGATCTTTCTTTTACCATATCCCCAAAATTTCATCTCTTATGGGTCTGAAAATGTCTTTTTGTATTTCTATGATACGTCTTCTCTACAATACCAAAGGTCTGATAAAAATTGGATGTGCCAAGTGGAAGTTATGGTAACTTCCCCACACCTTGTTGATTTTTGTCCCTTCGAGGAGAGCATACTTGTAAATCATTCCAAGAGAAAAATATCTGATATTTGATTCTGAAACTTGTATCAGAAATATAACAGACTATCCATATTCCGATGCAATTGGTCTCACTCAATTTGGATACTCACTAAAGAAGATATCATAGTTTTAACCAGAAGATTTGTTTGAGACTAGTTAATATGACTAGCTCGATACCCTATCTTGCACAGGGTGTATCTACAAAAGTAGGATGAACCAGAAGATGAAAGTTTTATCACAGATACCTTGATAACTTATATGAATATTATCCTAGTTTCAGGGTCGGAAACCTTACATAAAAAAATTTATAGTGAAAATTTGGTGATGAATAAATTTAGGATGATTGCAGAACCCTATCTTACATAGATTGTATCTCCGAAAGTATAATTCCTCATGAGATGAAATTTGAACCCCACGCACCTTGATCCATCTAATAAATAGACTTCAAGGGGTTACTTTCGAAACATTGCATAAAACAAATTATGGTGAAAATTCCAAGGTGTCTCAGATGTAGCAGCGAAACCCCAAGACCTTGATCTCTGATACCAAATGTTAAGAACCAAATATCAAAATAACATAAATAAAACCCGAGAATAAGTACTAAACTCCTTGAAAAAGAGATAATTCCAAATAATAAGCCTCTTCGAAGGGGAAACCTCCTTATACACCACATAAATTTCCAAATATCAGATGATTCCAAATGAAAAGGTCTCCTTGGCATATATAGGAGACTAGGAGGTACAATTACAACTAACAGAACCAAGCCGACATAAAAAAAAATAACATTACTAATGTAATATGACCCAATTAAGGGGTAATGTGGTACTATTTAGGGCTTAATATATGTTATCGTATTTTGTTCCATCAAAGAAAAACAAGTAGGAGTGGGAAATTATAAATCATAACAGAGGGGGTAAATGCTTTATAACATCCTAACATACCACATGTCTCATTCAAATCCATAGAAAGTGCCTTCTCCTTTCTACTTGTATTATTTCCATACCAGAAAAAAGAGAGTATACTAGCCTCACCTTCTAGATATCTTTTCTCCCATAAGGGTTTCTCATAGAACATATTTGTGTTATTTTGTGGAGGGCATGTGGTTGTATTTTATTATTCTCTATTTTCCGCATTTTATCTATTTCATCCATAAGTAGAAAATTAATAACTAAATATTCTGGAATTTAAAAAAATCTAACCTTCATAATGTAGATTTCAGTTTTATTTATCATATCTTTTGTGACAAAATGTTTTAGTGGAATATCCACAACAATTTACTAATCATTTAGTCTTGTTGTCTTAAGGGATCTTATCCCTATTGAATCTTGGATAAAAAACTAGATATATGAGGTTATAAGCCCTCTTTCTTTCCTTATCTTTAAAATCAAATAATGCAAGATCCAATACAAATGGATACAAAATGTTTTTTAAAATAACCAGTATTACAAATATCAAAAACTCATATTCAACATATAATCTACCTTATTTTATAAATAAGTTAGATACAAAATAAGTTACTCTTTTATTTAATAATATATAATATCTAAAATAAATATGCAATAAGATAATTAATTTCTTCCATTTCTTTTTTCCTCAATTGCTATAAAAAAAAATGACAAACTCAATTCCTAAACAAAAATGACAATAACATCACATGAATCATATACAATTTCTACATAACAAAATTGGTTACAATGATAATATCTTCAGTAGTCTTGATAAAGATAATTTTTTTATAAAAATATCTATATATTAGAAAGTAGATTATTGTTTTTAGATTTGAGAAAAACACTAACACTTTTTATAAAACTTCTTTCCTTCACATAAATTTCCACATTATCCACCTTTTCATTACCTCCCTAAACATAAAATTCATGTAATCGTGAATGTGAATTTTGTAAGCCACATTCAAAATAATTAGGTTTCACACTCTTGGTCATGTCATAACTAGCCCAAATCCATGACATATAGTCCTCTATTTTCACATTATTCATCTTTTCATTACATACACAAACATAAAACTAATATAATTGTGAATGTACATTTCGTAAGCCACATTCAAAATCGTTAGGTGTCACAAGTACGTTCATGTAATAATTAGACCTACTCCATGAGAGTGGTCAACTTGCATAAATGCAATTTCCCAAACCTAGGTGGCATATTCTTCTCCTTTGAGAGAAAAATCTATGTTACTTGAAATTAGGTTACAACTTTTATACTTAGGTAATTAATAATTAATCATTATTTATTTATAAGTGGATAAAGTATTTTATTAATATCCATTTAAATCAATTTTACTTGTTTCATTGATATGATTGATATGATTTCAAAGGAGATTTATATGAGGTTAAATGCATATGTAATAAGAATTATCTTAAAAAATGATTTTCACATGTAATGAATAGAAATAGGCATATATAAAGGTTGATATATATATATCTTGAAAGATATAAACATATTATTTGAATACATGCCATAATCTTTTATACAATGTGTGTACTCTAGTTTAATATCTTATCTTTTGTTTTTGTTACATAACATTCACATGTGTTAAGCATCTTTTATCAAGGATGGAAACTAATTTTGAGAGTTTAGACACCTTCTCTCTCACACACAAACACACACACCCACACACACACGACATCTACAAGCACTGAGTTTGGAATTTGAATTGTTTACATTGGTATCACCTCGTCCTTTGCTAATCACCAAGACATTTTTTTTTAAGAGGAGTACATGCAAGTCACCATGGACCTCAATGTATTTGTGATTAATAACTAAATCGATATACTTTTAGGACTCATTCCACTAGGGAGTTCATTAATTATATAATATTATACCATTTAATATTTTATGGGGGGTTTAAATTTAAAAAACAAAAAAACAATATATTACATAGTATATAGTCATAAAACAATATTTTTTATATATTAAAAACAAATAGATATTAGGGGGCTTTAGAATTACATATCAAGAGTTTAGAATTTGGTTTCATGGGTAGAGGGGTTAAGGAGGTGTTGATCACGTGGATTCTTTAGACTAGACTTGTCTACACACTTTAATATCGATAACAAGGTATTCATTCTCCTCATATTATATTCTTCCTATTTTTTCTTGAAAGCTCTCAAAACTATGATAGTTTGTACAATTTCTTGTGATTATAAGGATCAAAATATCCCCCAAATCTCCCATATTGATCTACCATGTGTCCCATCAATCCAAGACCTATGGAAAACAAGGATTTTACCAAAAATTTCATTAGAAATTGAGAACTTGACCAATACATAAAAAATCTACATAGTGGAAGGACTTTGTAATGTATCCTTGTTACGTACAAAAATATCATGGGTCATGCGAATT
Source organism: Picea engelmannii (assembly GCA_009831015.1). Taxonomy (NCBI): domain Eukaryota; kingdom Viridiplantae; phylum Streptophyta; class Pinopsida; order Pinales; family Pinaceae; genus Picea; species Picea engelmannii. Next base: position 253,421 of record ML789010.1, read on the forward strand.
TGTCGAATTTGTTCCCATATATTGTAGAAATGATTTGTCCTCACCTACCAAGGAGTGTGTTGTAAACATTAATATATTGATGACTCAAAATCCAACCTCTCTGCTTTTAGTTTCTTTTCTCGGTTACTCCTTTGGAAAATAGAAGAGGAGGCATGATTTGGGTAACATAGATCCTTTGGACCTCATTTAATGATGAAAATCAATTAGTGTTCTTAGAATCTCCATTAATCTTCAAACAATTCGTTGGTTGAATTAATTTAAGGAAGACAAAATGAGGAAAATAAATATAGTCCATTAGTTTGCATGGAAGGATTATAAGACTTGTGCCATGTCACCATAATAGGGATAGAAATAAAAAGGGGTATTAAATTATCCAATTATTGTTGTTAGAATCTCCATTAATCTTAAAGTATTTTGTTGGTTTAATTAAGTTAAGGAAGAAAAATGAGGAAATAAATATAGTCCATTAGTTTGCATACTCATCCAAGGCTTATAGGAATTTGTCCATGTCACCATAATAGGGATAGAAATAAAAAGGGGTATTAAAATTTCATGAGATAGATCGATACCTAGGATATCTAATGAAAATAGGGTGTATTAATTGGAAACATGTATTTCAAGGAGGGGGTTGAAAAAAAGGATTCGGAGATGTTTTATTTAATATCTAGTTAAATTAAGGGTAATGTTCGCCCCTAGTCAAAGCCCCATGTTAAGAATAAGGCCCTATATAAAGCCCTAGATATTGAGTTATTACAGTTCTATTGGTATATTAGTGTTGTCGACTACACTCTTTAATTTTAGTTGTACCATTTGTCTCCCATATATACTAATGAAACCTTGTTTTAGAATCATCTCATATTGTAACATTTTTCTATTGTAAAAAGAGGTTTCCCCTTCAAACATGCTTATGTTTCATTCTTCTATCTAATTCTCAAGGCATGGAGTTACTCCTATTTTTGGTTTTAGTCTATTTGGGTGTTTGTTTCCTAAGAGGTACATTTTAATATTCCATGAATGCATGTGATATTTCATAGGTTCATTGAATGAACCCCTTATGACTCTTTCATATAATTATAATGAAGAAAATTTAGAATTATTTCATAGAACACAAACTAGTTTCTCTTAAAAGTCATAAAAAGTCATATGTTGATGATGTAGAGCTTGTATGTGTGCGAAGGAAGTTAGAAAATTTATGTCCTCATCATTTCTAATTGTGTTGAATGTATTAGAAGGATAGTAAGGGGAGTAGGATTAACCCTGTCCTTTTGGTTTAAATATTTGGTTGAGATAATAATTTGATTTCACTATGATTTGTTAAACATATAAAAGATACCTACAATTCATAAATAACAATGGTTTGGGAAGGAGTTTGTATCAACATAAGGAAGATATACTAAATATAGTGTGGAATGTTTTAGGATTTTTGGCAAGAATTAATTTTGACTATGTGGGAATCAACAATGAAAAAAAAAATGAACTTATATGCAAGAACTTAACAGAATAGACACTCAACATCCATCGACATTTATATGTGAATACATGAACTTCCTAATAATCCAACAAAAAATTAAACAACCACTATATGGTAAAAACTAGAGATACAAAATATTTCTCCATTTTATAATCTATTGTCCATATGAGAGAGATATATATAAATTGTTTAATGTTGAGAGGTGTTGTGGCTCTATTATTTTGAAGGAAATGGCTATAGACCTAGTCTTATCATATAATATTAAACCCTAGTGAAAAAAATCACAAAGTAGAAAGACGAGTGGAAGACAAAAATATTTCCACTGTCACCTAGAAAAGTGCTTCCCTCCTTTTAGTGAAGGAAAAGTCCAACACAAAGGAGGTTTCCCTAGTAGCATCTTGGATTCTTAATCCAAGACAAGTCAAGTCTAAGGTCATGTATGTTACTATCCAAATTAATGCTAATTTATTATGATAAATGAGTTAAGTATTATGTGGTTACTCAAAGTTGCTTTTTAGATTTAGGTTATTCACTTTTGGGGCTATTTTAGAGTGTTTCTTATGTTATCACTCAACAAAAAATTGTCTCCAAACAAAATAGATATAAAAATTATGTAATGTTGTTGTATAATTCCATAAAAGATGAATAAAATTGCAGCAACGAACATGTTATAATAGCAGTATGTTTCATCCACTTAAACATGTTGCAAACAAGTAATTTCTAGGGCTACAACCAAGAATAAACCTAGGGTTAAAGTAACTTGCTAGATATAAAATTTCAAGAGCATGCAAAGGCCAATTATATCAATTTGTTCCACCGTAAAAATGAAAAAATATAAACCAACAAGGTCGATTTCACAAGATAGATGACATACCAAGTCAAAACACATGCAAAAGGACAAGATATCTAGGGTTTCTATGGATGGGAATTAAATGAAAAAATTAGTTTCATCTTAAAACAAAAAGAAAATTTTTTAATTTTCAAATATTCGATTGACTAGAAAAGTTAGAGTAGTGCCCACTTATTTTTTGGGACCCATATAGAGTCAACTAAGGATCCTCTTTAGAAAGTGTAAGTGAAACTAGGGTGATAGTTAAGTTTGTCCACTACAAACCCTAGCAAATCCTTATGGTTCCTTACAAGATTCAAGATGATTCAATGGGAAGATACTCCACTATTAATCCTCTGACAACTCTTAAGAAGGGACATATTCAAGAAGAGATAAAGAGAGTAAACCACCAACATTAGAGAGGCACAACCATACATGCAACCATTCATAAAAAATTTCCATAAATATTTAGGAGACCACTTAATCTTCAAATTGATTCACCAAAACCATTGATCCAAGAACATCCTTCAATTTTCAAATCATCCACAAGACAATATATTCCAAGAGAGAGCTCTACCTATCCACCCATATAAAAATAGTAGAAGTAGAAGTAGACATGTAGTTTTCTTCACAAGTTATAGAAATGAAATACTATCAGAGTTGTTTGTATTTTTATAGGAGGATATCTAATAACCCTCTCAATACAAACATAATATTCTCCTAGATTTTAGACTAAGAAAATATAAAATACCATTATCTCCTAAAACAAAAATCGATATGTGGTAAAAAATACATAAGCTATAAGGTGGTTATGCCACATACAATAATATCCATGATACATCTTGTAACCAAACTATTTTCCTAGAGAAATGGAAAAAAACATGATTGGGTAGCTAGGTGTCTCAATAGACAGAAATATGTCCATAGAATGAACAATGGTTCAATATTTATAGTCAGGTTGATATTAGGACCTAGAGTACAACAAGTTCTCAGTTAATCATTTTAACACTAGTGTTTGTCCCAAAGATACGGTTGGTTCCCAACTAATATGTTCTTCCAAATCATAGTCTTACAAGTAGACAGAGGAGCATCACTCTTTGATATACTTAATCCAAGCTCTCTTCATAGAGAAAGTTTATACTTACATGTGAAGTCAATCCAAAATCATACCATAATCATTTTCAATCAGTTTCCAAAAGGGTATGAGATGCATTATCATAGCTTTGAAAATAACAATTATCAATTCTACAACAAATTGCTACAAAGCCTCTATAGTTTTATTTTTTCAATAGATACATATTATTTATGATAAAATTTTCAATAGATACATATTATTTATGATAAAAGAATGCATATAGTAACATAATAAGTTATTATAGAATATATTGGTATATTTAATCGAGAAATAAAATTTATAGCTACATGTAAAATCAACTCTTTCTGTGTCATTTTTTTTTCACAAATCCCCTAAAAACATAATTGAGATAGTCTATTTTTGAGTGAAAAAAAAAAAAAAAAATATTTATAAATTTTATTTCTCTTATAATATAGTTTACAACTCAATTTGAATAACTTCATTTTAATAACATAAGAAAATTTTATGCCCAAATTAATAATTGAATATCTCAAAATTTGCATTGTCACAATTATGCATTTTGACTATTCAATAGAATATTTAGCACATAAAATCATAAAATTTTGAAAAATATATTTACAATGGAGTTATATAAATGAATATACTCCCATCTCTCACTATAATCATGTTAATCTAACATCAAATGAAAAGGAAAGGTTTTGTTATATTTAGCACATAAAATCATAAAATTTTAAAAAATATATTTACAATGGAGTTATATAAATGAATATACTCCCATCTCCCACTATAATCATGTTAATCTAACATCAAATGAAAAGGAAAGGTTTTGTTCAAAATATTAACTATTGGTCAATGTTGAAAATAACAAATAATTCTATAATCTAGGTTATTTATTATCATATTTAATATATAAAATATTTTTATATTTAAAGAAAATATATATATATATATATATATATATATATATATATATATATATATATATA
>ML789011.1:15217-57967 GCA_009831015.1 Picea engelmannii
AGGACATTCACAGGTGAAAGCCAAAAAGTCATCCTCCAAATTGAAGAAATTTTCCATTGGTATTGCTCACATTTTTTCTCCTTCAGAACAACAGAGGTCCTGGTCCTGGTGTTGCTTTCATCAGTTCTCACACTTCCCTCATCAAGAGCCATGATGTTGTAGACTTAAAAAACTTCACTTGAAGACACTGGCACTATAAATTTGTGGCCTCAAAGCATGCGCTGCACTTCAACAGGCCTGAAAATGAACATAGTTGATATCCATAAGTGTGACTGGCTAAAGCTTGGGTTTTACAGTTGGCAGAAGAAAGTCAAACATTCATCCTTTTCCCACAGGTCTGTTTGTTTCCGTGGAAATTTGACAGTGTAAATGTAGTATCCACAGAATCATACCCCGTGAGGCTACAGAAGACACCTGGCAATGACACATTTGGCAATCCAGAACCACATGGCAGCAGTTAGAGCACAGGTGGCAGCAATTATACAGAGATGGAAATTTTAATCTCATGAATGTAAAATGGAAGGGTTCCGAAAGTTAAAACCCACGTACATTAAACCTATGTCACCTCCCACCTAGCTCCACTACCCATCCCCCTACGTCATTCTCCACTAATTCCTCTATGCCATAACTCCTACCCCACCTACCTCCACTACCCCCACTTCCCCTCACGTCACCCCCATGTCATATCCCACTACCACAACTCCTGCCCACCTAAAATATCGTACATTTTCATGTACGTGCCCCCCTCATCCACCATATCAAAGCAAATCGACGCTTCATATTCAATTTCGGACCCCCCTATGAGTCCGAAATTTACCGAAGGGGGGGTGGGGGTCCGTAATTTAAATTAAAAACCCATGCTAATCTAAACGGTCCAGTTTTGATCACCGAGATCCACAGCCCAGGCTCAATTCCGGACCCCCCGGGGCGGTCTACGTTTAACGAGGGGGGGGGGGTCCGGAATTTTTTCCCGCCAAAAAACCATTTTTGCCCAAGTTTACCATTTTTTGCCTAATTTACGACGTCACCTTCCAGGTCATATTCTGAGAAAACGGAGGTAGATTTTAGAAATACGAGAGAGGTTTTTGGTTAGGACAGGATGGGGAACAAAAGCCTCTCCCAGTTTTTCCAACGGTATCACGAGTAGAGAGATTCGAAGGCATCTTCGAGGCCTATGTTTCCAGATTTGCCATTTTCCGTTTGAGTCCCGATTTTGCAGGAGCTTCCACGGCGAGCTGGAGATGAATTTTGCGAAACCGAAAGAGGTTTTTGTCCAAAACATATCCATATACAATAACCTCTTTCATTTTTTTCCCAGGGACATCATTGAGGATAAAATCACGTCCGAGCGGACCCCTGTTTCGCAGAAAAACAGTGTATTTCTTATAACAGAAAACTCCGAATTTGGTGGGAGTGGTGGCTATTCTCGGCTGAGGCGGTTGAACCGACTCTCGGAACTTGGTTAGGAGACCTATATTATTTATTGAGATGATTTTAATGTAAAAGGGTTGGATCTTCACGCCCTGGGGATATCGAGCTGTAACGTTTTTGAACGGATCTGCCATTAATGAAAGAGGCACTTTACAGGATTCCTGTGCATGTTTACTGGTGATGTGATTTTCTCAGTTGAATGTTTTCCCGCTCTGTAACCACTTTTTTTTCTGAATATAATCTTTATGAATAGCATTATGTCTCAGGATTTATCTCTGATACCCTGTTTCCGATTCTAAATATTTGAATGTTCATCTTCTAAATATCTTCAATCAAGAGATTCTTAAGTGCTTGTTGGTTGGAGTTATTTCCTTCTCTTTTCTTCTGATCATCATTTAAACTATTAAATATCCAGTGAGTGTGTTATCTCGCCTTGTGAAGGATTTCTTCAGCGTTTCTGGTTGTATCTCAGATTTTATTAATTTCAGACCCCATAGCCCAATGGATGTGTAAACTGTCTCAACCAATTTATAAACCCTTTTTACAACAAAACCCTTGTTCTTCATAACTAGCCTAATATTTTTGCAAACAAAGCTATATCGGACAGAGAGATCCCTCTCTGAGTCTTGGAGGGCTAGATCCAAGACTCGAAGTGGTTATGATGTTGCCTCTGTGATTGCCTTTCAGCCTTGGGCAAATTACAGAGTGCTAACACCCTTCACAAATCTTTGGTCAAGAGGATCTAGATTCACTGAAGTTCCTCACACAAAGGAAGAATGATATCCTCTCCTTAGAAGAAGCTACCTAGAGGCTTAGGATCCGGGCTATATGGATTGAGAAAGGAGATAAGAATACTAGATTCTTTCATAGGTTTGCGGCTCAGAGATGCAGTCAAAAAACTATCTAGGACCTGGCAGATGAGGAAGGAAACCTGATTTCCACCGACTCGGAGTTAAAAAAGTTGGCTTTCAACCATTTCAAAGCACAATACAAAGCTTTTGAATTTGAGAACATTGATACACAACTTGATGTCCTAAAAAATGCTCCTCGGTTCTTTAATGAGGATGATAATGTGGATATAGGCAAACCTATCACGATTACATAATTAAAAGAAACTATCAGCGTTATGCCTAAAGAGAAAAGTCCTGGTGCAGATGGTTGGACACATGAACTTTTTCACAATTTCTTTAATATTCTAGGAGAGGATTTACACAATGCGGTAGAACAATCATGCATTACACGTTATATTCCAGGGGTTGTTAATGTTACTTTCTATACTCTCATCCCAAAATTTAGCAAGCCGACCAATTTTAATGACTTCAGGCCCATTGCTCTATGCAATTTTGCCTACAAAGTCATATCAAAAGTCATCACCCCTCAGATCAAAGATAAGCTAGCCAAATGCATCTCCATTGAACAATTCGGTTTTCTAAAGGATAGGTTGACTTTTGATGTTGTTGGCATCACACATGAATTCCTTCATACGACAAAATTAAAGAAACAAAATTCTGTCATTTTAAATATGGATCTAAGAAAAGCCTACGACAATGTTAGTTGGCAATTCCTCAGATTACTTGTTGATCAGATTGACTTAAATTGGTGTGTCGCACAATGGATTACGAGTTGTATCACCACTGTTAATATGGCTATGTTAGTCAATGGTGCTCCAACAAATTTCTTTAAATGTTGCATGGGACTGTGATAAGGTTGCCCATTAACACCTTTTCTCTTCTTGTTGGTTGTTGAGGTTTTTAGCAAAATGATGTCACAAGCAGTGGCCTCAAGAACTTTTCAAGGACTCAAAGTTGCAGTCAGCAAATTTATTTCACATATTCTTTTTGTCGATGATGTACTTATCTTGTGATCCAGGTGGATATTGGTGGCCACCCACCTATTCCACTTGGAACCCCACCATTTCTTCTTTCAGTTTTTCAGTTTCCGCACAATTTACTATTTTTAGCAGTTTTTCGGGTTCTCAACTTCCGGAGCTGTTTTGAGGCCTTAAACGATGTTTTTTGGGAAAATGGGGAGGAACAAAAAAGTTAATCCATGTTTCTCACCCAAAAGTTGTAGTCCTCGGATAGATATTTCTAATGAGGTATGGAACGCATCAAACGAAGATTATATGCCAAAGTTACGTCCCTGGGAAGTTGATGTACCAACATACCCAAACGGGGCCCATAGTCTTGGTGTTTCATCTCCTAGGGTTAGCTCTTTGGATGTTTAGGGTTTTCCATTGTTTCTCAATAATAATAGGCCTTCGAGCCTCATTGTAACATAGTTCAGAGGCCAGTAGCCACCACATCTCTTCTCAGAGATAAGCTACCAGTGCCCTAGCTAGTTTATTTCCATTCTGTCTGTAAGCATATTTCAGTCATTTGTTATTAATGAAATGAAGTCTTATTTCTGCTGCATCTCTGTGTTTATGTGTATTTCTGTATTTCATTGTGTTCCTACATAAATCCGGATCAGTGGTATCAAATCAGTCTTCTCATTCTCGATCCTTCTTTGCATGTCCCCAACGAGGTCAGGGTATAAGGAGTTGGGGCTCGATCTGGTTGAACCTTTGCAAGATCAGCCTCGCAAACCCCGACGACTGCCCATGGGGGAAGAAAAGAAAGATGAGGGAGTAGGATATTCTATCAAAATGTTGCTCGAGGAGGCCCTCGAGAAACAAAGGAACGCGATGATGGACAACTTTTCCCAGATTCTTCAATGGATTCCCACTAGCGGCGCATCGACATCCAACAGCCACTCTGGAGGCACCACTCCTTTTAAGGTACAAGTAAACTTTGACATTCCCATATTTGAGGGCCAAATAGATGCATATGCCATAGATGGTTGAATCTTTTAGAAGGATATTTCTTGGTTCATGACTTTTCCGACCGAGAAAATATTATTTTCGCACTCGTCAAAGTCGCCCCCCATGTCAAGGACTGGTGGGAAACCTACTCGGAGAAACAGGATGAAGGAGAACCCTCTCTGTTCTTGGCTGCACCCACTTGGAATTATTTCTGAGACGCCATCAAGGAACAATATTATCCTATGGGGAGCTATGAGGACAAATACATACAATGGACTACGCTGCAGCAACAAAGGGACAAAGATTTGTATGAGATGACGAATCTGTTCCATACCCTACGCACAAAGTTGGGTATCAAATATTCAGAGAAACATTTGGTGTTAAAATACCACAGTTGTCTGCACAGATACATTCAGGAGGAAATGGAGTTCCTTAACATCTCCTCGCTTGGTGTGGCATACCAGTATGATGCCAAGATTGAGGAGAATTTCAAACAGAAGAGGCGAGACTTTGGGTCTGCAAATCAGAAGTAAGGAAAAGGTACCCCCAAACCACAGAACAAAGGACCAAGCCAAGGCGGGGCAGCTCATGACAACCAGCCAAAGTCACAAGCAAAGAACAATGCCACGAAGCCAAAAAAGGACACGGGGAAGTGGTGTGAGTTCCATAAGAGCTCCACTCACAACACAAGTGAATTTCGGGCCAAGCAGTCACTAGTAGCTGAGTTGAAGGCTTCTGAATCAGATGCATGCTCCGACTCTGAATCAAAACCTGACAAGGGGAATGTCAGGGGAAAGCAGATTATCGATGCGGAGCCCAACACCACCGTTTCCACCACGAAGATCCAGAAGGAGGAACCAGAAGATCCAGAGGAGACAGAGCATCTCTTCCATTCCAAGATGTGGGTAAAGGGTTCCCCGTTGCAGTTCATTGTCGACAGAGGGAGCCAGAAGAACCTCATCTCAGTAGAGGTCGTGAAGTGGCTGGGCTTGCCGACCACAACACACCCAGAACCATACACCACCGGGTGGTTTCACGAAGGACGGGACCTCCGCATTAGTCAACAATGTCGCCTTCCCTACAACATCAAGCCCTTCACGGATGAGGTATTATGTGAAATTTCTCCTCTTGATGTTTCTGATGTATTATTAGGCCAACCATACTTGTGGAAGCGACATGCTATGTATGATTCCAGGCCTCGTGTTGTTATTATCACTTTGGGAAATAAGATGTATAGGAAACCAGAGATAGCACCACCTACCACCATCTCTTTGGTTACTGCAAAACAATACAGTAAGCTCATTTCCAAAACCAGGAAATTTGTTTTCCTGATGATCCACCCTCAGGGAAAGAGGAAGACTATGGCCATGACCTCGAGACAGAGCCCTGCTGCATGAAAAAAATAGATGGATAAGGTCGTGGAGGAGTACGAGGACATCTTCACCTCCCCCACAGGGGTGCCTCTACACTTTGAGGTCAAGCACCCCATCGATCTGACCCCAGGTGCGCCGCTGCCCAATGGACCCATCTATCGGTGCTCTGTTCTGGAGAATGACGAAATCAAGAGGCAAATTCAGGAGTTGTTGCAGAAAGGTCACATCGAGCCGAGTTCATCACCCTGTGGGAGTCCGATCGTGTTGGTGCAGAAGAAGGATGGGACTTGGAGACTCTGCATTGACTATCGGGCACTGAACAAGATCACTATCTAGAATAGGTACCCGATCTCATAGATTGATGACCTTCTGGACCAACTCAAGGGGGAAAAATATTTCAGCAAGATCAACTTAAAGTCTGGGTATCACCAGGTACCAATCGAAACCTCTGATGTGTGGAAGATTGCATTCAAATCCAAGGAGGGTCTTTTTGAATGGTTGGTCATGCCTTTCGGGTTGACAAATGCCCCTGCAACCTTCATGAGGCTAATGGACAACATCCTATGGCCATTCACCAACTCATTTGTAGTGGTGTACTTGGATAACATTCTGATCTTCAGCCAGACTTGGGAAGAGCACCTCCACCACATCCGACAGGTCCACCAAACACTGCGGCAACACAAGTTGTGTGCCAATTTGGAGAAATTCACTTTTGGCATGACCTAGGTTCAGTATCTGGGATACATTATTGATGAGCGGGGGGTACATGTGGATCCAGCAAAGATCCAAGTCATTCGGGATTGGCCAGCCCCAACCACCCTAACAGAGCTCCGCATCTTTTTAGGTCTTGCCAATTTCTATCGCAGGTTTTTGTTGGGATTCTCTCATATCACTTGGCCCTTGAGTCAAGTCACCAAGGGAGGAGCTAAAGCAAAATTATTTTGGTCTGAATCTCAATAGAAGGCGTTCGGGGAGTTGAAGCATCGCCTCTGCTTTGCACCAATGCTCACATTACCAGACTTGAAACAACCATTTGAGATCAAGATAGATGCCTCTGACTATGCTATTGGAGCAGTCCTTACTCAGCATGGGCATCCAGTGGCATATCACAATGAGACACTTTCTGACACAGTCCATAAGTATCCCACTTATGACAAAGAAATGTATTCCATTGTGCAGGCTTGTCGGCAATGGAAGCATTACATTTTGGGAAAGGAAACGATCATCCACACAGACCACTGACCACTGTAGTTCATATAGACACAAGGGAATTTGAAGAATGGTCGCCATCAGAAGTGGTCCACATACCTGCAACAGTTTGATTTGAACATTAAGTACAAAAAAGGCAGCACCAATAATGTTGCAGACTGCCTCAGTCGACCACCCATCCTGGCGCTAACCATTGTGCTCAACTCTTGTGGGCATGAGACTTCCGATTTTCCGCTTCTCTACACAAGTGATCGATAATTCGGCCACATATACAATACACTCTTGGAGGGTAAGCAAGTTCCCAATTTTCACCTCCAGGATGCTCTTCATTGTCACTTGGGACACCTTTGTGTTCCTTCAAGCGAGCATGCCAATATGATTTGGGAGGCGCACTACAGTCGGGTCGCTGGGAATTTCGGGGTCGAGAAAACCATGGAAGTACTACAAAAGTATTTCTATTGGTTGAACCTTCGACAAGATGTTGGGAAGTACATCAAGTCCTGCACTGCTTGCGCCATTGCCAAACTGACCATCAAGAAGCAAGGCCTCTATACTCTGCTTCCTACCCCCAGTCAACCTTGGGAATCCATCTCTATGGATTACATGTCGGGCCTTCCTTCTACTAAGCATGGAAATGACTGTGTTTTTGTGGTCGTTGATCGATTCTTGAAGATGTCCATTATGATGGCCTGCAAGAAGAATATCACAGCAGAAGCCACTGCTAAACTCTTCTTTGAATGAGTGTAGGTACACTTTGGAATCCCATAGTCTATCATCTCAAATCGGGGCATTAGGTTCCTCAGTACATTTTGGTCCAGCCTCTGGTCAATGCTAGACACCAAGCTCACTAAGTCCACAGATTTCCATCTGCAAACTGATGGCCAGACAGAGGTCGTCAACCGGATGATCGTACACATTATGCACATGTACAATTCAAAGCATCCATGAACATGGGATGAGAGCCTCCCCTATGTACAACATAGCTACAACCGGGCTCTTCATATCTCAACCAACCACAACCCCTTTCAAGTGGGCTTGGGATTCCAACCACTATGTCCCATTGACACAGCGATGCCATTTGTGGCTACTCAGGAAGATTCAGCTCATGTCCAGTCTGAGGCTGATAAGCCAAACAACTTTATTGCACACATTCAACACATCTACCAACAGGTTCATGACATCTTGGAGAGAGCCAATGGTAAGTACAAGCAGCGACATGATCAACATCGGGTGCCACACAACTTCCAGGTGGGTGACAAAGTGTGGTTGCATTTGAAAAAGGAGCGCCTCGCTGGACCCCACCGCAAGCTTTGTCCGCTCTGATATGGGTCGTACACCCTCACCAAGGCTGTAGGGGAAAATACCTTTGAGCTCATCATTCCACCATTCCTTGGTCTGCACCCAGTGTTCAATGTGGACCTCCTTCGACCCTAATTTCCACCTCTACTAGACACATCCGACATGGCAGAACAACTCACACCAACAGAGTTAAATCCAGACTGCATGGAACAAGCCAAAACTGATCAGATCATGGATACACAGATCAAGCACACCCGAAAACAAAGGATACCACTATATCGAGTTGTCAAAGCAGGCCAACTCCTTCACCAAGGCAAGTGGCTCACCATGGACCAAGTTCAGCTGAAGTTTCCTCATCTCATGGAGGAACTCAACGCAATGGGGACAATTGCTTCCTAAGGGGGGAGGAATGATCCAGGCGGATATTGGTGGCCACCCACCTATTCCACTTGGACCCCAACATTGCTTCTTTCAATTTTTCAGTTTCCGCACAATTTACTATTTTTAGCAGTTTTTCGGGTCCTGAACTTCCGGAGCCATTTTGAGGCCTTAAACGACGTTTTTTGGGAAAACAGAGAGCAACATGGATCATAGATCATGTTGCTCGCCCAAAAGTTCTAGTCCTTGGATAGATCTTTCTAACAAGGTATGGAACGCGTCAAACAAAGATCGTATGCCAAAGTTACGTCCTCGGGAAGTTGATGTACCAACTTACCCAAATGGGGCCCACAGTCTTGGCGTTTCATCTCCTAGGGTTATCTCTTTGGATGTTTAGGGTTTTCCATTGTTTCTCAATAATAATAGGCCTTCGAGCCTCATTGTAACACAGTTCAGAGGCTAGTAGCCGCCACATCTCTTCTCAGAGATAAGCTACCAGCACCCTAGCTAGTTTATTTTCATTCTGTCTATAAGCATATTTCAGTCATTTGTTATTAATGAAATGAAGTCTTATTTCCGTTGCATCTCTGTGTTTATGTGTATTTATGTATTTCATTGTGTTCCTACATAAATCTAGATCATCTTGGGAGTCGGGAAATTTGAGTACTAGAAGACTTTAAAAGCCATACTCTCCAAGTTCTGTGATGCAACAGGGATGCCTATAAATTGCCACAAATTAGTATTTCTTGTAAAAAATAATGATCAGACCTTTAAGCATGGATTGAATTCAAGTTTTAATATCAAGATTGAAAACCTTGATCAAGGTATGAAATATCTTGTTTTTTTCCTTAAGACAAACAATTACAAGGTTTATCATTGGTTGTGGCTACTCCAGAAGATCGAAAAGAGGATAGGTAATTGGACTTTCAAATGGGTCTCTCTCAGAAGTAGAATCACCTTAGCCAATTTCGTACTACAGAGCATTCCAGTCTATTGGCTCAGCCTTGTCAAATTACCTACTTTTGTGATACACCGAATTCAACTTATGCTCACAAAATTCATCTAGAAAGGAAGTAATAAAGGTATTGGTTTTCATCTTACTAAATGGAAAAATATTGTTAAGCCAAAAAAATTTGGAGGATGGGGCATAAAACACTTTTCATGGTTTGCCTAATCATTGGCTGCCAAATCCTGTTGGAGAGGATTATTTGGTACTGGTATTTGGAACTCTGTAATATGCAAAAAATATCTCAAGGGAATAGATATTACCTCCTGGTTGCGCAGAGTTGAACATAATACTCAAGGCACTTCTACCATTTGGGAATTTTTTATGTTTTCTCTTCCGATTATCAAAAGATGGTTGGCTTGGGAGATAGGATCTGGGAATCGAGTTGTCTTAGGTCACAATTCCTTTATTGGTTGTAATGACCATTATAAACTTTCACTTCCTCTCCTATAGGTACTGGACAACTCAAAGATCTTCTCATTAGCACAAGCAACCCTTCCTGGTGATTCAAGATTTTCACAACTTTGGATGGAGTCTAACCAATTTGGATTAATAGAGGAACTCAAATCTGAATGGGACAACTTTGTTTCTACTTTAAGTAACAGTGGCATCAGCCTCACAAATGAAAATGATAAATTGGTTTGGTCCTGGAATAGAACTTCAGGTACAGTCACTACCAAACTAGCTTATCAATCCATCTTATTTTTTAACAATTTGGAAGAGAAACAATGGTGGTGTTGGGGTCCTATAATCATAGGTAACTTGATTCATCAACTGTTTATTTGGAGTTTCCCTCGTGATGAATACATCTAGTTTGTTGGGCTCGGTTGATTCCATTTCCCCCTCCATCCTTTTTGCCCAATCGTTCACCACCCTATTGCATCCTTCATCCACCGTTGCACCCTTCAGTCCCTCACCCTTCACTTCTTCACCCCTTCACCAATTTTATCCCTTCATGAATTAACAAGCTTAGGCTAAAAGAAAAAAGTAATAGGTTAATAATGTTAGTAATTAAATTTAGCATAGTTAGATTTATGTTAGACTTGCTAATAATTAATTAATTAATAATTAGTAATTAAGTTAGTTGTTTAAGTTAGTTTATTAGAATTAAATATTAATTGAAAACAATAAATCATTAATTAAAATATAATAAATTAAGAACAAATTAAAAAATAAAACAATAATATAAAACAATTAAAAAAATTCATATTAAATAAACATAAAATATTAAATACAAAATATAATAAAAATAAAATAACAATTAAAAAATAAAAGAAATAAAAGAAAAATTAAAATTAAAATAAAACAAATAAATAGTTAAACCAATAATAAAAACAAAACATAAAACATAAAATTAAAAATTAAAACCAAAACTTAAATTATCCTAAGTTATTCCACTTACCTTTCTGTGTAGCCCGTACCCCTCCTCACGTCACATCAACACCAAGGGGATCCGAGTAAGTGGTATTGGGAGGGACACTTGTCATCGCATGGTGAACTCGAACCCCCTTCCTAATACCACTTACCACCCCAGGGAGTCCGAGCAAACCACTTTACCCTTGCAAAACCGCCCCCCAATTTCACAAAACCCTTTTTTTTGCCAGTTTTGACCAGTCGACTTCCGGGAAGGATTCCGGGCAAATGGGAATGAAATTTCAAACTCCAAGAGAGTTTTTTGTTCAGAACAGGCTAAAGAACAAAAAAGTCTCCCATAATTTACAGATGTGCCATAAGTTCAGAGAATCAAAGTCATATTTGAGCCCCATTTTTCAGTTTTTCGTTTTTTCCTGTTTCAATCATGATTTTGTGGGAGCTGTTTCGGTGAACTGAAGCTTAATTTGAAAAACCCGAAAGAGGTTTTTGTCCAGAACATTCTTATATACAATAACCTCTTTCATTTTATACAGAGGTGTCATCATTGAAGAGAAACAAATGTCTGAGTTGACCCCTTTTTCAGTAGTTTGGCCCATCTTTCATGGCAAATAGTTCAAGATTTTCAGGGATTTGTTTCTATTTTTGGACGAGGTGGTTGAATTCAACCTCATAAGATTTAGGGGTGATCTTTCCTATATATTCATGTAATTTTAATGCAAAATGGTTGATCAATTAGACCTGAAGGGAAGGATGGTTTGGAAATATCACCATCTATTCTAAAGATGTTCAACAGGTTGTAAGTGACATTTGGATGAATACAAAGGAATTTTGTTTCCAGATTCTTGTGTCATGATTATGTGTTGAATTATTACCTATTGTAAATTTTGATTCTCTTGTTTATCATATTTTTTTTCTTTCCTTATTGTTTATAATAAGATTATGCTCAAGATTTGTCTTAGAAACCCTGCTCTGGCTTAAAGAAATATTTATGTTTTCTTCCAATTTTAAATGTGGAATTCGGATAAGCTCTTCTCCGCATTTGAAGTGAACCCTCATCTTTCCTTCTTTTCCCATTTCACAAACTCAAAGGATCTACTGACATGATTGCCTTGCCTGGTTACATTTTGTCTCAGTTATTCATTCATCTAATCATCTTTAACCTTCGACTCCATTTTGCCCAATGGCCCTCATTTGCGGTATCAACCAGAAAGTCTAAAAAAAAATATTCTATCCTCATAAATAACCTAATATCTTATCTCAACAAAGTGAAATCATAAAGAGACATCCCTCTCTGAGTCTTGGAGGGATAGATCCTTGACTCCAAGTGGTTTTGTGGTTACCTCTGTCATTTCTCCCTCAGCCTAATAAATTACAGAGTGATAACATAATGGCGACCATACTGGGGAACGTTTATCCAATAGTGCACTTCAAGTTTTAGATCTGATCACTGATGGTGGACAGTGACCAGACACAAGAAGGCTGAAATCTTTCGCCTGACAACTCCAATCAACTCCAAATGAGTTCCAATTCGAAGACTCCACTGGAGGAAGAACCTAAAACATGACAAAGCAATCCAGAAAGATCAAGTATTAGAGTTCAAATTGTGTTCAAGACATTGTTGGCTTTATTTTTTATTATATTATCTCCTATTATAATCCTGGTCAAGAGTTTATTGCTGAAATTCATAATGATCAGTTTCAAGTTGAAGAACCTCAAAGGATTCAACCTTTACCTATAGCTTTGGTACACACTCCAATATTTGTAGATAGCCCAGTGAGACACAAATATCATGCTTTATCTCATACCACTATTGAAATTCCATTTAGCTATAAGTCCCTTTCTTTGCCTCCTATACTTGCAAAAATCCTAGACAGATACAAGCCCCTAGATTTGCCTCCTATTCTTCATGATCTCCCTTCCAATTATAGCAATAATCTTCCCAAGTTTGATGGAGAAAATGTGAAGATCATTGTTGAAAAGCACATCCAAAGTCTTGAGTATTTTCTTGATTTGTTTGAGGTGGAAGAAGATGATGTATGTATCAAGATGTTTTCCCTATCATTGAAAGGTAAAGTCAAAAATTGGTTTAAGAATTTTCCATCTACAAGCATTATCAATTTCCATCAATTTGTAAAAAATTTCCTAGATCGATGGGTGATCATGAGAAATTTATTTCTCATCCTAGAAGAATATGACCATTTGAAAAGACAACCAGGGGAGACAGTACATCAGTTTTCAGCAAGGTTCAATAAGGTGTACCATGTAATGCCTATTGATATAAGGCCTCCCCCAGGATTAGCTCACTTGCATTGACCTGATTCTTTCTATCGAGAGATGACATTACAATTAAGAGAAAGGAACACTGCAACCCTTGAAGAAATGAAAAATGCTACAGTTGATGTGGAAGTTAACCTGCTGAACAGAAAGGAAAAATTAGAAGCATTTATAAAAGACAAAACAGAAAAAGAATAGTCTACATCTACATAAATAAAATTAGACATTTTGACTAACACTATTAAACAGTTGATACAAAAGATCAGAACAAAATATGAAATGGTTGTTCAAATACATCATGTCCCATCAGTTTCAGAAAAGGAAAGGATCATTGTCCCCAAGCGTTTTGCAACACATCCTTGGGAACCCAAGCCAAAAGATCATTTATTCATGTATACAATTCACCACATGGACATCAATGAAATACAAGATCATCTTGTGATGAAAAAATCAGCAGAGCTGATATGTACGTTTGGTGATATCCCCTTCATGAACGAATCACCCAAGTATGATCATCATAATGGAAATTATATGATCGAAATTGATGTTGATGGCCCAAGCAACCAACATTACCTTCATGGGAGGAAGAAGCTCAGTTCTATCAATACAAAAATGACAGAAAAAAATAAAAGATAGAAATTCCTCAAGTAAGTACAACAACTATACCTTTATGTTTTGCCTCATTTTTGAGAGAAAATTATAGGTGAGTTGGAAACAGTGAGAATGGAGGACTTTGTTATGAAACTGTTGAGGAAATCAAGGGTGATAATAAATCTGTCTTAGATTCAAAAGTGAATCCTCTGAGTCATGTTGAGTGGAAAATCTGAGATAATAGCTCGAATCCAGACATAGATTATGAGTTAATTCCAAGTGATTCTTTACCATTATGATTTAACTCATTGCAGTTTTTGAAGAAAAAACATATTTTGATTGATAAGCAGAGGGAAAGTCATAGAATTTCAGTTGAGCTAATGAGGCAGTCATCCCCGTCCCTATAGGATCCAATAGTTGATATGTTGGAGGATCTATGTAGTCAAAGCCATGTTCCATCATACAACTATGGGCTGAAAAGATGTTATGATCTTGACATGGTCAGGCAATCAGCTTCACAGTCTAGTTCAACAACAGTCTTACTGCTAAACCCATCAGAACAACTACAACCATATTAGAATTGCATGAGGATGAAAATAGCATAGATACATTGCCAGATCATGTTGCTGACTTGGCTGAATTTAAAAATCAAGGAACAAGTCATTTCTACCTTGATCCTATAGCTACCTATATGAAGAAATATTTCATTATAGAGCCCCAATCTATTTCTGGAATTACTTTTGTTCTTCAGGATTTCCAAGGTCTTTGTTGTAAATATCATGTTGGAAATCAATCATTAATGCCTTTGCAAGCTCTAGTTCTAATGCTTATTAAAAATAGTGAAAAAACATAGTTATTGGATCGACTACTAGAGTGCATTCATTGGCATTTTTCGATTACCTAATTGAGCAATGATTGGAATAGATTAGGATAGGAGACTGTGAATAAGCTCAACATTCCAAGCATCCATTTTTTAGTAATGTTAATTTTGATTTGGTTTCAGTTGAAAGATAAAAACAGGTACAGGTTGCAGAATGAGATTTTGGGATTAGCCCAATGGATAAAGCACTGGTCCGCATGTTCAGAGTTCAGTGGTCCTTATCACCTCCTAAAAGAGCTTCCATCCCCAAGTGGAGCCTATGTTGGAGTCCTATAATCATAGGTAACTTGATTCTTCAGTTGTTTATTTGGCATTTCCCCTGTGATGAAGACATTTGGCTTGTTGTTCATCACCTTGTTGCATCCTTCATCCATTGCTACACCATTCACTTCTTCACCCGTTCGCCAATTTTATCCCTGCATGAATTGTAACATCTCGGTCTGGCGCACTGAGAGAACTTATTCTTTGAGGACACTTGATCGCAAGTGATCCGGATTATTATGATATTAAAGCATTTGACTTTGATTATGATGTGTCATGGGTAGATGACATGTTGTTTTACTGCATTGACATAGACAGGTGCTATTGACTCGGTTTTACTGAGTGTGCGGGGTTTTGGACCTTGAGCATGCAGAGGCATCGATGGAGACCCTTGGACTCTGGATCAAGTTAGGGAGTGTTCTATTGGGGTTTGATTGATTTACTATGATATTAATACATTTTGATTAGATGATATGACGTGGACATGTTCTGA
Organism: Picea engelmannii; assembly: GCA_009831015.1. Taxonomy (NCBI): domain Eukaryota; kingdom Viridiplantae; phylum Streptophyta; class Pinopsida; order Pinales; family Pinaceae; genus Picea; species Picea engelmannii. Next base: position 30,590 of record ML789011.1, read on the forward strand.
CATGATTTGTTGATGATGCAGGCTGACAATAGCTTGCCAACCAGACTCACATATGGAGTAAAGGGGTCACACATGACTACTAGAGAGGTTAAGGGAGAGGTGTGGACAACAACCCTTCCACAACCTATTAGCACTCAGGCCATGGCTCGAACTATAGGTTAACGATTACCTAGTTCGAGAGGACCCACGATGCCGTGAGGGTAGACTGCGACAGTCGCTCACGATGATTCTAAGGGGTGCACATTAAGGCGGGGGCATTATTCCTTAGAAGCCATTAGTCTCCCATAAGTTCACCTGGCGGAGGGTTGACTCCAGGGGTTATTGATGTCTACCAATTAGTCAAGAGGCGAGTGGCACCCTTGGAGCACATAGTGCGTCCTGAAGGGAACGTCGCGCAAAGGAACAGATGAGGCGAGTGGCACCCTTGGAGCACCTAGTGCATCCTGAAGGGCATGTCGCATTGATAATTATAGAGGGTTGAACCTAGATGGCCCTAAGACAATTAACACATTAAGAAATTTAAAAAAACAACTCCCCTAATTAAATGTCGCCCAGTCCAGAATCTAAGTTCTAAGTCTAAAACTTCGCTAGGGGTAAAATTTTGTCTACCCTTAAGAAATTATCTATATAAAAATAAAATAATAAAGTTTAAAATAAAAACCACTTAAGTAATAATTTTGGTCTTCATAAATTTTTGGGTAAAATGAAGGGAGTAAAAAATTAAATAAAATCTATAGATAAAATGTAAAGAAGAAATTAATTATTTTAACTTTTGATAGTTTAAAAGGATACTAAATTAATAATAAAAGTAAAAGAGGTTAACTTGCACAATTGTCATTTTTGGCTCTAATAAAAAGGTGAAAGAATGAAATATAAAAAAATAGGAAACTAGGGAATGAGGCAACATAAAAAGGGAAAGAGGGGAACTTATGGTAAAAAGTGGGAGGTCAACTTAGTAAAGAATCTGCATTTAAGGACCTTCTAAATTGAACTAAAATAGTGACTTATTAATAGGGAAAGCCTTTAAAACCTGTAAGGGAATCTAGGGACACCTAGGAGTAATTTTAGGAGTAACTCTAGGTGGGTGAGGGAAATAATACAATTAATAAATTAAAGAAAATAATTATCGGAGGAAAGTGGGGGATGGATGACACTTGTACAAAGGATAATTTTTAGAAGATTTTTATTAAAACTTAAATTAAATGAGATTTAGGGAAAGAAGGGAAGTTCGAAAACTCTATAAAAGAGAGGGAGGAGAAGGAAGAAGGGGATTGGTTCTTAGCGTAATGTTACGCTGCCGGATTAGTGACTTGACTGATTTACTTGTGGGAGTTGGGATTTCCCAGCTCGGAGAGGGGTGGTATCTCGGCCTTGCGAGGCAAGATGGGAGCTAGACGTACCATCTAGATAGTGTGTGGCCCCTTTGTGGCTCGGGGGGCGAAGGGGGAAGTAGAGTACCCCTAGCATTGGTTGGGAGGTGCCGGTGAGGTCTCGACGGTTGGCGAGATGGAGCGGCATGGAGCACGTGGACGTCATTCGAGGTGGGTGATAAGGCAACGGTATGATAATTTATTTAGTAGAGTAGAATGCACATTTATTTACTTAAAGGCGAATTTGCTCCGTTCTTTCTTTATACCTCTGGCCTGCGAATTCCGAGCCAATCTTTGCAATGTTGATTTATGTGAATTTATGCTCTGCGTTTTACTGGTATGGCGAAGGTAACATTGTTAACCATTTACTGTCACGGACTTGGTTTAGATTTTACTGTAGATTAAATTGTAATTGTATTGTAGATTGTAATGTTTTTTGGTAGATCGTAAATTTTACTGTAATTTATATTGTAATTTATGTTGGCAACCAAATATGTAACCAGAGATCCAAGCCCCGAGCTTTCCAGTTCGAATAGACATGGAAGTTGCCTGTGTAACTGGAATCAACCAAGACCCTTGTTTGTAAGTGGGGGTTTGCTGCATTCGTGTCCATCTCCTTGTGCCTCAATTATTTCTCAATTCTAGACCAGCTTGACCGAGAGTCGTGGATGCCCAAAAGCCTTATCCCTAAAGAAACCCAAAATGATAGCATCTGCAACATTTAAAAAATGTCACTCTTCCAGTGACTTGATACATTTCTACAGTCACTAATTCAACCAGCCACGTCTCCCTTAGTTGGAACTTTCACAGTTGAGGCGCGAGTGTAGCTGCACCGCCAAGCACTCATGCTCAAAATCTGCAGAATGGTTGAGCTTAAGACATGCAACTATCTTTGGCTGCACCTCTCATTCTGGAAAATGTTTAGGTCGAAGGTGTAACCTTTACTCCCGGTTGTAAAACTTGACTTAATCGGTTATTTCTTCCAGCAGTGATGCCTTGTCCATATGCTCTTTAAAAACCATTTTAGCTAGCTTCCGATCTAAGATGGCGGTCCATGAACAATAGTCTTTACAGAACCAAGACTCACTACCATGCAATCCATTGGAGTCTTTTCTTTCGGCAACCTCCCATTTGTATAACGTGAAACCCTGGTGTGGATGACAGCATAGAAGTATAACATTTTCATTACCGATTTTTTCATACAACATTTTTATGCGTGGGGTTAAATGCGTGCACCCTTTATATGCACACTCTAGTCAGTAGCGATTTTTAATGTTTCTCTGCATTTTGTTTTCTGAGTTGACTGCTGTGTATGTTTTTCATTTTGCCAAACAAACACAATGTGTGGGTCAAACCCACACCACCAATGATTGTAATTTATGAATCCCTTTTGTTGGATTGATATGATGCAGATGACGCTCAAGTATCAAGTCTTGGAACGAGTATATAAATCCCTTACCATGTCAGACCTATAGATATCAAGGCATGGTTATAATCAATTTACTGACAAAGCCAATCTTACATTTAGACTATTTTAATGAAAACCAAAAAATTGAGACCAGATAAATTAAAGAAATACCACAGAGTTGAAAAGACCATTAATGATCCATCTTATTGATCAATGACACCAGCTTGAGTAATCTGAGGCATTTTTCTTGGGTTTTATGCATTTGCTGCAGGTTCGGGGCTAATTTTCCATCTATGGCGGTTGGTCCTTTACTTGTTTTCCTTTTTGTCTGCGAATCTTTTATATTAAATAGTGAACTGGCAACGATTTTTTGTTTAAAAAACTTGATAGCGTTAATTAAGAGACAGATTAGATGACAACAATTTATTAAATTTAGTTTGGGCAGGCTAGGGAAACTTACATTTGTTTTCTGGGCAGCAATGTCTGACCATGCCCTTCTATTTTGCATTTTTAGAAACACTTTCCATACTATGTTTCAAACTTGCTCCATTTTTTTTGGCATTTATGGTAATTTAGATGGTGATTTGAAATAGTCAAATCATATTATTAAGGTGATTTCAAATAGTCAAATCAGATGGTAAGGATGGACAATAGTAATTGCTAATTTGCTTGCCCTTAATGTCGTGTTGAGGTTTATTCGCACAATCATTGTTAATAGTAGCCTTCCACTTTTTTAGCTAAAGCTTGTTTAGTGTTATTATCTTCATTTTAATTTATCATCATACTATTCGTACTATTTGATGTAATATAGAAATAAAGGTATTTGATGGTTCTTGAATGATGTTGAGGACAAGTTTTAAGAAAAATATAGTTGTTATATGATTCTATTATCTGATTGCTATGGATATAAATGAATTTATTCTATTGTTCCTTCTTCATAGAAACTAGATATTTTAGTATAGTCTATTTTGAATGTGAATGGTCTTTGCAAATTTTGATTTTCAAAGAGATAAAAATACTTCTTAAAGAACTTCTTAATTATTTGCCATCATTTTTAAGTTAATTTTAATGGTCTTTATGTAGGGATATAAATGAATTTATTTTATTGTTCCTTTTTCATAGAAACTAGATATTTTTAGTATGTTCTATTTTGAATGTGAATGGTCTTTGCAACATTTGATTTTTAAAGAGATAAAAATACTTCTTAAGGAACTTCTTAATTATTTTCCATCATTTTTAAGTTAATTTTAATGGTCCTTATGTGTAAGGCCATATACACTTATCAGTAGGAGTACTCAAGTTTCATTGTTGGTTAGAAGTTATTCCCATTTGCAGGATTATGAAAGTGACTTGAGTATTGTTGCTAAATTTTCATTCCATTGAAGGCATGCCACTTTAACAATGAAAAATCCCTCGTGTTGATTTTCTTATGTGATACTTGATTGAAAACTACACATATCAAGATTATTGATAGGTTCATTGATATAAATTTTAATTTGTGTAGTGGTCTGGGGTGCGTGGCATTGTTAGGATGATGGTCCTTAGCTTAGTAAGCTTGGTCTACTTATGTTGGTCGGGATGTAGACGCCTCCTGGTTCCTCAGAACAGTCACCAGCCCTGAGACCTTAAATGGTCAAAATCGATGGGAACCTGGGCTTGAGCGTTGCTTATGTGTCCTGGAGGTCCTAACCATTGCATGGTAGGACGGGTGGGTATTTATATTGTATTTATTAGTTGAATGTATTTCATTGCTTTCATATGCTTGATGTGTGTCTTAGGTCATCATGTTGTTGTTGTAGTTACACACGTCATGTTCATCGTCGTGTTGTGACACAGAGTATAATGTCCTTATTACTCTTGTACACATGCACACACAAAAAAAAAAAAAAAATTTCATTGGTTATGAGAGGTTGATGTCATGACGAACGGGAGGTTCGTTACATATGGTATTAGAGCGAGGTTCAACCCATGACTTGGGATCGCTATGACTTTCGTTGACATGATTGGATTATACTGTTGCTAATCGAGTTGATTGTGTGCATGCAGGTAATCATGGATAAAGGACGTTGCGGAGGTAGATGACGGGGTGCTAGGGGAGGAGGCACGACACCTCTAGTAGCATCCACGCTTGCGGGGTCTAACCTCGAGGGAGATGAGCAGTTTCTCGAGTAGGAGCAGATAGCATTTGGTGATGTAGTCAAAATGATGAGATCCTTTCAGCGCATGTCCGAGGCACTAATTAGCTATTTGGACAGAGATGAGGCCAGAGCACCGGTGCCCGCTGAGGTTCTGCCGTGCGCACCAACTGTTACTGGTAGCATTCACCGTGAACTCAAGAAGGTCAAATTTCTTGAGTTCTTTGGTGCCTCGGACGATGCTGCCACCGAGGCATGGTTGGAGAACATGGCAATGTGCTTCGCACTTCGAGATTATACCTCCAACATGAAGGTCCACATGGCGGTCTTTCAATTGAAGGGGAGCGCTCTTCTATGGTGGAAGATGCTCCTACCCTAGCTGAACATGGTCGTTGAAGACGTGTCATGGGAACTATTCGAGGAACGGTTCCAAGAGTGGTACCTTTCAGAGGAATTCATTGAGCATCAGCTCAATCAGTTCAACACCCTACGACAGGGAGGTCGTATGGTGCCCGAGTACGAGGCCCATTTTATGGAGCTGCTCTGGTATGCTCTGCACCTTAACACTGAGAAAATTAAGGTCAATAGGTTCATGTTCAGCCTTAACGGAAGCCTACGTGCAAAGGTTAGGATTTTGATGCCTCAAACCTTGCATGATGTCATCCAGAAGGCCCTCATAGCAGAGGAGGAGCTTATCAGCGGGGCTCAGACCAGGACTCCAGCGAGACCAGCAAGGCAGGTTTCATCTGGAACACAGCAGCACTAGACACTAGCGAGGCATGCGTCGGGATATCATGGCTTCCAGAGGGGATCCACTTTCACTACACCCCAATGACCGACGCCTTAGTAGCGAACACCTTATCGGAGACCATAGCATCAACAGCAACACCACTCGCAGTAGTAGCAATTTAGGTCGGTTCAACAGAACCGACCAAGGATCCAAGCCAGTGGGCCTTCACCTTCTACTTCAGGTACTAGGACTACAGGACCAAAGAAGGGGTGTTGGACATGTGGGGAGCCACATTACTAGCGTGACTGCCCTATGGAGAGGACCAATGCGTCTGGATCAGTCGGACCCACTACCATGGGAGATATGGGCAAGGCCCATCGGATTCATGCAGCGGTGAATAACCTCCAGGCAGAGCACCAGTCGACTGTGCTCGAGACGACAGGTACTGTCGCTGACCAGACCCTTAGTATTTTGATCGATCCTGGTGCTACCGAGAGTTTCATTTCTAGTGCAGCGCTAAAAAGGATTAAGGTAAAGGCAGTCGAACAGGATGAGTTTAGCTTCATAGAGATGGCTTCGAGATATAAACAAAAGGTTGGAGGAAGGGTTACAATATGTATCCTTAACCTGGGAAAGTTTGCCTCAAGGGCCAACCTGTACGTCACGATCCTAGGATCTTATGATGTCATGATTGGTATGGACTGGTTGGAGTCGCATGAGGCGATACTTAACTGTAAGACAAAACAATTGATCTTGGTCAATGACGAGGGATAGAGACGTGTGATTGTAGGCTAGAACCAGGGAGTTTCCCTAAGTCTCATCTCTTCCTTACAACTACGGAAGAGTATGTGCAAGGGGTGCAAGATTTATGTGATCCTTGCGTTAAACGAGAAGGCAGTAGTGGAAGGTCTAGAACACCTTCCGGTGGTGAGAGAGTTCGCGGATGTATTTCCATAGGAGTTACCTGGGATGTCTCCGGAGAGGGAATTGGAGTTTACCATAGACCTGAAACCAGGGACTGAACCGATAGCAAGAACGCCTTATCAAATGTCAACTCCGGAGTTACAAGAGTTGAAAATGCAACTGAAGGAATTGTTGAACCTGGGACTGATATGTCCTAGTGTGTCACCATGGGGTGCACCTGTTATTTTCATACGAAAGAAGGAAGGATCATGGAGACTTTGCATTGACTACCGTCAACTGAACAAGGCTACGATCAAGAATCAATATCCATTGTCGAGAATTGATGATCTGTTTGATCAAATGAAGGGTGCGATGGTGTTCTCCAAGATCAATTTATGATCTGGGTATCACTAGTTATAGATCAAGGAGGATGACGTCCCTACGACTGCCTTTAAGATGAGATTTAGACATTACGAATTTACTGTTTTACCATTTGGACTGACAAACGCCCCAGGAGTATTTATGAGTTTGATGAACGGGGTGTTCCGCAAGTACTTGGACAAGTTCGTCCAAGTGTAAATTGAAGATATTTTGATTTACTCTCGTACGACGGAGGATCATGACAAGAACTTGCACTTGGTCCTACAGTGTCTGTGAGAGCACAAATTGTATGGGAAATTGTCCAAATGCTCTTTTTACCAATCGAAGATTCACTACTTAGGGCATGTCATCTATGGCGAAGGAATCACCGAGGATCCAAACAAGGTAGAGGCTATTATGGAATGGTCCGCACTGACGAATGTCACAGAAGTGTGTATCTTTATGGGTTTAGCAGGATACTATCGATGATTTGTCGAGGGATTTTCGAAAATAGCAAATCCGATCACAGAATTGTAGAAGAAAAAGAAGAAGTTTGTTTGGACCGAGAAATGCGTGGAAGCATTTCTAAGGCTTAATAATTTGTTGACAACAACGCCGATACTAACGGTCCCTGACATGGACGTGGACTTCTTGGTATGTACAGATGCATCCAAGGAAGGTTTAGGCGGAGTCTTGATGCAAGACGAACGAATGATTTCTTATATTTCGAGGAAACTGAGAATGCATGAGGAGAACTACGCGATGCACGATTTGGAGTTATTAGCCATCGTATATGCCTTGAAGGTTTGGAGACACTACCTTGTTGGACAAAAATTTGAACTAAAGACTGATCATTGTGGACTACAACACATTTTTACGCAAAACGACCTGAACGCGCGACAATGACGTTGGTCGGAATTGCTTAGCTAGTATGACTTTGATATTAATTACATAAAGGGAACAGTGAATCAAGTGGCGTATGCTTTGAGTCGGAGGCCACGCATCTTTTCGGTGTTGCCTCTTCAGACGAATCTATGTGAAAAGATTCTAACTTTACAACATGACGACGACTGGTACAAAGAGGTCGATGGTTTTATCAGACAAAACACAATGATGGTACCACAATTTAATGGATTTTCATTTGATAGTGATGGTTTATTGAGGTTTAAATGTTGAATTTACGTACCTCCAAACGACGAGTTGAGGGTGTTAATATTGAGCGAGGCTCATAGAGAAGTTTACATGTCTCACCCGGGACTCACGAAGATGAGGGCGGACCTTAAGCCCTTATTCTTTTGGAAGGGAATGAAGGCAGACATAGTCAACTATCTGGCCCGATGCATCAAATGCCAGTAGGTAAAGGTTGAACATAGACACCCAGCAGGATTACTTCAACCACATGCCATTCCGAATCGAAATGGGAGGTTATTTTGATGGATTTTATTGTTGGATTGCCACTAACGACAAGGAGACATGACTCGATTTTTGTAGTAGTAGACACTCTGACAAAGAGTGCTCACTTTATTCCTGTGCGTAGGACGTATCAGGAACCTGACATAGCTAGAGGTCTCATCAGTGATATTGTGAGGCTGCATGGCATGCCTAAGAAGATTATATCCGATCGAGGCTCAGTGTTTACTGGACGATTTTGGACGCGTTTCCAAGAGGCCTTCGGAACCCAACTTAACTTTAGTACTACGTATCACCCAGAGACTGATGGGAAGACTGAACGACCGAACCAAACCTTGGAATACATGTTGCGCATGTACATGATGGACCAACAAAAGCGTTGGGAAGAATTCTTGCCACTAGTGGAGTTTGCTTACAACAACAGTTACCAGAGCACCATTAAGATGGTGCCTTTCGAGTTTCTTTATGGGCGACCGTGTCAGACGCCCTTGAGTTGGGATTGGCTTGAGGATAGGGTCTTGGTGGGACTAGAAGCAATCCAAGAAATGGAAGAGAAAATGAAAACAATAAGACAAAGGATTAAAGAAGTGAAGGATTGACAGAAGAGTTATGCCAATGTTCACCGTGTCGACCGTAATTACGAGGTCAGTGATTGAGTCTTCTTACAGGTTAAACTGCTTAAGAGTTTGATCAAGTTTGGGAAGGGAGCTAAACTCTCTCCTAGGTTCATGGAACCTTTCGAGATTGGGGAGAGAAAGGGTCCCGTGGCCTATAGACTAGCCTTGCCTGATTCCTTGAGGCGTATGCACGATGTTTTTCATGTATTTGTTTTGAGACATTATATTAGTGATCCTACACATGTTATTGACATGAGTTCCTTGCAGGTATCAGATGAGGGAGTGCTCACGGATGAGCCAGTCCACATATTGGATCATCATGTTCGACAGCTACGGTGTCGAACAGTGGACCAGGTCAAGGTCCAGTGGGACAATTATAGTCCACACACAGTGACCTGGGAGGATGCATATGATATGCACCATTAGTTTCCATTTTTGTTTGATAGATAGACATATGATACTTTGATACACTTAGTTCGGCATTTATACTGAGAAACTTTGGGACAAAGTTTAGACCAAGACAGGGTGTATGTAACATCTCGCAATGGCACACTAAGCGAACTTATTCTTTGAGGACACTTGCTCGCAAGTGATCCGGATTATTATGATATTAAAACATTTGACTTTGATTATGATGCGTCATGGGTAGATTTCATGTTGTTTTACTGCATTGACATAGACAGGTGCTATTGACTTGGTTTTACTGAGTGTGCAGGGTTTTGGACCTCGAGGATGCAGAGGCATCAATGGAACCCCTTGGACTCCGGATCGAGTTAGGGAGTGTGCTATTAGGGTTTGATTGATTTACTATGATATTAATACATTTTTATTAGATGATATGATGTGGACATGTTCTGACATGATTTGTTGATGATGCAGGCTAACGATAGCTTGCCGACCAGACTCACATATGGATTAAAGGGGTCACACACGACTACCAGAGAGGTTGAGGGAGAGGTGTGGACAATAGCCCTGCCACAACCTACTAGCACTCTCGTCGTGGCTCGAACTATAGGTTAAAGATTGCCTAGTTTGAGAGGACCCACGATATCATTAGGGAAGACTACAACAATCGCTCACGATGATTATAAGGGGCACGCAATAAGGTGGGGGCCTTATTCCTTAGAAGCCCTTAGTCTCCCACAAGTTCACCTAGCGAAGTTTTAACTCCAGGTTTTATTGATGTCTATCAATCAGTCAAGAGGTGAGTGGCACCCATGGAGCACATAGTGCGTCCTAAAGGGCACGTCGCACAAAGGAACAGATGAGGCGAGTGGCACCCTTGGAGCACCTAGTGCGTCCTGAAGGGCACGTCGCGTTGATAATGATAGAGGGTTGAACCTATATGGCCCTAAGACAATTAACACATTAAGAAATTTAAAAAAAAAACTCCCCTAATTAAATGTCGCCCTGTCGAGAATCTAAGTTCTAAGTCTAAAACTTCGCTAGGGGTAAAATTTTGTCTACCCTTAAGAAATTATCTATATAAAAATAAAATAATAAAGTTTAAAATAAAAACCACTTAAGTAATAATTTTGATCTTCATAAATTTTTGGGTAAAATGAAGGGATTAATAAATTAAATAAAATATGTGGATAAAATGTAAAGAAGAAATTAATTATTTTAAATTTTGATAGTTTAAAAAGACACTAAATTAATAATAAAAGTAAAAGAGGTTAACTTGCACAATTCTCATTTTTGGCTCTAATAAAAGGGGGAAAGAAGGAAATATACAAAATTATTAAACTAGGGAATGAGGCAACATAAAAAGGGAAAGAGGGGAGCTTATGGTAAAAAGTGGGAGGTCAACTTAGTAAAGAATCTACGTTTAAGGAACTTCTAAATTGAACTAAAATAACAACTTCTTAATAGGGATAGACTTTAAAACCTGTAAGGGAATCTAGGGACACCTAGGAGTAATTTTAGGAGTAACTCTAGGTGGGTGAGGGAAATAAGACAATTAATAAATTAAAGAAAATAATTATCGGAGGAAAGTGGGGGATGGATGACACTTGTACGAAGGAGAATTTTTAGAAGATTTTTATTAATTCTTCAAGTGAAAATAAATGGAGAGTAGTCTGAAAATAGAGACCGAGAAGTTTAATGGGAAACATTTTGAGCTGTGGAAGCTCAATATGGAAGATCTGTTGGTAGAGAGAGATCAATATATTATGGTGGATCCAGGTACTGCACCTATAGGAACGTTATCAGATGACTAGAAAAAGTTGGATCGAAAGGAAAAGAGAACAATCTGATTGTGTCTCTCAGATTCAATATTATTGAATGTGTCGGGGGAAGCTACAATCAATGATTTATGGGATAAGTTTGGGAACTTGTATCAATCTAAGTCCATGGTAAATAAATTGTTCCTGTACAAATGGTTGTATAATCTGAGCATGCGAGATGGAGACTCGGTGACAGATCATTTAAACACCTTCAATACTGTAGTAAGTTAGTTGTTATCTATTGAGATTAAAATTCTAGATGAAGATAAGTGTATCAATTTAGTGTGATATTTATCAGAATTACCAGACTCGTGGGATAGTTTGATAGTGCCCATAGGTAGTAATACAACTACCTTGAGTTTTGATGATGTGGTCTCATCCTTGTTGTCCAAGGAAATGAGATGGAAGAACATGGAAGGAAAGAGCATAGATGCATTATTTGAAAGAGGATGCTCCGAGGAAAGAAATAGATCTAATTCCTCAAGTAGTATATCTAACTCTAAGGGTAGATCTAAATCTCCCAAAAGTTTGTAAAGGTATGTTGGAGATGTGGAAAAGGGGAATTTGAAGAAGAAATGTAGATCCAAAAGCGTTGAGAAAGTGAAGGGATCTAAAGGTGCTCCCTCTATAGAAGAAAATAGGTGCTCCCTCTATAGAAGAAAATATCTCCAAGGAAGGAGGGGATGTGTACTTGGCTTCTTTAAGCACACATGCATGTTGGTTGACTTGGGTACATCCTTTCATATGACTCCCCACATGTAGTGGTTTTGTGAATATGAAAGGTATGATGGAGGTAATGTTTTCCTAGGTGATGAATCAACAACACAAATCATAGGATGAGAAATATTCAAGTTGAGGATCATAGATGGAAGGATTAGAACACTTCCTGGTGTTATGCACATCCCAGGAACTTACATAAATTTGATGTATGTAAGAAAAATGAGCGATGCAACGATAAAAATGATATTTGAAAAAGAAACCTGCAAGATGGTTTGAGGAGCAATGGTGTTTTTGAAGTGAGATCAGATTGGAACTCTATATAAGTTGCAAGGAAGCACTATTGGTAATGGGTGTAATAGTTCCATTGTTCCTGATATTGGGGAAAAATAATAAAAAATTTATACAGTCTCTAAAGAAAAGGATATGTTTTGGTATCAAAGACTGGGGCATATGAGAGAGAAGGGTATTCGACTACTACATGGTAAAGGTACGGTTGAAGGTACATCTAACTTCTCTCTGGATTTTAATTTATGTGAACATAGTGTATATGGGAAGCAAAATCGAGTCATATTCCCCTCTGGTGCAATGAGGGAAGAAGGGATTTTACAGCTAGTGCACAATCATGTGTTTGGACCTGTGTTGGTTCCATCATTGGGAAAATTTGTGTACTATCTCTCATTTATAGATGACCTTTCGAGGAATACTTGGATATATTTCCTCAGGAATAAATATAAAGTCTTTGGCAGGTTTAAAGAGTTTAAGGATATTTTTGAGAATTAAACCGAGAAAATAATTAAGTTATTGAGGACATATAATGGTGGAGAGTTATGCGGGAATGAATTTGAAGAATTATATAAGAAGTGCAATATAGAAATTTAGAAGACTACTCCATATACACCTCTAAAGGATAGCCAAGATATTGATGGAAAAAGAAAGGTGCATGCTTAGTGGCATCAGGTTAGGTAAAGAATTCTTGGCAGAGGTAGTGGATATTGCATGTTACCTAGTCAACAAATCACCCTCATCAACACTAAATATTGCATGTTACCTGGTAAGAAACATTCTCTCACACATATCAATTTGTTTGGTTGTGAGGCCTATGTTCATGTTCCAAAGGAAAATAGGAATAAGCTAGATAAGAATGTTGAAAAGTGTATCTTTATTGGGTATAAATATTCTCTCAAAGGTTGTAAGATTTGGAACCCAAAAACTAAGAAGGTTTTGTATTTCCGAGATGTGGTATTTAGAGAAATGAAGGATGTTGTTAAACAGGAAGTCTTACCAAGTAAGGAAGAACCGGAGAAAATAGATTTTAAGCCAAAGGATGATGAATCCGACTCTATAGAAGAACAAGAATCAAAATAAGAATACCCTCATACTCCATTATTGAGGAGATTGGTGCAGGAAAAAAGGGTACCGAAAATTTATACTCGATCTGGTTTCCATTCAAAATTTTCTTTTCATATTATCGATGATGACCCTAGAACTATTAGGGAGGTAGTTGATTCAAAGGATGGAAAAAACTGGAAAAAATGCCATGGTTGAAGAAATGACATCCTTGGATAATAATGAGGCTTGGGATCTAATGGATTTGTCTACTGGAATAAATTTCATTGGAATCAAATGAGTATTTAAGAAGAAGCTAAATGTAGAAGGAAAAGTGGAGAAATACAAAGCTCGATTAGTAGAAAAGGGTTATTCCCAGGTTGAGGGAATTAATTTTGGTGAGATTTTTTCTCCTCTTTACAAGTAAATTCTATTAGATTTATGTTATTTTTTGTTGTTGTGTTTGATTTTGAACTAGAACAGATGGATGCAAAGATAACATTCCTACATAGGGATCTGGAAGATGTAATCTATATGGAGCAACCAGAAGGCTTTGTTGTGAAGGGAAAAAGGAGTTGGTATGCAGACTGGAAAGTCCTTTTATGGTTTAAAACAATCACCAAGGACGTGGTATCAAAAATTTGGTACTTATATGTTGGGACTTGGCTTCACAAGAAGCAAATAGGATCATTCTGTGTATTTTAAATTAATTGGTGATCATTTGATTTATTTGGTCTTGTATGTGGATGACATGTTGTTGATAGGAAACAACGAGATTATCTAGGATGTGAAAATGTAGTTGTCCTCTAAATTTGACATGAAGGATCTTGGTGCTGCAAACTTCATTTTAGGAATTATGGTTAAATAAGAGAAAATATGTGGAGACAATATTGTAGAGGTTTAATATGCAAGAATGTAAATCAATCAAGGTTCCTGTTCATTTTGGTGTAAAATTATCTATGGATCAGTGTCCCAAAATACGGGAAGAGGAGGAGAAGATGTATCGTGTTCCATATGCGAGTGAATTTGGAAGTTTGATGTATGCAATGGTTTGTACTAGACCAGACATTGCACATGCAGTGGGATTTTTGAGCAGGTATATGTCAAAACTAGGGAAGGAGCATTGGAAAATAGTAAAAATGGTTTTTAGGTATTTGTGTGGAACTGATAGCTATGGTTTGTGCTACCAAGGAAGATCGGGATTGGACAAATTGTTGTATATACATGGCTTTGTGGATGCATATTGGGCTAGAGATATAGATTGTAGGTGATCTACAAGTGGGTATGTGTTTAAAATGTTTGGAAGAGAAATAAGTTGGATGAGAAAAAGACAGGCTATAGTGGCACTTTTAACTACACAAGTTGAATACATCACATCCACTCATGCAAGTAAGGAAGCAGTATGGTTACAAAGTTTTTTTTCAAGTATTGGGTTGGTACAAAAATATGTAGGGATAGATTGTGATATTCAGAGTGCAATTTTTTGGGTGAAGAACTTGGCTTCTCATTCAAGGACAAAGCATATTGATATTCAATATCACTTTGTGAGAGACATGGTTGAATAAAAGAAAGTTTTTTTAATGAAGGTGGACACTTTGAAGAATGTTAGAGATTCATTAACAAAAAAATTTAGCACTAAGTACTTCTCTTGGTGGATCCATGGGAATTTCTTCCCTAGATTGTTGACTATGTAACCCTATAACCCCCTATATGCAAAGAAAACAACAAGTGGGAGAATGTTGCATATGTGTTATATTCTTTGCACGACTAGAACAAGGGTCTATTTTATGCTGAGTGCGTAGGGGGTAAGAGAGGGGGCCTTTAGGCCCCCCCTTGGGGGATTGTAGGGGGGTGAATCCCCCCTGTGTGAGGGTTTCAGGGCAGTTCCCCTGAAGCAAAAAAATTCCTCGATTTTTGTGTCCATTTTGGGCAGTCCTCAGTTTTTGTAATCATTTTTTAGCGGTTTTTCGACACATGATTTTTTTCCAATGGTTTTCTATTTCCAGTTAAAGAATTAGGGTTGTTGACTAATATATCTCATTGGATTAGGGTTTTGGATGGCATTGTCTACTATATGTATATTGTATTGTAAACAATGTATGTGAGAATGAATATAGAATATATTGGTTTTCTCTGTTTGGGTTTCCAGGGGAAAAATATATGTGTAATGTGTGTATCTTCCATTGTATATTTTCTATTCTTTTATTGAAAATATATTTGTAGTAAAATATTGTACAAGGTTAAAATCTACACGCCCACCCTCATAAATATGTTTTGCATATTTTCTACCCCCACCTTCATAAATACGGTAGGGGTATTTGGTTTTGCATATTAGCTCCTCACACCCCCACCTCCACCCCCACCTTCATAAATATGTTTTTCATATTAACTACCACCACCTTCATAAATATAGTGGGGGTATTTTTTTTTTCATATTAAATCACCCCACCATCAAAAATATGGTGGTGGGGGTGGGGAGAGTTATTATGAAGAAAAAAAACATGTTTTTCATATTAACACACCCAACCGTCACCCTCAACCTCATATATATGAGAAACATATTTGGTTTTTCAGAATAAATTCCCCCATCCCCACCCTCGGGTGGTCTCATCCCCACCAGGTGGAGGTGAGGAGATTTAATATGAAAAACAAAATATGTTTTTCATATTATCTTCCCCCACCCCCACTAGGTGGATGTGGGGAAGTTAATGTGAAAAAAAATATGTTTTTCATATTAAGTCCCCACACCCCCACCCTGATATGAAAATGAGTTGAGATGTGCGTTGAAATTCACTTACTTTAATCCTAGGTATCTTGTTATCTAGTGATTTCATTACTGCAAATCATATTAGCAACTCACAAAACAAAATACACAGCTAGAATATTCATCTCAATAAATCTAGTGGAAGAAAAACTGGAAACGAAATCATGCACACATAAACATCAATATTTTTGGCTAGAGGCCCCTGGAGAAAACTTAGACTTAAATTTAGTGCTGAAAATGATTTTACTATGTTAAAATCATGGCTTCCGTAAGAAGGATAATGACCCACTGAGAGAAATACAACTGCGAGAAAGTATGACAAAGTATGATCTGTTGTACAACCCTAATCTGTACGTTTTTCGATATGTACACATATGTCCTCAAGTACGCCCACATATACGTGCTCGTCTCCATTGGTTATTGCATACACGTACATAAATTATGTATGAAAAATTATGTATGGTGCAACATTTTCTTGTGGATCTACTTAACTGAAACCCACCTACGGTTGCCTATGTTCTCTCTTTGCTTGACCTCATATCTAGATGGAATTCCTTCTCCACCTATCGGAGATGTTTTTGAATCACAGTCCTTCTCGATTCAATTCTCTATGTGTAAACTCGCTCAACAAAAATATCATCAAGTTTTTGTCAAGTGTCTTATCCTTTACTCTATCCTTATTTTTATATGATTGACTTATAACCTAAACCTAATCTCCAAAGTGATTGATGTTTGAGATTACCTCTCAACTCACTTGAGATCAATGGTTAATATTAAATGTTAACATTTAGCATTTCCTTAAATAATTGAATTAATTAATAAAATCACTTTACTTTAATAATTCCTTTAATTAAAGTAAAGTTAAGGATAAAAGGATTTAGATGATTTCCACTCGTCTAGACATATCAACCTGTGCAAAAATACATTTTTGATGATACCACTAACATCAACACTCTCTCTTAGTGAGGAAGGTATTCTTCACCACTTCAAGTTTGTCTCTAAAGAACACAAACTTCTCTTTAATCAAGGGTTTGTTCAGAATATATGCAAACTGCTCATCTGTGGAAATATATTGAATCTTCACTACTCCCTTCTAAATCCTATATCGAATGAAGTGGTATCTGATTTCTATTCTTGGACTTGTTATGGAATAATGGATTCTTTGAGAGTTTCATACAAATATGATTATCGCAATATATCACTGTAGGCTCCAAATCCTGATCAAATAAACTTGTAATAAATTTGTGAATCCAAATGGATTCACAATTATCCATAATCATTGTCATATACTCTACCTCTGCTGAATTGAGTGCTATAGAAGTCTACTTCCTACTAAACCAAGTAATCTTTATTGATCCCAAGTTGAAGCAACCTCCTAAGGTTCTCGTTCTATCCACTGAACTTACTTCCCATTCTAATTATGTATATTCCTGCAACTCCACTCCATCTTTGTAGATTTTCTGAGATACCTGCATAGAATATCTAGCTAACAATTAAACATACAAAACATGCAATGGTCTGAAGATAAGAGACAAAAAATAGAGGAAAGAGTGAAAAAATTTCTATTAACTAAACGAGAGAAATGATACAATACAAGTGATATAATTTATATCACACAACTTACTCACCATAGTAGTCAACTAATGCACACTAGGAGTGTTGTAGAGATATTTGACACACACTGGTAGTCATTGGATTCAACTGCCACCTAGTCCTAGTTAATTGGACATGTAGTTGTTAGTTAACTAGCCAAACTAAAGTGAAATGAGGAGGATATCACCCACACATGTGGAATGTTCCTTATTGGTGAAGATACCAATGAAAGTGCACACTACTGGTAATGATCCAGAGGTTAGCATGCAACACTTGGTGATAAAACCAAAGTTGACATGCAACTCTTCACTCAACTAGTCTAACTGGATGGTAATTGAGAGTTAGTTGGAGAGTATGTGGCACCCTTTTATAGGGGAGAATATCTCAGACTAAGGGACCCTCAACATATTCGAATAAAATAAGGAAAGAAAAAAAAAATCCTATATGTGTGTAATATCCCCAACATCCCCCTGAAAACTACTAGGAAATATACATAATGAATGGGTCACAACAACAGATGCCATATTAGGTACCCATGAACAATGAAATTAATGAACAATGAAATAAAGTGAGGAAAGAAGGAAAACATCATGGGGAACTCCTCCATCCCCCCCCCCCTCCCCTCCAAATACAATGTATCATAAGAAGAGAAAGAAAGTTGTTAAGAAAACTATGGATGATCGTGGAAACTATGGAATTTTTCTCAGTAAAAGTCCTATAGAAGATGTCAGTAGTACTACAAATCAATGACCTTGTCATTAAAAAATACCTAATAAAGTGCATATGGATCTTGATATGTTTGTTCCATTGTCTATTTACTTGATCCAGGTGGATATTGGTGGCCACCCACCTTTTCCAACTTTCTCAAAACAATTTTCTGGCAATTTTGGCAATTTACTATTTTTAGCAGTTTTTAACTTCCGGGACCATTTTAAGGGCCTAAATGAAGGTTTTTTGGGATCGAGATTCTCAATGATGGTCAAAGGCTATTATTGAACCCAAAAAATGAATCTCCTTTAATATACCTTTCCAACGAGCTATCGTGCGCCCCAATTGGAGAACGCATGCCAAAGTCATACCCCCGGGAAATTGATACACTAAACTACCCAAAACAGGGTCCACAAAATTGTTGGCTTTTCATCTTCCGGGGTTAGGGTTTTGGATTTTATTTATGATAAAAAGGTATTTGGAAACTCATTATAAAATCTTATTCTCACAGATGTGAGTGGGTGTCACATCTCTTCTGAGAGATCAGATGCCACCATTCTAGCGAGTATTTCACTCTATACTTTACAGTCTTTGTACATTTTCACTCATTAATAGAAAATTGTCTATTAATGTATATCTGCATTTGTGGTTGCATCTATGATAAATTTATGTTATAATATTGAATATCTGAGTTATCTCTATACATTTATTTATTATATCTTCATTCTCATTTCGTGCCGAAAATAATTTGGATTAGTGGTATCAAAGCAAGTTGCTCTTGATCGGGTTTTTTTTTCAGTGCATGTCCCCGACAAGGTCCGAGCATAGAAATTTGGGTCTAGATATTGTCTCTCTTGAAGAAAATCACGCTCGCACGCTGAAGAAACCCTCCATGGTGGAAGAAAAGAAAAAAGACAAAGAAAATGATTCTATCAATCTGTTGCTTGAGAAAGCTCTCACGTGACAGAGGGACGAAATGATGGAGAATTTTTCCCACATCCTTCAATGCCTCTCGATAGAAATAGGCGCATATTCAACAAAAAACCACTTTGGAAGCACCTCTCCTTTCAAGGTATAGGTTAATTTTGATATTCTCGTATTTGAAGGTCAGATAGATGTGGATTCGATAGACAAATGGTTAAATATGCTAGAAGGTTATTTCTTTGTTCACCATTTTTCCGATAGGGAAAAGATCACCTTCGCACTCCTTAAATCTCTCCCCCATGTCAAACATTGGTTGGAAACTTACTGGGAGAAAAGTTCCATAGAAGATTATGGAATATATGGGGCCGATCCCACTCCGGATTTTTTTGTGTATGCGGTAAAGGAACAGTATTACCATGTTGGAAACTATGAGGACCAGTATATGAGATGGACCACACTACAACAAGAGAGGGACCAAGTAGTTCTCGAGCTCACCAATAACTTCCATACCTTATGCACCAAGTTGGGTATCAAAGACTCTAAATGAAATTTGGTTATGAAATACCGTGGGGCTCTACATAGATAGATCAAAACTAAAATGGATTTTCTGGACATCTCATCACTCGGTGTTGCTTATCGATATGCTGTTAAAATTGAGCAAAAATTTAAGCACCAGAACAAACTGGAGTTCATGTTTGCAAATCCACAACAACCAAAGTATGATAAATACGACCCTAACAAACAGTCTCCCAAAAACCAGTCCAAGCCACATGAAAAGAAGGGTCACGGGAAGACAACGAAGGACACCGAAAAATGGTGCGATTTCCACAAAATCCCCTGGCATAACACTGATGAATGTCGCTCAAAATAGTCATTTGTGGATAAAATAAAAAATGAGTTGAACCCTGATTCAGAATCAGATTCATAAAATATTGACCTAAGACAGATCATCGATGTAGACCCCACTGCTATTGTCGCGACCACAACAATTCAAATTGAAGAACCAACATATCCTGAAGAGGGGGGGCTCCTTTTTCATTCACAAATGTGGGTGAGCCTCATTGTAAAATCATCTTATCACGGATGCAAGTATCTGTCACATCTCTTCTCAAAGATAAGTTGCCACCATTCTAGCGAGTCTTTCACTCTGTACTTTACAGTCTTTGTACATTTTCTCTCATTAATAGAAAATTGTGTATTATGTATATCTGTGTTTATGGTTGCATCTCTGATACATTTATGTTATCATATTGGATATCTAAGTTATCTTTGTAAATTTTTTTATTATATCTTCATTTTCATTTCATTCCGAAAATAATTCTTAGTTCTCCTAGTTTCCACCTTCAGTCAAGTCCTTCTATCAATAAGAATCTCTTATCATCTTAGGTATATCAGATATGAATGAAGTAGTAAGTAATCTAACAGAATAATGAAAGATGAAGCCTCATCAGATTTGTATCCTTTCTCTCCCCCTTAGCTTGTCCCTTAAACCTAGTTTTAATCTTCTTCAAAGTAGTTTGAGAAGATCAACTACTTTTTGTTAAGTTATTAACTAACCATTAGTTATCTAATTAGAACAACTCATAAGTAAATAATAATACAAATAATAGATAAGTATCATTAAATAATAACTAATAAGTGGGATCCTTTATTCCTTTCTGTTTTAATTTTCAAATAAAACCTCCTTGTGTCTCCATTTATTTAAATAAATAAATATGACACCTCATCATATCCCATTCATCAAAGTAAACCAATAACAACCCTTGTTACTCCCATAGTTTAAATCCTTAAATTAAATAATAATAATAAATTATTATCTAAAAATATTTTCCAAAATGTAATGTTGTCTCAAAACATCATAAAAATATGCATGTTGTCCAAAATATCATCAAACAAAACTTTTAAGAAAAAACATATCTATTATGGGAGACAATCTCCTTTTTGTCACTATTTGTTGTGAAAATGAAGTGATAGAGTGTGATGATTTATGGGAATACCTTGATCCATATGTCATTTTTTTATGTTTCCCTTTATTATCGTTATGCTCTGTGATCTTACTCTTTTTTGGAAGAGCATGGGAGGTTAATGAATGAGGATGATAGGCATGCTAAAAAGAAGGTGGTTGAAGGGGAAATGAAACATTAGACCAATTACATCATATGGTCTAATATGAAGTTGGCCCTTTCCATTGTAGTATCCACGATATGGAAAGTACATCATTTGGAAATTACGAATTATTGTCTTCACGGGGATATCTCAAAGGATATTTATATAGATAAATCACCTAGATTGATAAATAATACATATTTAGTGTGTTGACTAAAAATTCAATCTATGGAACATAAATACCTCTCGAGCAGATGGAAACCCTAATGCTCTGCAATGCCTCCTTCTCACTCATTGTGTGCACTGACACACATGCTTCGACGCTTGCAGTCTGAGACGCTCTGGTAAAGGCACTACACGACGACTGAGTAGTCAGGATGAGTCTAGAAGGGGGGGGAGAACCCCTCATAAAACAATATTACAACCAATTTCAGGGAAGTAACGTGTGCCAAAAGACCTACCTTCAAACCACCGTTGCATCTACGAGATCAACTTCTCACCCAATACTAGGGGCTAAGAAAAGAAATGGATGTAGAACCAAGTATGTCGCATCCAAAAGATTCTCGTGTGTGGGAACTAGGCAAGTGCATCCCACAAATGGACAAACCCCCTCGTCATCTCATTAGCTCAACATGAGTAGGCGAGCACACCCAGTTGATGATGGAGCATGCCCTGATAGGAAAGTTCCTAGGGCTATGGCCAACTGAACGTGACCTCACACGATGGATAAAGCACTAGTGGAACCTTAAAGGAGACTATGAAGTTCAAATTAGCTCCAAGGGATTCTTCATGATCATCCTATACAACCTTGAAGACAAGGACAAAATCTTCAATAATGGGTCATACTTCTACAACTCAACCGAGCTATTTTTGCACTTCTGGATGGATAGGTTCAGCCTAGAGAAGGAGGATTTCAAAATGGTGCCAGTATGGATCTGGTTGTACTCTTTGCCTCAAGAATTATGGCTGGAAGAAATACTCATGGGCATCGGGAACACAGTGGGGTGATATGTAAAATCATCGGAAGCCACAAAAATGAGAAAATACATCTCTTATGCCCGCATCTCCATTTACATGGACATATCAAAAGCCCTACCTGGATCAGTCACCCTAGAATATTAGGACGAGGACTGGAATCAAACAATCGACTATGAACACATCCCCTTTCATTGCAAAAAGTGCCATGAGCATTGCCACCTCTTTGGAGACTACCCCTTGAATGCCCTAAGTGGAAAAGCTAGAGACAACAAGCAAAAGGTTGGATTCACTACCGTCGCTGGCCAGAAAAAAAACCCACCACAAAAGTAGAACCAGGGTGCGGCCCCAAAAGTTTCAACCAAAAACTCCTATGACATACTGACTCAGCTACCAGAAGCAGAAGAGATCCAAAATCCTCACCCAGCCAAAACTCAAGAAAGAGGGAAAAACCAGGATGAACCCCTTTCGACTCAAACCAAAGGGACTATCCCAACCAATCAAGTGAGAATAGATGGGGACACCACGATGCAGTTGTATGAAAATGACCTGGAGGATATCGATCTGGAAAAAATTGAGGAAGATTTCAACCAAAAAGATCTGCAAAATATCTCCGTGGACCAAATCCGTAAAGTCCATAAAGTCTTCACAAACTCCACAACCGGATCTACAACAAGACTGGGCATATCCATAGATCCAAGCACAGAATCAAAGAGTGTACTAAGGGAAAACAAAATAACGGGATCTAAATCAGCCCAACAACTCATCAAAGAAGCAGGAAACCTAATGCTTAACTTAGGATAGATCCAAAGTCTCTCGGAGGGATACCTCCACCCCCCCCACATTCATCATGATGAAGATAATCACATGGAACATCTATGGAATCACCGATAGATCCAAGAATAAAACTCAGATGTTCTATTATTACAAGAGACAAAATGTGTTGGAATAGAGGCGAAAACCATCTTCCAAAAAATATAGAGGGGTTGTGATTTCTTCCATTCAGATTCCTCGGGAGCGTGTAGAGGCTTAGCCATTCTTTGTAACCCCAATACTATCATGATGAAACAACGCTTCTCCATGATAGGCACACTCACGACCTACTTCACAGTAATAGGATCAGTTAAGGAAGGAGTTATCACAAATGTTTATGGACCGCAGAGTGCACAAGACAAGGAAAGCTTCATACAAAAAATATAGCACATCAAAACACTTATCACTACGCCCAACTGGGTCTTGGGAGGAGACTTCAACATGATTCTGATGCTTGAAGAGAAAAATGGAGGAACCAAAAGGTTGGAGAAAAATAGTGGTAAGTTCAAATCCCTCATAGACCATTTAAATTTGGTGGATATTGAAACTCAAAATGCCATATTCACTTGGTCTAATCGGCGGTAAGGCCACCAGCAAGTGGCCTACCATTTAGACTGTTTCCTGGTCGCAGAGACCCTAATAGAGGAGGACCCTGCAATGGAATCCAACATTCTACTAAAATCAGGCTCAGACCATTGGCCCATCGTTTTTTGTCTGGATCCGGGCACCATCCACAAACCCAAACCCTTCTTCTTTGAAAAATTATGGCTTTCCCACCCAGAATTCCAACAACCTGCTCAAACTTGGTGGACCCAGGCTGAAATCGACCATGGAACTCATATGTATAGATTTCAGCAGCACCTCAAAAAATTCAAGCAACACCTGAAGATTTGGAACAAAATCACCTTTGGAAATATTTTCCAATGAATGTAGAAAATTGAACTCCGGGTGGAAGACCTGCAACGAACTTTTATCTCAGGAATTAGAACCACAGAATTAATAAAATAAGAAGGGGATCTACAAGCAAAACTAGAAGAGCAGAAAAAACAAGAAGAAATTCTATGGCGTCAAAAGTCCAGAGTTCAATGGCTTAGAGAGGGCGAGCGAAACACTAAATTCTTGCACTGAGCAATGGTGCACCGAAGATACATCATTCAAATAACCCAACTGGAGGATGCTCAAGGTAACCCTCTAAGGGAACACACCTAAATAGTCGAGGAACTCAACACCTACTATAAAGACCTTCTCACGAAAACCAACAAGAACACAGAGGAAGCAATTCAAAAAATAACAAGTCACATACCCTCGCTGGTCACCCTAGAATAGAATGAAGTGCTAATGCGTCCTATCACCCAGGAAGAAGTGGACCAAGCCGTAAAGTAAATGCCCCAATGGAAATCGTCGGGACCGGATGCCTTCACCACAAACTTCTTCCATAATTTTTGGGACCTAATCAAGGAGGATGTTTGGTAGTTCATTGAATAATCCAGATCGTTAGGCCAGGTACTCTCTGCCCTTAATGAAACCTTTCTCACACTCATCCTGATAGAGGAGCGGGTCACTCATCCCAAGCAGTTCATACCAATAGCCCTCTACAATGTCATCTACAAAATTATCACAAAGGTGATTGCTACTCGTTTCAAGCCAATCCTACCTTTCATCATTTCCAAAGAACAAGAAGGATATGTGGAAGGTAGACAAATCATGGACAGTGTTATCTTGTCTAATGAAGTGATCCACTCGCTAAAAACGACCAAGATCCCAGGTATGCTCATCAAACTCGACCTTTCAAAATATTTTGATTGAGTAAGCTGGCAATACTTACGCTCCATGCTTGATTCATTTGGTTTTGACAATCAGTGGGTAAACTAGGTACTTAAGGTCACCTCCTCTGCCTGTTTTTCTATTCTGGTTAACGGAGTACCTTCCCAACCCTTCTCACCCTTCAGAGGCATTCGACAAGGTGACCCTCTATCCCCCTTCCTCTTTGTGCTGATGGGAGAAGGCCTAGGGCACTACATCAAGGTAGCGATTATGGAAGGCTCCCTCACAGACCTGCCCCTACATAACATCCATCCCGCACCCTCCCACAACTAGTTTGTTAAGCCCTAAATAGTGGCTCATTACCCCTTAATTGGGGAATATTATATTAGTAATGTTATTTTATTTATGTCGGCTTTAGGCCATTAGTTGTAATTATACCTCCTAGTCTCCTATATATACCAAGGAGACATTTTCATTTTGAATCATCTTGTAAATGTACATTTATGTGGGTGTAAGGAGGTTTCCCCCTCAAAGAGGCTTATTATCTAAATTTATCTCTTTTTCAAGGCGTTGAGTACTTATTCTGAGGTTTTTCTATGCTATATTGATATTTGGTTCTTAGCGTAAATTCCACTTGGCACATCCAATTTTGATCAGACCTGTGGCATTGCAGAGAAGAAATATCAGAGAACTACAAATAATAAAGTTTCATACCCAGAAGGGCCGAAAATTTGGAGATACAATAGAAGAAAGATTGTCTAGAAGAACCACCTCAAAATCAAGGTTCAAAATTGATACTTGGCCAACATGCCACCCAAAAAGGGAAATTCTACACCAAATAAGCCTCTAGAAAATCCTACTTGGACTCTTGATGAAGGTGAAGAAATGCGTAGGGACATAAATGATTTACAAAAGAATATAGTAACAAAATATGAACTGCAAGAGATGGAAGCTAAGTTGGAGGCAAAGATGGATGGTTTCATGGAAGGATTGAAAAAAGTTGTAATAGAGAGGACACCTGAAAGTGCAAATGTATCCCATGAAATTCATGATGAGGACACATAGAAGGAGAATCAAGAATGGATAAACTCTAACTTTGGGTTGAAGACCAACCACGTTCCTAAGATCAATATGAGGAAGTTTGATGGCAAGGAACCTATCACATGGATACTTCAGATGGAGCAATTCTTTGATCTACACAATGTGCCACATACACAAAAGGTACAAATTTCTTCTTTATATTTAGAACCCAATCAATTTGTATGGTATAGATGGTTGTGTTCTCGCAAATCACTCGTCACTTGGACAATTTTCACAGAAGAAATGATAACACACTATGAGGATACAAGGAGCATTACCTTCTTTAGCCAATTGATAAATCTCAAGCAAAAGGGTTCAGTTATAGAGAACATTGAGAACTTCCAAAGATTGAATATAAAGGTAACAGATATTCCAGATGAGCACTTAATTGATGTATTCATAGGAACTTTAAGAGATAACATTCAACATGAGGTCCACCTTTGGGAACCCAAATCATTGGAGAATGCATTTAGGGTGGCAAGAAATGTTGAAAGTAAAAATATGGCTATGGCTACTAGAAGGACCAATCCTAACATCTATAGAGAGAATAATGCTCCTTCTTCTAAAACACCTCAACCTACAAGGTTGACACCTCAACAATTGGAGGAAATAAAAGCAAAGGGTTTATTCTTTAATTGTGATAGCAAGTACAATAAGGGACATAAGTGTGGTGAGAAGAAATTATTCTACATAGATTGTGAAGAGGAAGAAGAACAAGAACATGAACAAGAACCATCTCAAGATGAAAACGTAGAATCAATTTAATCTAAAGAGTTGACTCCCATGATATCGTGTAATTCATTGGCTAAAATTAGCACTCCTCAAACCCTCAATATCGAAGGATATATCAAAAATAAAAAGGTAATAGTCCTAATTGATTCTGGCGGTACTCATAATTTCATTCACTATAAATTAGCCAAAGATCTCAATTGCTTTGTATATCCACCACCAGAGTTTCAAGTAATGTTTGCAAATGGAGGAACTATCAATTGCTCAGGAAAATGCAATAAGATCAATCTAACTATGGGGGAATATGTAATGAATAGTCCAATTATTTCTATACCCATGGGTGGTGTTGATGTTGTACTAGGAATCCAATGGCTACAATCATTAGGAACATTGGCTTTTAATTTTCAAGAACTTTTCATGAAATTTTCATTGGAAGGAAAAGAAATTGAGTTAAGAGGTATCACAGGGAAACCCAGTAAGGTGATAATCTCTAATGACATGACAAAATTATTGAAAAAGGGGCATCAAGGTGTTATTGCACAACTATTCTCACTAGATGTTCAAACATCTAAGCTATCTATTCCTTTAGATCTCCAAGGGATCATTGATAAGCATTCCAAAGTATTTGAAGATATTCCCAAAGGTCTTCCACCCACTCGAAATCATGATCATGATATTCACCTAATTCCTGGGAGTGTTCCTCCTAACATCAGGCCAT